>ML782495.1:84941-100513 GCA_009831015.1 Picea engelmannii | reverse complement strand
GGAAGAGTTGCACGGAGTATAGCCTCTGGTAGAGAAGTGTGTAGGAGGAATGATCTGAATCGTCGGATCCTAGAATCATAATCCCGACAGCCGTCAGATCTCGGGAAATTGCGCGGGAGTTACACCCTAATGTGAAGAGAAAGGGTCCTAGCCGTTGATCTCGGAAGGACACGTGTCAACATCCCGGAGAAGTCATCGGGATAATAGATTCATCAGGGTTTTGTTGAGTCTGATAATCGAGGCCTTGTGGTTCTCAAAATCCCGAGAATGAATCCTAGCCGTTAATCTCGGCAGGACACGTGTCAGCGTTCTGGGAGGCTTCGGGATTTCTCTCATCGGAGAATTAGGGGTGTAGAACCGTTGCAATAGGAAATCGCGATCCGCGATTTTTCGATGGGATCTGAGCCATCCAAACAGTAGGGACACGTGGCAAAGGATTCCGAAGAGTCGGAGATCGGGGAATCGGGGTTCCCGGAGACAGGGGATTCGTGCACAAGGGAATCGCGATACGCGATTCTCCGACACAATCAGGACCGTCCATCATTGAGGGACGCGTGTCCGTCGATCTAAGATAGTCGGGGTTTGGCATATCGGAGTTTTTGAATACAAAGAACTCTTGCCATACGAAATCGCGATCCGTGAAACCCCGATGATTGGGAGCTAGCTGTTAGCACAGTAGCGGAGGAGGACGGAGCCGTAAGGAGGACACGTGTAAACACTCTGAGGACTCATCGGGATTTTGGAGGCATCGGGTTTTTACAGGTCGAGAGAACCGAGACCTCTTAAGCCTCGAAACTCTGATAGAGAATCTCAGCCATTGATGTCAGCCAGAACACGTGGCAAGAGATCCCGAAGAGTTGGGAATCGGGGAATCAGAGATCCTGAGAGCAAGGGAAACAGGACTTCGAAAGTCTCGAAATCCTGAGAGCAAATCTAAGTCGTCCGGTTGGAAAGGGACCCGTTCCACGAGATCATCCATCTCGGAGATCCGGGGTACCAGGCATCGGGGCCACTCAAGTCTCGAAATAGCGATAAGATCTGGACCGTCCATCGGAAGGTCAGGTGTTAGAGATCAAGCGCCATCGGCGTTTGACACATCGGGAAATCGGAATTTCCGAGAACAAGAGACCCGGGACAGGAGAAGTCGCGAAATCCCGAAACGCGACGGTCCCACAGTCATAGCATTCCAGTGGAGGACAGGTGTCACTCCATGCCATCATAGGGAGTGGGGACCATAGACGCCAGAGAAAGGGACAGGTGTCAGATGGCCAAGCTTGGCCGTGAGTCAACGCCAAGTGGCATTGGGGATCAGAGGTTCGGAATTTGCGAAGGCCTGTGCATCGCGACATCATAAACCCCGAAACCCCGATGGGTAGATATAGGGATGCGGACATATGGTAGCAGGTCATGTGGATCCGGGAGCTGAACCAAGAGAGCTAATGCGTAGGGAGCGCGTCGGAATTCGGGGAATCGCGAGTCTTGGGGGTGAATGAATCTTGATACTAGAAACCCCGAATCCCGATATAGAATCGGGGATTGGCATTTCGCTAATACGAGTTTATGGAGATTTCTCATGTATGGGAGATTAATCCCAAAAATTTTAAATTATGATAGTGGGTGTGTTACAGCATGGGTACATCATTGTAGCCGTAGATTACTTTACGAAATGGGCCGAGGCGATGCCGACATTTGACAACACTAGAAATACTGCAGTATTATTCATTTTTAATCACATCATAGCTCATTTTGGTGTTCCCCAGGCTATCGTCACTGATCACGGTAGCCACTTTAGAAACTTCATGATGTCCGAACTTACTGAAAAGTTGGCTCTTCGCCATGAAAACTCAACGCCCTATTACCCACAAGCCAATGGCCAAGTCGAAGAAATTAACAAAGTTCTCATAACTATGCTCCGATGAATGATAGGGATTCACAAAACATGGGGGAGTGCGCTACCAGGTGACAGTACCAAAGATGAAAATGGAGGTGTTGGTACTGCAGAGCCGGAAATGGGGATCCTAGAGGAAAATGTCATAGGGTGTGACTAGAGATGCAAGTGATATTCAGAGGGAATGACTACATGTCAGTGTTGAGTATATACCTGAAGGGGTTGCATTGATGTATGATGACCAAGTACCTGCACACCTGAAAACCAAATACCCAACGTGAACAATATTTGAAGCGAATCAAACATAGAAGCATTTATTTGATAATTTTGAATATGCGCATGCGTACCTGATCGGGGTATGAAAAAATGGCGTCCCAGGGGCTCAGGATGAAAAGAGGCCCAGGGAATGTCATGATGTAGATGACAGGATGTTGATCCTGTGGCTGAATATAGATCGACAAATGGAAATCCGGAGCTCCCAAAATGGTGAGTGGAAGTTTGGCGAAAAGGCCTATATATAGCTATAGGGCCCACATTGCCACCTCATTTGTACTTGTTGCTATAGTGACTAGATGAGAAGTGTATAGGAGATTTAGAGATTCTAGGAGGACGAGGCATCTAATCGAGGACCAATGAGCTTCAGGTTAGTGGTCTGATCATCCTGCATAGAATTAGGGTTTCCATTTTTGGGCAGGGGCTATACGGAGGGTCGTACAGGGGGTTTTATGGGTGTGGGCCCCCACGTGCGTGGGTGATCCGGAAGTATGCGCGCACAAGAGCGTGCCTACCCACCGTATAGGCATGCATGGGGGTGCCTGTAAGGGGGACAAAGGTGCGCACTATGTGTGTGCCTGTTGGTTGAATAGTCGCGCATGTGTGCGCAGCTGTGTATTGGATAGGCGCGCTTTAATGCGCGCCTGTGTTCATGACAGGGGCCCATGAAGGCGCCCCTGTATGTTGAGCGGGCGTGCACTTGTGCATGCCTAAAGGATGGACAGGCACACTTGTGGAGTGGACAGGCACACATACATGTGTGCCTGTGGAGTGAACAGGTGCGCATGTGTGCGCGCCTATGGTTTAAACAGTTGTGCCTTGGAGGCAAGGTTGACGGGTGTAAAACTTATCTTTTTAATGTTGTTTATGGTTCATTTGGATGACTTAGGACTGTTTTATGTGGTTGTAGGCGATCATTGTGCACAATTCCCATTGGTTGGAGAGAGCGGGATTGTTCCCAACTGAGAGATGTTGTGGCGATTAAGGATCTGGGGGTATGTGCTACTTTGGCAGCCTGTGGGTTGTTGAAGTTCTTTGAGTGCCCGTTGATATGTGTGCAGGAGTATCTCCTACAGTTCCTGATCCAGATGTGGAGTCCGGACCTGCATTGTTTCTTAGTGTAGGGAGAGTAGATTGCCTTCACTGTGGTGGAGGACATATATTTTTTGATTGGGCTCCCATTTTGGGTAACGCCCCTACCGGCGAAGCCAGTGCTACCTAGGGATGTGGCGCTAGTGACAGTGGGCCAGAGGTTCTGTTCGGGGGAGAAATTTATGTCGGGCACTGTTGTGAGCATTGGGGCGATGGATGCTCTAGTGCATCACTGTATAGCAGTGACGATTGTGAGAGTGTATGGGTCCCTTGCGATGCAGCGGATCAGTGGCGGTTAGCTATGTGTGATGGAGAGGGTACTGGTCGGTGAGCACTTCGTCTGGGGGCTTACGTTTCATGCCAGGATGGTAGGGCAGTTGGACCACTGTCGATCCATGGGTACAAAAGAGTTTTCCTTTGGGTCCATCCTAGTGGCCTGGTTTTGGGAGAGGCTGCCTATGTTGTGCCCTAGAATTTTATTGGGTGCACCTGGGGCGTGAGAGTCATGACTAAAGTGGTGGTCGACTGTTTTGCTTCACCACGGTGGTGGTGAGGGAGGCCACATATTCATAGCTGAGGCGGTGTAGGTGTGGCAGCAGATGCCGCAGGTGATATTGCAATTCCCCTATGCTGGTGTTGACGTTTAGGAGGATCCGGACATGGTGTTACCTCTAGGGGATGTTTTTGACCATCGAGGTATGTTGATGAGTTTTATATATATGTTTTTTGAGATAGCATGACATATGTATATGATATATATGTTGATACTAACTATTGTTTGTTTGTATGTGCAGATGTGGCACCTCACGGATATGAGGTGGAGTTGTTGAGGGCACCGACTCGCCAGGAGCCAGAGAGACCGTCGCGGGGAGGGCCACGGGTAGGAGAGAGACGTCGACGTGAGGACATCGGGGTGAGACCAGTTGATCCTGAGAGAGCAGTGAGGAGACACCGGTTTGATGACCCAAGTGTCAGGCCATCACATGCTCCTCTGGTGGATGCTGGAGAAGATTTTGAGGACATACGTCGTCGCCTGGAGGCGGTGCTACAGGGTGTGCCTGAGGGCATGTGGTCACGTATCTAGGATGAGGGCATCCTGGAGCAGTGTGTGGGGATTCTTCCGCCATGGTGGGTCATGGTACGACGGGCAGCAGTAGCAGGTGTTGCTATGACCGGACGGTTACCTTCTGGTCAGGAGGGACCAGTAGTGGGTGGGGGACCACCGCCTGAGGGAGGGGCAGGAGGGGGTTCTCTAGAGGCACCTTGAGGGGTGCTCTATGTATTTTTGTATTTTTGTATATAGGCTGGTGAGCCCATTTTGTACCGAGGTGCTTCACTAGCCTGCGGATACTTGTATTTTTGTATGTAAACATTTGGATGGCACTATGGACCGTTTTATATATACATGAGTATACATTTTGAGATCTATGTGGTTTTTACATGTGTTTTGTTAATGTGTTAATGATGTCTAATCTATATATGTTGTGATAGGTTGTTGATATGTTTATGTATGTGTAGAGGTATCTTGATGTGATATATGCCAATCTAACACAATATTAGCTAAGTTATTTGTAATTTGATTCAATTGTCTTGGAATATGTGTAAATGTAATGGAATCAAAATATCGAGATAAAATTCTAACCTATAGATATTTGTGAAAGAGGCAAGGATCGCATACGTGGTACACATTGTTGAGTTGGAGAATGACTAGTTGAGAGTTGAGTAATACGCTAAGGTGACGAATATGATGATGTTGGGCATCGGCCAGGAGGCCAATGATGGTAGTGTATTCGGCTTGGTTGTTGGTCGCTAAACCCAAACATATGCCGCTTGAATGGAGCATTTCATGTGAGGGGGTGTAGAGAGCCCAAGCGGCCGAAGCGAGATTTTGTGTCCAATGGCTAGTGTCGTCGGCGTAACTGATGTGATAGGCCAATGGAGGAAGCATCTGTCAATAGCATAAATGATAGTTTTAGACGTGAGGGATGGAAAAAAAGAAAAAACACTATAAAAGAAAATAACCTAAAGTAGAACTGCTACGCTTAGGCATAAAATTTCTTTAAGTATAACCCATTGATGGGTTCTTTGAGAGAGAGGCCTTTGGGAGAGGCCCGGATGTATGCGCCTTTTGTGAGGCAATGTTCGATAATGTATGGGCCATGCCATAGTGACTCAAATTTTCCATGGCCAAAGGTATCATGAGTGATATCGTAAGCAAGGACGAGGTCACCTTCATGAAATGAGCGAAGGTTGACATGTCAATCAAAAGTGGTTTTTGATCATTTTTTAGCTGCCTCATTGTTATCTTCATCCAGAGACTCTAAGGTCAGCAAGCGCTGCTCTATTAGAGCAGTGTCAGCTAATAACTCAATTGCGGTGCGTAAGGTGGGAATTTCACACTCAATGGGTAGAGTGGCCTCAACCCCATGGACTATATGAAATGGTTTGAAACCAGTAGTTGTTTTCACAGCCGTACGGTAAGCCCATAGTTTGGATAATAACATATGATGCCAATTGGTCTTATGTTTATTAACCATGCATTGTAACATGGTCTTGAGGACCTTGTTAACTGCTTCGACCTGTCCGTTAGACTGAGGGTAATATGGTGAGGCAAACTCGTGGGAGAATCCTAACCGAGATGAGAGTTCGACAAAAATCTCATTCTCGAAGTGTTTCCTGTGATCGAAAACTAGCTGGAGTGGTACTCCAAAGCGAGATATGACGTGGTCAAAGAAAAAACGTGTTGCGGTGTCAGCAGTATTGTTGAAGGTGGGCATAGCTTCCGCCCATTTGGTGAAGTAATCGACTGCGACAACAATGTATTTGTGTCCATTGCTGGAGGGAGGATTACAAGTCATAAAGTTGATGCCCCATTTATAAAAAGGGCCAGCAGTGATGACTGGATGAAGAAGAGCAGGTGGTGCTCAGGCTCTGTTGGCATAAAGATGACACTTCGCACAACATTTCACGGCGTGAATGCAATCATGAAACAAGGTAGGCCAAAAGTAACCTGCTCGGATAATCTTATGAGTAGTGGATATTCCCAAAAGTTGGCCCCCACATGTGTCGCTATGGCAGTCATTCAAGACTCTATCGGCCTCGTCAATGGTCAAGCATCGACGAAGAATGGTGTCGACCCCTCGCCAGTATAAGATGTCTCCGATGAGGAGGTAGCGGGGGGCCTAGTGGCGAATACGACGACGATCATCTCGTGAAAGGTGGTTACTAAAATTTTGACTTCGGAGGTAGACGAGGAGGTCACCATACCAAGGATCATCCGAAGTGATGTAAAAGAGGTGTTCATCGGGAAAGTTCGGTATTGATGGGGGCACTGGTGGTGTCAGAGGGGAGGGTCGTGACAAGTTCGGCGAGAATGAGGGATTTCTTTCTCTTGGGTGTTGAGAATTCAATATCGTACTCCTAAAGGAGAACGATCCATCGGGAAAATTTGTCGTTAATTTGTCGACGACTGAGCAAGTATTGCATAGAGTTGGAATCAGCTACAACCTTAGTTATGCAAAGAAGAATGTAGTGAGGCAGTTTCTGGACTGCGAGGATGACTTCAAGAGCTATTTTCTCTTCGTGTTTATACTTCAAGGGTGGCCCTTAGAGGTTTTTACTAGTGTAATAGATGACATGCTCACGATTGTCATCACCTAGCTAAATGAGAACTCCTGCTACTGAAACAGCTGATGCGGATATGTAGAGGATATAGTTGTGATTTTAGTCAGGTGCACTAATTAAAGGGGCAATCGAGAGTGCCATTTTAAGATCGTCAAATGACTTTTGGGCATGTTCATCCCAGTAAAATGGGATGTCGTGACGTAGTAAGAAAAGGAAACCGTGTGCGCAAGTGGCATAGTCTGGGACAAATCGTCATAGAAACTTAGCTTTGCCTTGTAGGCTTTGGAGTTGACGTACATTCCAAGGAGGTGGAATTTTGGTGATAGCTTGGACTTTGACGGGGTCCATGGTGATACCACTTTGGGAAATGATGAATCCGAGGAGGCACCCCACGGTGGCGCAGAATACGCACTTGAGGGGATTCAAGCGGATGTTGTACTGATGGCACCGTTGCAAGATGATCCGTAAATCATCAAGATGTTGGGTGTGTTTCTTGGATCGATCTGTGAATTCGTCCAAGTATGTGAGGATGATATGGGCCAGATTATGAAAAATGTATGTCATAGCCCGTTGGAAAGTTGCGTCGACATTCTTTAGGCCAAACGGCATGACAGGATATGCAAAAGTACCCCAAGGGGTAGTGAATGTGGTTTTGTATTGATCAGCGAGGTGGATTTGGATTTGATTATAGCCAGAGAAACCATCCATGAAGGATAGGGCCTCGTGGCCTGCGCAGTCGATAATTTGATCGATGAAAGGCGTTGGAAAGTTGTCTTTGGGACATGCGTGATTGAGATCATGAAAGTCCGTGCAGATGTGGATAGTGCCCTATTTTTTATTAATGGGTACAGGGTTGGAAACCCATGAGGTATAGGCGATGGGGTAGATGAACCCAGCCATGCGTAATTTGTCAATTTCGGCTTTGATGGTCGCTACTTTCGATGGGTGTAGCGGTCGCTGTTTTTGACGAACAGGTGTAATGTCGGGCCAGGTGTCGATGCGATGTTCGACGATAGAGGGATCAAGGCCAGGCATTTTTGTGTATGACCAGGCAAAAATATCCCAATATTTCTGGAAGAGGGCTTTATAGGCGGTGATTTCTTGAGGAGTGCAAGCGGCTTCAATGGTGATTTCCTCGACGATGCCATTTTTTATGGAAATGTCGATTTTGATGGTTGAGGAAATGTTAGCCATGTTGCTTTCTTCAAAAGCATCCGGGGTAGGAATGGGGTTGTTGAACTAGTCGATATGCCCTGATGGGATAAAATCCTTGGTTTTGACCGCGTATATGGGTTGTTGGTTAGGAGGCATGAAGGCTTCCTGTGGAAAGAAGAGTGCTCAGTGGTGTAGCGCATCCCATGGGTAGTCAGGGTTGTTTAACTCTTCTAGTATTTCCTCGTCACAGTGGAATTGGTGGGAATAAAAGGGGTCGTGAAGAGTTATATCGGTGACTGTTGTCATGTGGCTACCCCCTGGTGAGGAAGAAGCAGGGGGAACGACACAAAAAAATTGCGATGGTTCACTCAACATAAACCAAATATCAAAGTACTGAAGAGTACCCGTGGTAGTGGGATGTAAAATTTCCGTAGGGAAATGAGCGGGAGAATTGGGGGGATTTGGGGGTGAATCCTCAGATAAGTCATCCAAGAACCACAGAGGCGTTGGGAGGGCCTCGGGTTTGGGAGAAATGAGATGAAGAATCTCTAGTGACGAGGTAAGGTCAACCATCAATTATGTGGGTCGTTGAAGCAGGGTCAATTGGCGTTGCCTATATTCAATGACCATAGGACACTGGTATGTAAAATGATCTAAGGATTCACATAGAGAGAAAGGGCATCTCATACGTTCATTGACTGAAGTTGTAAGTTCCTAACAACTTCCTAACAATGATGGATCTTTAAAAATTCTGGGACCCATTTCGATGAGTGGGTACGCGTCATGACTCATGTGGATGGGAGGAAGAATGTTATTGATGTTGGCAGAAGGGTTAGGATCGTAATGTGAGACTTGGTCAATGGTAACGATCTTCCCGTTTTGGGGGAACATCATTGTTCGAAAGACAGAACAGGCAAATGCCTTCATAGCGTACATGTAGCTACGACCGAACAGGATATTATAATCGATTGGGGTGTCAATAACTTTGATGTCGATGAGAATAGTCTTTCCCCTGAGTTCTACGGGGACATTTTGGAAGAACCCTTCAGGAGATGATGGTCGTCTGTCATAAGCTCGTAAGGTAATGGAAGAGGGTATGAGTTTGGGGGAACCAAGTTTTTGCCATACAACTTTGGACATAATGCATGTAGATGCACCTTCATCGATGATACACCAATGAACTCTGATGTTCCGTATTTTTACTGGGATTTGAAAAGCGATCAAGGCGGGAAGGCGAGGTTCTTTGTTGTCAAGATCAAATGTAATGAGTCGAGTATCTATCGGGTCAACTGCCCCTAAGGCGGAAAGTAATGATTTTCGCTGAGTGGGACAAGTCTAAAGGACTTCTAAGACTGACATGGCAATCTGGGATTGTGCTAAGTCATCAACCAAACTATAATTATGAGCTGCCCTAGCATGTGGGTTGTGGACATTCCTGCGCAATGGGATGTGAGGGATGCAAAGAGGTGGCTCTATGTTAAGGCGAGGGATCACCAACGGGGGTCCCGTTGGTGCAGGGATTGTCTCTGGAGGAATGGGAGGAGACTCAGCCGGTGCATGATACTGACGATTGTGTGTTTGCAGAAGGATTTATTCCTCGGTAGTGAGGAGGATCGTGTGATCTGCTGGATTGTTTGGGTTGAGGTATTGTCCCACCTAAGGTGGGGGAGGTTGCGTGTCCTGGTGTGGAATAGGATTCTACAGCATGGCAGGGGGGGGTTGTTTCACGTATTGTTGTGGGGCCTGTTGAGGGGCAGGCGGTGTTGGACGATGGGGTAGACTGCCTGAGTCTTTCAGCCATTTGAAATCAGTGATTTGGGGGCAATGATGAGTATAATGACCGAACTCACCGCAAAGGGCACAAGGAAAGTTGGTTTTAATATTATTGGTATTTCTCCCTTGATGTATGTTGTTATTGCCCCCCCTGGGGGTTCTGATTCTCTTGGTTCTGGTTGCCCCCAGTAGGTTGGTTCTGCTGAGGTTGATTCCTGCCTTGACCTGGGTTGTTATTGTTCCTGTTTCTTCCTTTCTTTTTGGCATTGTTTGACAGATGAGTCGGATTTTCCGTATTCATCTATTCAAAATTTTGATATTGTTGAATGGGAGAGCGTTGAACAAAATTCACCCCAGCGTGAGGATGTGGGGGAACCATGGGTTATGGGGGACCAGGAAATGGAAAGTACGGATTCTATGGGGGTAACGATCCGTAAGGTACATAGGAAGGCATGGCGCTTTCTCTATTACTATAAGCTGAGGTAGAGGAGGTACCAGAACTTGTTTGAATAGGTGGTTGTATGGGGGGTGTCGGCAGTGGCCACTGATGGGTAGAGGCATAGCAACAGGGTATGGTTGTTGATAAGGGGGTGGGGGGTAATAAGAGGTGCCCCCATATGTCAGCGGGTATTGAGGTGTTCCATACATTGGTGGTTGTTGGGGTTGTGGACCGTGGTGAGTGGTATTACCAATCAGTCTGTCTGCTGACTGAGACATCCCAGGTTTGTCTTGACCAAATGGCACGGGTTTGGGGAGGTCAGGAAGTATTGTGTATAAGTACCCTAACTGTGAATAGATGAGGTCGTATTGTTGAGCCTTATTGATGGCTTCTTCTTCTGATTGAGGGAAGGTGGAAGATACATCCTTATCGAGGAGAGAGACAAGTGATCTAAGAAAATAGTCAAGACACTGTTGTTTGGTGGTTTCTGCTTTGCACAAACTACGTCGCCTACGCCACTTGTGAATGTGATCAGCGATATGTGTGGCTGAGGTTTGTTTGAAATTAGAGAGTAGTTCCAGACCATTGTCATGGTGGATTGGTAATTGGAAGAAGGTTAAAAATTCTTTGGCCAAGGACTCGAAAGTTGCATGGGACCCTGATTTTTCATCTACATACCATTTGGCTGATGGGCCAGTGAGTGTGTGTTGAAATAATTGTAGTCTAATGGAATCATCCATGATGTTGTTGGAAGAGCACCATAGGTGGAAAGTCATAACATGGTTGGCAAGGTCATCTCCTATCTTTCCTTCAAACTTGGGGATGTCTGAAGGTAGTTTGGTAGGCATTGCAGTCCATGTGGGGTCATGCAATATAGGATCATTGGTGAGTTTGCTTAGATCTAGTATGTTAAGAGAGGCAAAATATGGCATCAAGAGTGTTGGTTGAGGATTAGCTCCCGCCATGGTAGGAGTGTTCTGTGAACCTGACCCTGGAGGGGGGCTAGGTGGGTTGGTACTTCCCCCTTGAGAGGAAGTTGGTCCTTTGCTTCCGTGTAAAGGAGAGCGAGTGGAAGGCGAGATTTGGGAAGTGGACCCAAGTAATGTGGACCCAAGCAAAGATGATCCTAAGACAGTAGCACTCACAGGAGAGTGAGACGGTGGTGTTGATGAGTGGGCAAGACCAGACACTCCCCCTAAGATAGGAGGAAGGTTTAGCAAGCGTCAGGAACAATGGGGATTCTGTGGGTCCCCTATGATGTCCAACTAGCTGAGTGAATGTGTGCAAATGGTGGTGAGAGTAATAAAGAAACAAGAGCCTTTGTTGCAAATTTTGAACTTTACACAATATATATATCCAAATCAAAATGTAATCAGAAGTGCATCATACATAAAGTGGTTTGAAAAAGAAGCATATATGTGGATAAGTGGGTTTTGTCCACGTGGGGAATCAAAGAAAACAAATGCTCATGTCCTAAAAGATGTAACATCCTTCCTCTCAAATAGCACTGGACCTTCCAATAGTACTCAATAGTGGGGTCTGAAGTCACCGGAAGAGAAACTAGTGAAGGATGAAATAATCAATTATAATGAGGGGTAAAGGGGGCATATCCCAAAAGAGCTGGCGATATTTCCCAATAGCCACACAAAATTCGATCAAGGTGCAATTGCAGCCCACAATTTCCACATGGGTAGATGTCCTAAAATTTGGTCACTAGGTACCTCAGTCAAAGTGCGACATTTAGATTTTCGGCCTCAGAAATGGGTCACGAGCTAGATCTCGTCCAAGAGGTGGGTGCCTCAAGGGGGGACGCACAGAACAACCGGACCTTGGCCTTCAACCCTTCACGGGTATCTCCCTGCCTTATGGTGTTAGGACCACTTGACTTGGAGGATTTTCAGTTCCCTATTTGACAACTTCCATGGTTTTGACAATGTGAGAACCAGATAATGGGGAGTTATTTGGATGCCTATCCCCGAAATCCTACCTAGACTAAAAAATTTCTTTTGGCACCTCCTGTAGAGGAAAACTTAGTGAGTTTTTAGAAGAATTTTAGATGTAGTTGTTTTGAGAGGTTAGGGTGTGAACCAACCTCGTTGAATTTAAATGGGAGTGGATAGTTTTGTCAAAAAAGGTGGGGTGTTTCGGAATCCCTTTGGAGGAAACTTACTTTGACCTCCATGTTTCAAGAAGAAGTTATGTGAGTGATAAGTGACTTTTGTGTGTGAATGAGTGAAAGTGTGCCAATTTTTAATGAATTAGGTGTCACCTTGTTGCATGTGGACTTTTCTTGGTCCTTATAAGTGTTGATTGTTGGACACACCTACCACACTTAGAGGGGGGGTGAATGAGTGTGGGGCTCTTTTTCCCAAAACTTCCCTCTTGCACAAAAACTCATCAATTAGCATTCAACATTTATTCATTACCCATTGTTTTCATTTATAACCAGTTAGATGTAGGCACATATCAGCAACATATATCAGCAATATATCATCAACAAGTCATCATCACAATGGACACAAAGAACACAAGATGTATGTACAATTTTCTTTTTATTACGGACTACAATCCCTGGGTTTATCAGTAATAATTGAATAGAGTACAATTATACAAGAGCACCAGCTCTATATGCAAGACTCAGCTTACATTCTCAGCACCAACTGAGATGAGGCAATAATCCTCAACTAATATCAATCTGTCAATAGGTATGTGACCTGTCAGTAGCGCAGCCCGCGTGTGCACGTGCCCTGGCTCACTACAACCCGCGTGTGAACGTGGCCAGTGTATAATGTCACAAGCGTCTGCTTCTAAGCAACTAGGGTTTTGCTTTTCTTCATATGCTTAGAACCCTTTTGTCTTCCACTGTCCAAACTGACCCACAGCCAGTCACAACACATCCAAGCTCTCTCCAATAGCTTTCTCATGCTCCAAATCAAATCAATATGAATTCTATCTCAATCACGTATAAATAGCTAGTATACCATAGCAATCATGTCACTACTGAATCACAAGAGTGCTGCTCACTTCATCAACCGAATCAAACAAATTGAACCACATCATAGAAGCCATACCAAGAATTCCCTAAGCATTCACAACATATCAAACAATAGCATCTATCAAGACAATAATGAAACCATATCAGTGTATTAGTGATAGATCTGAGGCCATAGAATGCAGATCTAGAACCTGCCTCATCATCCAAGAGCTTGGCACCAGCTCAAACACAAATATCCATGAGGTTATTTAGTCCACACTCCTTGTACATAATCATCCCACGTGTACACTCACCCTATACACATACATCCCATGTGTACACGCACCCTATACACAACCAGCCCACGTGGGCATAAGAAAATAGGGTTTTTTGTGACTCCGAGACTTTCGTCGTCAAGATCTCTGACATTGTCGAAACTTTGATGCATCCATGAGATCCTCCTCTCACTCTCTTCCTCAGAATAGATCTTCAAAAATGCTCAAAAGATCCACATCAACAAGATGCTCTCACAAGAATCTCTCCATCAATACTCCACAAGATATTCACAAGAAGCTCTCCATTGATCCACAAAGGATTCTCCTCAAATGTACATTTTACAAGAGATCTTAGCTTCTTATTTATACTTTCATCTTCTAGGTCACTTGACCCATTTTTAGGTTACTTAACCCATTTCTAGGTCACTTAACCCATTTTCCTTATTTTAGGGTTA
Source organism: Picea engelmannii (assembly GCA_009831015.1). Taxonomy (NCBI): domain Eukaryota; kingdom Viridiplantae; phylum Streptophyta; class Pinopsida; order Pinales; family Pinaceae; genus Picea; species Picea engelmannii. The sequence goes on along the minus strand of ML782495.1, from coordinate 86,565 downwards.
ACCACTTTCCATGAATAGAAAGTTATCCAATACTTTATCGTTTAAATATTCCTTCTTGATTTTGTCACTTTTCTTTATCATTTAAATAATCCATCTTGATTTTGTCACTTTACTTTATCATTTAAATAATGATTTCTTCTTTTCAAGCACTTTCACTTCTTTGACCTTTTGGGTCTTCAAGCCATCATATGGGGGTCCTCCAACTTCATAAGGCCATAACTCTCAAACCGTGAGGAGTTATGTGACATTCTACATACCACTGGAAATGGCATTGTAGTGTCCCCAAGGCCAAGCCCCGTTGTAAACCAAGTTCTGAAAGGAATTGTGATTATGTTTTATAGGCTGGTGAGCCAAGTTCTTATAAGCTAGAGACTTATGTGTTGTTAGGCCAAGGAGCCTAAGTGTTGAAGGCCAGGAGCCTGCTGTTATACTTGTATGTATGCAGAACATTTAATAAAATATAAACACTGCCAGGTGCAGACCAACCATGATGAATGAGTGAAGGGGGACTGAGCATCCACGGAGTGGGAAATAAATTAGGGGCTGGAAGGTGGGAAAGGGGCTAAGTGTTGAGCCTAAGGGCTAAGCCAAGGGGGGCTTAAGCCTGGGAATAATATTTTAATATTATTCCAAAAGATATGTGCATCATATGTTTTTATCCTAAGTCCTTTTGGAAGGACGCGTGATTTCCCAAGTGGTGGGAGGAACGCGTGCTGGTGGAACGCATGCAGTTCCATGGGTGACAAGTGTCAACCCTGGTGCATGCAAATAAAACGACCAGGGTGAGCCATGAGAAGGTGCCATTCCCATTCCACCGGATTGTCTGAACGCGTATGGAGCTCTGAGCAGTATGACTAACCCGACTCCTGTAGAGAACCTCCGTGAGACCCTGTGACTCGAATGTCTGTGTCTGATTCTGAGAAATCCCATGCATGTAACCCCAGCCTACGAGAAGCCTGTGTTGATTTTGGGGAAGATTCTTTGCTTGTTCAGGAAAGCTAAGTGAGCCTATGTGAGCATTCCCTGTTCCGAAGTCGTGACTTTGAAGCCATCATGTGATTGTCGAACCAGTTTTTGGAAGGCCTGTGTCTGTTTTCCCGTGGGATTGTTGAGACTACGCAGTACTGGACTGCGTGAGGCTTGTTGGCCTATGAGCGACTCCCTCCAGGTGAGAGATTGCATAGGGGAAGGAGAGAAATCCTGGAAGGAACCCTGTAGCTGCCATAGAGCCTGGAGACTTCCGGTCTGGTCTGTTCTTGTAACCCAAGGTAAGGGAGATTGGCAGCCGAAGGACTGTCCAGGTGACAGAGAAGGTGCATTCTCCTGGGGTGGAACAGGCATGTGGAGAATGAGGGTCTGTGGGCAGTGAGCGTGGGATATTCCTTGGAGAGAATCCCTTCCTTGTGGTTGTGTGTGACTGTTTTCCCTATAACCTTAGCCTGAGCCTAGATTCCTTGCCTTGGGGTGGAGCTTAGTCCCAACTCGGGGGTGACCCACTGCTGAGTTGATGAGCAGTGCGGTCTAAGGCTGGGAGGTTCATGGAAGGCCTGCATTTGGTTGGTGGATCCCACCATTGTTACAAGATAAGTGTCTAACTATGTTTTATCACATTTTATCATGTCTC
>ML782495.1:46290-57753 GCA_009831015.1 Picea engelmannii | reverse complement strand
TTTTTTTTTATCATTTAGGAATTCACAACCTTTTGGGCTTCCCTAGCTATTTGAAAGGCTTCGAGCCAAGTAGTAGGGAAAGCCATTAAGATTTGGGCATGTATCTCTTCCTTCAAATCACTAATAAAGCATTCCCTAGAAGATGTATCTGGCATGCCTTTGGTGTGAAAAAAAAGTTGCTCAAAAGAAAATATGTACTCTTCCACTGTACCAAATTGTTTACATTTGGTCAAACGGCCCAAATAATGAGTGTTTGGCTCAAAACATTCATAGAGATCTACTATAAATTGAGTCCAATCAATATAACCCCTCTGGGATTTCTTATGCCATTGCCAACACTTAGGATCTAAATAAAAGACACCCACACAAAGTTTCATTAAGTCATCAATGATGCAATGCGGTGAAAAATAGTTTTCCATCTAAGTGACCAAAACCTGTGGGGTCAGAGCCATCAAATTCGTTTAGATCCACTTTAGGGAGTCTCAAAACATGAACAAAATGGTTAGAGTTAAGCCTCATTAGATTGGATGTTTCAGCTCACTTGTAATGTTCCTGACTTGGCTAGTCTAGGAAACGTTGTTGATGTGTGTGTAGGATCAATGGTTTACAACATATAAATGATCATACAAATAATAAATGCGACAAAGGACTGCAAAGTTTGTATTATGATATCTCTGTGGATTACAAAATGGTTGAATGCAGTTGAATAAACTGACAATACTCGACTAGATCAACAGACAAAGGATCTTATCCGGAATACAAATAAGCAACTAAAAGATAATACCCAGAATATGGGATCACTAAGGAATCAATGGATGCATTAGGACTATGGCAACTCTGACGGTAATTGTTAGAAGTCTGGAAAGTTTGCCCTGGGAGCTATACTTCTCGGAATGGCCTAGAAACTATCCCAAATGATGCGCCCTGCTCTAGTCCTCAGTATTGGTATCTATCAGATCCCTCTGCTGATGAATATGGACCCCGGATGGATACCCCTGGGGGAATGCACCCCTCTTCTTCTGGAAAAATGCGTCCTAGTGATTCCACCGTCAGAATCGGATGAGATATGTCTCAAAACGACTGCCTTGGTCTACTGGGAAATGGGTCAAAAGGGTTTCCCTGAATCTGGTCTAATGCTTTCTCTAGAACCCCAAATGTGTCTGCCAAACGTGTCGCATGTCCAAGTCTGGAAAATGTGTCCCAGTTGATTCCTCCATCGAAATCTGATGAGGAACCAGGCAAAAGATGTGCCTTGCCCTCCTCTCAAATGGGTTGGAGGGAAATCACAGAATTCTCCCTAGATGGGATAAGTCAACTAAAAACCCTCTCAGAAGTTGCACCCTCACTCTAGATGGATGTTCCCTTGCTGTTGAACATTGTGTAACTACTGCTGAAGAATGATGGAAGACCTGAATGGTCTTCCCAGTGACTAGGGTGTGTCTCTCAACACCGAAATCATCCACTGGTGTCTTCCTCCTGGAATCCACTGAAATATGTCTCCTGAGATGTGCCTCTTCTCCTCAATGACAAGTCATAATCTGCATAAACATGAATTAGGTCATTGTCCCTTCCTTTATATCTTTCCAAAACCCTAAATCATGTTGAAACTCTAATTCACTGTTGACTTCCAAAACCCTAAATCACTATTGAAACCCTAATTCACTATTGACTTCTGTTTTTAGCTCATAATGACTTAAAAGCACTTTTGACCCTTTTTAGCTCAATGTCACTTTCCGAATATAACACCTGTGACTGGAGTGACCTCTAGTAACCATGTTTACCCCTCTTTGGCCCTGGATATAGTCTAACGAGGCGGTTTAGACCATTAAGCCTCCTCTCTGGAGATCTTATTTGGAAAGGGACATTACATCGCTCTTGTTGGGATGATTATTCCTTGAATTGATTTATGATTTGGGATTATTGTTCAAGGATTGATTCCAATGTGTTGAGCTTGGCATTAACATAAGAAATTTTTTTCTTTGTAAAGGATTAGGTATGACATGATTGGTGTTGCAATTCCTCGCACAGTTTCCAAGTGAGTGATGGGTTGTTGATATTGTGGTTTCCAGTGGCCATAGGGATGGGTTTCATAAGAAAAATATAACTACAGAGTGGTACCAATGTGATTAGTGCTACATTCTGGGGATATTGAGAGATACATAGGGTAATGGGGCAAGCAATCAATGTGATCAATGTTGTTTTCTAGGGATATTAAGATAGGTGGAGGGAAATAGAACAAGCATCGAGTCCACCCAAAAAAAATGCTTACTAGGAAGTGGTGCCGTAATGATCAACATGACACATGGAGTCTATTGAGATAGGTCCCAAATAAGGGTGTGGTGAAAACCCAAAGTCTTGTAGAGTTGTACTCCCTCCTGAATAATACTATGCTGACAAAATGCTCAAATTCTTAATATTGTGAATTATGTAGGAATTTCTTTAACTAGTAGCAAGAAGTAAGGTTTCCAATGATTGAATGCTCAAATTTTCAAGACAACCCCTTTTTTTATGATTTTTTTACACTGGCGAGAAGAAATAGGGCTTCAAGGGTCCTAATGACACGAGAGTGTCTTGTGCTATAGCTCTATAATATACGTGTAGGTTCCAACAATGATATTCATCCCAATTTATTAGGGTTCTAACTAAGGTGCCTCGACCATACCCTTAACTGTACTACTTGGTTAGCTAGGTACTAGAGAGTAATCTTCCCAAGGACTGTTCTTGATGCCACTATAGCAATCAAGCGATTGATCTACTAGTCTAATGCTAGTTTCAGAAGACCTAGAGGACTTCAGATATACTCGAGTGTACATGAAATTGAAACCATGTATACAAATGTTTTTTGATGTTGTACTTCCTCCCCTCAACCATTTGAATATGAGTCTCCCTATTTCTAAGTTTCATCGATACTTGAGACTATTATAATAGTAACCAATAATTGATGTTTATATGGGTTTTAGCGTTCTATAGGGTTTTAGCAGGGTGACAGGAGGGGTTCATCCAGTCTGGAGGCCGAATGGAGGATCCACCTCAACTAGTGGATTACTCTAAAGACCTCCTTTCGAAGGAAGATATTTTCATCAATCCAGTCAATAATACAGTTGCAAATATAGGTTTGCGTGGTGTGAGTTTTCCTGTGGTTCTGGTGAATCCCAAGATGGGGGTCTTTAATAATGGTTTGGATCTAGATCCTTCCAATTCAATGCATGTCAAAGACGGTTAGTCCTCGAGCCCCTCGTTGTTGGGTTCCTCTCCTCCAACTTATATTGTGGGTAGGAATTCATATTCGTCTCCATTATCACTACAGTTGGAACCTCTCACAAGTCTGCTAAACCTTTCTTATGGTAACGGAGGTTAAAAGAAAATTTTTGGACATAACATTTCTTTTATGCAATTTTTACGAACCATAACATTTCTTATGGTAACCTTCTAGCTACAAATGTTATTCATACAGAGAATATCATTATTGGTGGCGATATGAACTTTTCAATTGGTAGGGAGGAAATATGGGGGGATTTGGTGCGAGTGGATCATTTGTCATAGTATTTTTTAAATAAGTTGGGATTTGCAGGACTGGTGGACGTTGAGTTGACAGTGATTTGTCCTACGTGGAGAAACAATCGATCAGATCAGGCTGCAGTCCACAAGCACTTGGACTGTTACTTGGTACATCATATCCTTCTGCGGAACATTGGAGTATATAGATAATGGGTTGGTAAAGTCAAATGTTCATATCATTTTTTGGTATATCTTGAATTAGATAGTTCAAGGGGTCGGTCGAGGGTCCCTTTCAAATTTAACCCTACTTGGCTTGATTTAGAAGAATTATGGGATTTGGTGGAAGAAAAATGGGATAAGTTTGATCTTAATCGAAGATCCGGGGCCTTGCAACAATTTGTTGACTCCCTCAAAAAATTGAAGAATGTGGTGATTTGATGGGATATCAGGCACAGGAAGGCACAGGATTATTCCTTGCATAGAATTGAGGATGATATGGCACAAATCTATGAGGAGTATCCATGCGTTAGGAGGGAAGGATGGATGTGGACCATTGACATTGTTTGGAAGAAGCACGCCATAATATTCTCATCGAACAAGAAAAATAATGTGGATGAAGAGCCAGGATCTTTGGCTTGAAGCAGGTGATTTGAACACCAAATATTTTCAATGCTATGAAAATCATCATCATGGTTACAATACCATCTAGGATTTGAAGGACGAGGTTCTAGAAACTGTCTATGGTTTTATAGATTTAGCTTCGTTAGGTGTTCTCTATTTTCACTCACTATTTCAAGATCCTCCACATTACAATATGGATGAGGCACTTAAGATTTTTTCATATTTTCCTCAGTTGGTTGGAGAGGTCGAAAATCGATCTATCTATAATGAGTTTTTTGAGGAGCTACATACAGTGATTGGCACCTTCCAGAGAGATAAGAGCTCGGGGCCAGATAGTTGGATGATAGAATTTTTCAAAGGCTTCTTTGATTTGATGGGCAGCGATTTATTGAGAGTGGTCGAGGAGATCCTCCTTACTGGAAAGGTTCCTAGCAATATCAACTCAACATTTATAGCATTGATTCTGAAAACAGATTGCCTAACATCCTATGATGATTTCTGCCACATTTCTCTATGTAAATTTTTATATAAGATTGTGGTAAAAACCATAGCACTACTCATAAAACCAATTTTATCAGAGATAATTTTCGTTGAGCAGTTCGAGTTTCTAAAGGGAAGGTTGATTCACGAGGCTATTGGATATGCACAAGAAGGGATTCGTTCCTATAGATTTTAACCTTGTACAATTATTTATTGCAAACATATTTTTAGTAAAAAAACAGAAAATACACAATGGAAAATACACACATTACATAGATAGTTTTCCCCTGGAAACCCAAACCTGGAAAACCAACATATTTTGTAGTTATTCATATCATACATTGTTTACAATACAATATACATATAGGAGCCAGTAGCATCCAAAACCCTAACCCAATGACATGGATTAGTCAACAACCCTAATTCCTTAACCGGAAATAGAAAACCATCGGCAAAAAACCATGTGCCAAAAAACCTCTCAACAATGGACACGAAAATCAAGGCGACATAAAAAACAAGAAAAAAAATGTGACTTGTTTCCCGAGAAAAAAAAAATTATTGCTAGTCATGCAAAGAATATAACACATACCCAACATTCTCCCACTTGTTGTTTTCTTTTCATACAAGGGGTTACAGGGTTACATAGTCAACAATCCAGGGCATCAATGCCCATAGATCCTCTACACCAAGAGAACTTCTCAGTGCTCATAGAATTTGTTAATGAATCTGTAACATTCTTCAAAGTGTCCACCTTCATCAAAAACACTTTCTTTTCTTCAACCATGTCTCTCACAAAGTGATATTGAACATCAATATAATTTGTCTTTGAATAATAAGTCGGGTTTTTCACCAGAAAAATTGCACTCTAATTGTCACAATCTATCTTTACAACTTGGTGTACCAACCCAATACCTGAACACAATATTTGTAACCATATTGTTTCCTTTCTTGCATGAGTGGATGTCATTTATTCAACTTATGTAGTTGAAAGTGCCAACTACAGATTGTTTTTTTCTCATCCAATTGATTGCTCCTCCAAATAGGTTAAACACATACCCGCTTGTAGATCTTCTACGATCCATATCTCCAACCCATTATGCATCCACAAAGCCATGTATATCCAACACTCTGTCCAATTTTGGTATTCCTTGGTAGCACAATCCATAGCTAGTAGTGCCATGCAAATCTTGAAAACCCTATTTATTGTTGTCCAATGCTCCTTCCTTGGTTTTCACATATACCTGCTCAAAACTCTCACTGCATGTGCAATGTCCGGTCTAGTATAGACCATTGCATACATCAAACTGCCAACCGCACTCACATAAGGAACACGAGACATGTCCTCCTCCTCTTCTTGTGTCTTGGGACACTAATCCACAGATAAATTTACACCTACAGGAATAGGGACCCTAATCAGTTTACATTCCTGTATATTAAACCTCTGTAATATCCTGTCCACATAATTTCTCTGATTTAACCAGAGTTTCTTGTTTTTCCGATCTCTTTTGATTTCCATGCCCAAAATGAAATTTTCAACACCAAGATCCTTCATGTCAAATTTAGAGGACAATTGAGTTTTCACATCCTGGATAATCTCCTTGTTGTTTCCTATTACCAACATGTCATCCACCATCCACATACAAGACCAAATAAATCAAATGATCACCAATTAATTTAAAATACACACAATGATCCTCTTTACTTCTTGTGAAGCCAAGTCCCAGCATATAAGTATCAAATTTTTTATACCACATCCTTGGTGATTGTTTTAAACTATACAGGGACTTTTTCATCTTGCATACCATCTCCTTCTTTCCCTTCACAACAAAACCTTATGGTTTCTTCATATAGATTTATTTTTCCAGATCCCCATGTAGGAATGTTGCCTTCACATCCATCTGTTCTACTTCAAAATCAAATGCAGCAACAATAGATAACAGAAATCTAATAGAAGTTAACTTGGCAACGGGAGAAAAAATATCACCAAAATCAATTCCCTCAACCTGGGAATAACCCTTTGCTACTAACCGAGCTTTGTATTTCTCCACTTTGCCTTCTGCCTTCAGCTTCTTTTTAAATACTCATTTGTTTTCAATAGGATTTCTTCCAATTGGAAACTCCACTATATCCCAAGCCTCATTCTTATCTAAGGCTTCCATTTCTTCATCCATGGCATTTTTCCAGAGTTTTTCATCCTTTGAATCCACTGCCTCCCTAACAGTTCTAGGATCATCATCAGTAATAGATATCAAAATTTGAACGGAAATCATATTGATTATACCTTTCCAGTTTCCTTCTTTCTCGAACCGATCTCCTCAATATTGGAGCATGAGGATATTCTTCTTATGATTCTTGTTCTTTTGTAGAGTCTGATTCATCATCCTTTAAATCAAACTTTATTTTGTCTAGTTCTTCCTTACTTGGTAGAACATCTTGTTTGAAAACATATTTTATTTCTCTAAATACCACATCTCATCTATGCACAACCTTCTTAGTTTATGGGTTCCAAAGCTTATAACCTTTAAGACCGTATCTATACCCAATAAAGATAAATTTTTCAGCCTTCTTATCTAGCTTACTCTTGTTTTCCTTTGGAACATAAACATAGGCCTCACAACCAAATACCTTGAGATGTGCAAGAGAAGGTTTCTTACCAGTCCATACTTCTTGTGGAGTCTTGTCATCTAATGTTGAAGAGGGTGATCTGTTGACCAGGTAACATGCAATACCCACTGCCTCTGCCTAGAATTATTTCCCTAACCCGACACCATTGAGCATGCACCTTGTTTTTTCCATCAACGTCATGTTCATCCTTTCTACAACTCCATTATTCTTAGGTGTATATGGAGTAATATTTTTCCTTTCTATACCGCACTTATTATATAGTTCTTCAAATTCATTCCCGCAGAACTATCCACCATTATCTGTCCTCATCACCTTAATTATTTTCTCTGTTTGATTCTCAACAAGAGCCTTAAACTCTGTAAACCTGTCAAAGACTTCATATTTCTTCCTGAGGAAATATATCCAAGTATTCCTCGAGAAGTCATCTATAAATGAGACATAGTACAAATATTTTCCCAATAATGGAACCGACACAGGTCCAAACACATCACTGTGAACTAGCTGTAAAATTTATTCTTCCCTCATTGCACCAGAGGAGAATCTTACTCGATTCTTCTTCCCATATACACAATGTTCACAGAAATCAAAATCCAGAGAGCATTTAGTCATACCTTCAACCATACCTTTACCGTGTAGTAGTCGAAGACCCTTCTCTTTGATATGCCCTAGTCTTTGATGCCATAGCATAACCTTTTCTCCAGAGACTGTAGGAGTTTTTTCTTTTTAAAATCCAATATTATGAACAATGGAACTATTACACCCATCACTAATATTTATTCATTGCAGCTTATACATAGTTCCAAACCGAACTCCCTTCAGCAACACAATTTCTCCTCAAACCATCCTGCAGGTTTCCTTTTCAAATATTGTTTTTACCCCTACATCGTCCATTTTGCTTACAAAAATCAAATTTCTGGCCAATCCTGGGATGTTCAAAACACCAGGTAGTGTTCTAATCCTTCCATCTATGAGCCTCAACTTGACTTTTCCTCGTCCTATGTTTCTGGTTGTCGAGTCATCATCGAGGAAAACATTACCTCCATCATACCTTTCATATTCACAAAACCACTCCCTATGGGGAATCATATGAAAGGATGCACCTGAGTCAACCAACCATGCCTCATGATTTGCATGTGTGCTTGAAGAATCCAAGTACACATCCCCTCCTTCTTCCTTGGAGGTATTTTCTTATGTAGAAGGAGCTTCTTCAGATCCCTTCTTTTTCTCAACTTTGGATCTACACTACTTCTTGTAGTGCACTTCTTTTCCACATATCCAGCATACCTTTACAAACTTTGCGGGAGATTTAGATCTACCCTTAGACTTAGATCTCCCCCTTGAGGACTTAGATCTATTTATTTCCTGTGAACGTCCTCTTGCAAATAATGCATATGTGCTATGTCCTTCCATGTTCTTCCATCTCATCTCCTTCGACAACAAGGATGAGACCACTTCATCAAAATTCAAGGCAATTGTATTACTACCTATGTCCACAAACAAACTATCCCACGAGCCTGGTAAAGAGCACACTAAAATGATACACTTATCTTCATCTAAAATTTTAATCTCAACAGATACTAACTGACTTACCACAATATTGAAGGTGTTCAAATTCTCTGTCACTGAGTCTCCATCTCTCATCCTCAAGTTATACAAATTATTTCTTAAGAATAGTTTATTTACTAGGGACTTAGACTAATACAACTTCCCCAACTTATCCCATAAATCCTTGGTTGTAGCTTCCTCTTACACATTTAGTAATACTGAATCTGAAAGATGTAGTCGGACTGTGCTTTGCACCTTCTAATTCAACTTTTTCCAGTCATCTGTTGAAGTTCCTATAGGTGCAATACCTGGATCCACCACGATCCATTGATCTCTATCCACCAACAGATCTTCTATCTTGAGCTTCCACAACTCAAAAATTTTCCCATTAAACTTCTCGATCTCCATTTTCAAATTGTTCTCCATTTCTCTTCACTTGAAGAATCAATACCGTAGATCTCCCACTGTAACAAGGCTTATCACAGTCTCGAGCCAAACCCTTGACCATAAAGGCGTCCCTCTGAAGCCAATAATTGTTCTGATACCAAATATAGATTTTAACCTTGTATAATTATTTACTGCAAACTGGTTTTTAGTAAAAGAACAGAAAATATACAATGGAAAATACACACATTACACAGATATTTTTCCCCTGGAAACCCAAATCGGGAAAACCAACATATTTTGTATTCATTCATATCATACATTGTTTACAATACAATATACATATAGGAGCGAGCGGCATCCAAAACCCTAACCCAATGACCTAGATTAGTCAACAACCCTAATTCCTTAACCGAAAATAGAAAACCATCGGCAAAAAACCATGTGCTGAAAAATCGCCCAACAATGGACACAAAAATCGAGGCAACACAAAAAACAAGGCAAGAAAATGTGACACGTTTCCTGAGGAAAAACCATTTATCTCTAGTCGTGCAAAGAATATAACACATACCCAACAATTCCATAAAGACACATTGTATGCATGTTTCTATGATCAAACTTGATCTCTCCAAGGCTTATGACTGTGTGTTTTGGCTCTATCTCAGGATATTACTTCTATAAATTGGGTTTGACCCATGTATGGTAAATTGGATAATGTCTTGTGTTACCTCTGCTCAATTTGTTCTTTTAGTGAATGGTGTAGGTTCATATTTCTTTTAGGTTGGACATGGACTTCACCAAGGGTGTCCTCTATCCCTATACTTATTTCTCTTATTTGTAGATGGGCTCAGTCGTGTCAATGTGGAAGCATCCAGAACACATTATATCCAAGGAATCTAGATGGGTTGATTTGTGAAACTTACACATCTCTTATTTGTGGACGATTGTTAAGTTCCAAAGACTTGAATATAGAAACACCACAAATATTTAGAGACAATATATAAAAACTCTCACTTTATTATTATGAAACCCTTAGGGTAGGGAAACACCATACGATGGATCATATTATGGAAGGGATCATCTCATGTTCACTTGCCTCTTCAAGGGGGAAACCTCTTAATGAGCTTCAGCTCCAAATAGTGCTACATTGGGCGAAAATCATTACATTGCTTGGACCCCTTTATATAGTGCTAACAACCACCTAAGAACATTCTAGAGGAAGAACCTTCTAGTATGTCATCTTACATTTATTATATCTAACTACCATAGTGGCCATTATTTAATAGTATATTGGACCTAGTCCACCTTACATTGAGTGGCCTCCGCTATTGTAACTATGGGCCCCTCGTTCCCACGGACCCATTCCCCACTACCTCTCTAACTACACTACATTCCATCCCCCTTATGGAAGTGTTGTCCTCAACGCTTGTTATAAGGGTGTACAACCATATACTAGGGTCCCATGGATAAGTGTGAACCATAGTGCTGAAATAAGCTAGAGAAATAGGGTCCCATGTAGAAATGTGAACCATCATGCTGAAGTAGTCCAACCGCCACTGTAAACCTGAGTCCCATATCCAAGTGCTCATGTGAACTCCACGTTGAAGATATAGAAACTCAATATGTAGTTGATCTAAAGGTATACATTGATAATGTGGATGGTAATATGAAGATCCATCCACATGGTTGGATAGGGTCGAAGTTGAATCTGTAAAAAACAATACCTCTAAAAAATATGCAAATTGGACACTGGTAGTCATAATTAGCTCATGATTTGTCACATTGATGTTCTCTACATAATGTGGAGTAGAGTCATCAAATAAAATATAAAAGCGGTTGTCATCCCAAAAATGACTATTATCCATATATCAATCATCACAATCGGTCTCAAAATCATACCAATCATATGTGTATTGATTGTATCCATCCCTGATGGCCTTCATAATATACCTTCCTTGCCTTGCAATGTTGAGCTCTTGAATATATTTCTCCTGAGTATTTTTCATTTCAAATTTGATTTCTTGAAATGTTGTCTTGATGGCTTCCATGATTCGAGAGAGAATATCCATTGGAAATACTACATATAAGATACCAAAAGAAATATATTAAAATTATGTATCCAATGATAGTGATCTAATAGCAATCTGAGCACCCTGTGAAAAGTAATAAGCTATGCAATCCATTCGTCGTCACAAAGACCCTAAAAAATGGTTGATTTTGAATCAGCGATATCTTCACATCTGGAACTTTAATTTGGGTGATTTATTTTTTGAAATCAGCTATTTTTGAAAGAGGAACTTATATCTATAA
>ML782495.1:18892-34005 GCA_009831015.1 Picea engelmannii | reverse complement strand
AAAAAAAAAAAAACTCCTCCATCGAAATCTCGCCAAAAGTTTTTTCTATTTATATTTGACAGAGATGAGAAACACCGACCTGCTATCACGATAAATTATTTTCGCGCAATACCTTTTTTTATCCTGATATAGATTGCAGTTAGTACATAATTTGTCTGTGAACCTATTAAATAACAAAAATAGAACATAAATGAAGTAACAAGCATAGAATATGAATCCCAGCCAGCCCCAGTCCCACCCACTCTTCTAAAGCAAATGATCAAGTGGTGTACTACCTAGGAAGTAGAGACAAGAACAGGAATGAATGCCGTCAGCGTGAGATTCTGTATTGGGTGTTTGGTATTCTATGAAAATATATTTAACTGATTCAAAGTTCAAACGGGCCAACTTATATCAGAAATAATATACAGAGACGTTGACATTTAATGTTTATTTGAATTAGTAGCTATAGGATGAGGTCAGCCACCTTGTTTGATTGGCGTCAAACAGACAGCATATGCTCAGCTGGATATGTAAAATAATGCACAGAAAACTCCATGATACAGAAAAATAATGGCTAATCCAAGATGATATCCAAGGTATCGCCAATAAATAATCATTGAAGAGATATTTTTTTTCGCGTTCAAGCTTTAATGAATCGGGTTCACGGTTGGCCTGGATATTGGAATAATGAATCAATTGTCAAAAAACCAGTTGGGAGTTTAGAATATATATGCAACGGTTCAACAATGACGGACATTATATATATATATATATATATATATATATATATATATATTCGCGGGCTCTGCTCTATTAATCTTAACAGAGGAAAAGTCGCAGGCGTGTGCTAAGCGTGTGGGTAGGTACGTAGACTTATATGGGTTTAAATTTATTTTTTGAGAAAAGATAACACGGAGAAAAAAAAACTAGATTGCACATAGACCATTTCAACACTTTCAAGATAAAAAAAAACCAGCGTCAATTGCTTCAAAAGAATCACAGGTCTGCTGAAGGCCTGAGAGTCTAAGATTACATTTTTTTTCCTACCAAAAACAACAATGAGAACATTGAGAAATCACAGTTTCTATCAATCCAGCCGAATTAAGCACATCATTAACTTATAAATGATGATATTGTGTCTTAACGCATAATCACCATAAACTTAGAGCTCAATCAAAACCAGATGTGCTTACTATTTCTTTAGTCCAAGCCTTTGTTCAGAAGACTTCGTAGATTATATGTACATATTGCAGATTTCTGCGATAGAAATGGTTTGAATTGCGTGAAATCAATAGCCCCAGAAGCCGTCAAGATCCACTGGACTAGTTGATGAAGGGCCTACTTGAAATGATCGGTTGAGACGATTACAGACAATTTCAGAGTTCATTTCGATACCCAAACAAGTGTCAGCTTGAGGAAGGGAGAGCGCAGGTTGAGGTTGCATCTGCTGAGGAAGCCCATTGTTTTCCATATTGATTTCAGGCCGTGGCTGAGTTTCGACCCACTGACTTGCCTGCTCAACCTTGCCAGATTTATCTAGCTGTGGACCAAAAGAAGGCTCTAACTTGCAATGCTTTAGGGTTCCAGGGTCGTTGTATTGGTCGAATAGTGCTCTCAGGAGAGCATTCTGCGGCAACCCTGGAAGGAGGCTATGGAGCTGGGCCTGATTTTCCATTGGAAAACTGACATTTGTAGGTATGGAATTTGGTTGGAATGCAGCCAACTGTGAGAAGAGCAAAGGAGGTTGCTGGACATGGTTGTTCTCTTGTCTCAGATTCAGAAATGGAGGGAATGGACTAGGCCTACTTATGCTATTCATGCTAAGCCTTGGGTCATTTAGAGCCATGTTGTGTATGAAAGGAGCAGTACTCCTCATAATGCTGGCAATTTCAGAGAGTTCTGCAGAGTCTGCAGATGTTCTCTGTTGCTGCGGATGATGACTGGGGGTCCTGAAGCCACTGTTATTGTTGTTGTTGTTGTACTGTGGATTGGAGAAGCAGGACACATGCTCCCTTGCAGATCCTTCACTCTCCAGAGATCCACTTTCGTCGTTGACTGCTGATAATGGGGGCAAGGAAGGAGACCCAACGTCAAGATATGAGCTTCTGTTGAATCCAGATGAGCTCTTCTTTGCTCCTATACTTTTCTGAAATATACGACAGACCACCCATTCATCCTGTTCAAACGAAGATGATTAGAAATACATCAAAACCTCTATGATAAACGTCCTAAGAACCATATATTTATACATGCAGTAACTGATATGGACCGGATAAAAGGATAGTATGGAAAATACACAGTAACATAGAATTGACGACCTAACAACACTAACATGGAATTTACACATATATAGAATGGCAACATAGGGATGCAAAGTTGAAAACCCTAAAAACACCAAACAATGATACTTGCACAGATCAGAAACCATGATCCTGGTAACACTACACTACATATACATTGAAAACGTTCTGAGATGGCACACACAGTAAGAGATTGGATAGAGGTGATATGGAAGTATTTACCTTGGAAGTCTTGGGGAGTTGATTGTATGAAAATTTTCCCTCGAGACGATACTCATGCATCACCCAGTTGCTCTTCTCTCCCTTCGGAGCTCGGCCTTTGTAAAACACCAGGGTTTTCTTCATCCCAACGAGTGAAGAACTCCGTGCATTGAAAATCTCTCGGTCCTTGCCTGTGGCCTTCCAGTAGCCTGCTTCTGTAGCTCTGTTGGTGCGAAGCCCGGTTGGATACTTGCGATCTCTGAGGCTGAAAAAGTACCATTCCTTCTCGCCCATCTTCGCTTTTTCTGTACCAACCACAGAGAATTAGCATCAAACCCTCATCACATCCGTCCTACAAAATCCACAAGAAGATTACAGGGCGTGTGTGATCTGCGTGAAGATACATACATTGAATGCCCATCCAATAACTCTAATCAAATACTGCCCAAGCATGCGAGGTCTGTGCAGAGAATATGCGTTCAGCCTAACATTATTATGTAGTATTTCGGACGGATGCAGTTGTCACGTGAGATACGTTCATTCATGGAACATATATTCATGTATAGATGATCATGATAACATAAGCCTATTGAACGGCTCCAAGGCCTAAAAAGCGTTCAGACTTCCGAGGCAAGCTGCCCTCCGCCACACATGCGGTAGGGCTGCAGGCACGCTGCTTACTTCATATCAAACCCTCCTAGGCCCTCGAGACACCACCATCAAAACTTCGAGATTTTAAAATCCCCATTCCAAAGTAACTCGCCCGTTGGGACATATACATCCTTTTTTGTTAAAGTATATACAGTCTACATGAATATTTATCTGAACCATTGCAGTATACGGGTATGGGGCGGTTGATAAAGCATAATATCCATTGTGGATCCATAAATGCAATGGACATTTTATCAAGCTGTGTAATCCTCCACATATACAGTATACAAGAATATCTATGTAGTGTATGTAAAATGAAACAGGAGATTTTAGAGTGGAAAAAGTTCCAGAGAAGAGGAAGGTTGAGAAAAAAGGAAGGTTCACTCACACAAGTTCCAGAGAAGAGGAAGGTTGAGAAAAACACAATCATGCGTTATTTTCTTTTTGACTGTTTCCATTTACATAAATATATCTCTAGTATATGAATATATACAGTCTATATAGCTGTTAAAAATATACATGAATATCTATCTGAACCAAACCATTGTAGCATATTCATGACTATCTGAACTTTTGAGCTGTAAGAAAAAGGAAGAGTTTTAATCATAGTAGAAACAATTTCAAGAGGTATACCATAAAAACTTTTTATTTACCTACAAACACCCATAGCTTACAGACGATGGGAGGAAGCTGAGCAGAAGACATATACATCCCACAGGTAATCTAATAACATTTTAGAACACTTGACCTGCTTACAGAAGAAGGGCAAGGCTCTTTGGTTTGAGAGTCTTATATGCTCTACAGTCTATGCATACACAAAGCAGAAATATCATGTGAAACTAGCACTGACAGAAAGAATTGAGAGAAAGAATACCTGGAAGATCCCAAGGCTCACACTTGTTGAGGTCGACCTCAGCAATGGCTCGGCCTGTGAAGGTGCTGTCAACGACCTTTCTAACAAGATAGTGCGTGATCAACTCTTCGTCGGTGGGATGGAACCTGAATCCTGGGGGAAGCTGTGTGTCACCCTTGTCTTGCGCATACGTAAAATTCAAGCCCTCCATTTCTGAAATCTCCTGAATGCCACTGGTTTCAAGATTCTGGATTGTGAATAAAAGGATAAATCCCTCTCTTCAGATTACAAGAAATTGATGAACAGAACTAGTTAGAGGGGGGGGATGGGTGTTGACTTCTTATATGGGTGTTGTGAAGGGTGGAAGAACGGGACGGCAACGATGGGATGGATGGGGCAGGCAGATCACTACGGATGAATCCCGGTGCCAGACTGAAACGGATTCCCCTCTGTACATGTGTAAGAAAAGCATCACCATAGACAGGCTTGCTTGGTGTCGGAAGAGTGTGTGTGTGTATTATTATTGAGAGAGAGCAGGGCAAGAGTATGCGTGCGTGCGTGAGTATATGTGTTGTCAGGGAAGGAGGGAAAATAAAAGAAAAGCGCTCAGAGGGGTAGGGGTAGGGGAACAGAAAGGAGTTTATTTTGTGGGGCTGGAGATAAGATCGATAAAGGGCTATTTGGATTTTGCATGATCGTGTAGGGGATTATGTATATTATTATGATCCCCAGTCCTCTTGGCCTCAGGCTTGCATCCACATCCACTTCAGTACAACATACAAACAGCACTATCCCTAGACTAGTAGACTGGCCATCTCCACCCCTTTGTCAGTCATGGAAGTAATTGCATTCATTCAAAGTCCCCCCCACACCAAATATATCTATAACCATCTGATCACATAGATCACTGTACAGCAAAAAGACAAAACAAAAATTCATCCCCCTGAATCTTAATCACATCTTCATTGATGCATGAATGAATAAATGAATATACTTATATCCTTCCTTGAAATTAAAACCCCCAGTGCCATGCTCTATGTCCAGTTATAAGCCTGCTTTCTCTCATAGATTTGAGTGTATGAAGATGCGAGAGCAAAGAGCCTGCGGTCAGAAGAACACCACAACCGTGTACAACAAGGAACTATATACGCGTAATTCAATTCAATTGAATTTAATTCAGTACCTGCAGGCACCACTATTCATATATACTCTTACCCACCTTGGAAAAAATCCCAAGCTTCAATCGACCAGTCCACCTGTTCAAGATCCAGCGGATTAATCCCTGCCAAACCCACCAGAATTCCATCAGAATCCCACCTTCCATAACGCCAAAAACTCCAATAAAACAAATGAAAATAAAATAAATTAACACACGCCCACCTTATTTGAATCAAAACAAACTGGAACTCGTTTTCGTATTGGAGGAATTAAATACCCATTTTGCTGTTTAGTCAGCCTGGACCCGCAGCCTGCCAATCAGATGGCTCCGGATTCTCCACGTAAGAAGCCCAGGATCTGCCACGTGTAGCCAAGAGGTCTTAGGCAAATGATTTTCTGATCCGACGTGGACGGGCGGATTAATCCGACGTAGACTGGCGGTTAATAAAATTTCAGTTGACTTCCAGATAAAAGGCAAAAAAGAAAAAATTGCCGTGAAGTAAATGATGAGTTGCGGACGTCACCTGCTACCGGCCGGCGGGCAGCGTACGGTAAAAACGCGGCGGCTCATAGAAAGGCGAGAGTCCCTGCCGGACGGGGAGCAACTTGCCCGGTTTTTCCAGGGTGAACGGCAACGGCGCCGCAAATTCTTCGCCGGTCTCTTGACTTCCCGTTCAAATAATTTATGAGCAATAATGTTTCTTTCCTAGTGTTTTCGGTCGTACCCTCTTCCTTTGTCGTTTCATAGGGGGTTTCCACTTTTTTATGTAGTTAGGTTTTGAAAAGTTGAGGGCCTAGTCTTTCTCACTGTGTGGGCCTTTTCCTCTGTGTATACTTTTTAATTTAATTAGCACAACCCTTGGAGCGGCTTTTTAATTTAATTAGCACAACCCTTGGAGCGGTTTTGTTTTGTACTTAAAAATTAAATGATGGAAGAAGTCAAAAAAAAATTTATAATGTATATTTCGATATACATTTACAAATGGCAAAAACCCCTAAGGTATTATTTTTTAAGTTATGTTTCAATTTTTTATAAATTCTTATCTTATCATTGAAAAGAAGGCTCTTTTGTTACAAGATTAATTTATTCTCAATCATATTAGTATTAACATTATGATAATATATGTATTGTAATTTTGTTTTGGTCTTATTAATCTTAGAATAAATATAGGTAATTATGTGTAAACCACCTCAATTTGTATGGTCTCATATATCAAGGATATATAGGTAATTATGTGCAAACCACTTCAATGCTTTGAGTTGTGTGTAAATTTGCATGGCTTCATATATCAAGGATACAAATAGGGGTAATGCCATTTGAGGTCTCTAGTCGTTGTTGATGGGCAAGGTCGAAGGGCATTGGAACCTTTACAACATTTGACGTAGAAAATACCATGTGTGTTTCTCTCTGGAGCTTGTGATCCAAGTTGCAACTATGCATGCATATCTATAAGAATTTCATGTGCACTTCTGCAACCAAGAATGCCAACTATCGTCCATGATTGTTATGGAATGCCAACTGTTTTTGTGACCAAGTCTTGGCACACTTGTATAAATATTATATTATCATCTTGTTAAATCACTTTAATTTTTTTTCAATAATCATCTAGCTAACAAGATTTTGCAACATTATTCTCCTTAAGACTTTGACATGCGATATTTTTTAATCTCTCCATCCTTGTTTCACTAATTGTACTATCATGTATTTTCCCCAAAAGAAGGATAACTAGCCAATGATCTAGGATTTTTTATGATGCCTTTTTAGAACCCAACAACTCAAATTCAACGAAATACACTCAAAAAGTTCATCAGAATTGTTGTTTTTCACTGCTCATATCGGTTTAAATACATGGAAAACTCACAAACCCCCAAGATTATGTAATCTCAACACCTAAAATTCATGATTACACTAAAACAAAATTAAAACAAACAATGTACCATGACAAAATGCCTCTCATGAAAAAACAAAATGTTGCTTGTTATCCTATGCACTTTTTCCCATTTTGTTGATTAATGGAAGATCCTTAATGTTATACCTCTATCTTAATTACAAATGTGTATGTAATTAAATTTCAAACTAGTTTTCTACATGCTCATGATTGTTTTTGTAATTCTATAATCTCTTGGGTTTGGAGTTGTCCTCCATGCTAACACATCCTAGGTTTTTGGTGTAGATTACCCATCTTCTAAGCATGAAAGTTTTGTTGTGCATAAAAAAAAGAGCAAGGTCAAAGTGGGAAAAGAAAGCAATGAAGTGAAAAAAGAAATACATGGCGAGAGAATCTATGGAATTAACTTATTAATGCTCATTTTGTAATGTAATGAACGAGGTTAAATAAGTTTTGTAATCCAAATCAACCATCAAAGAATGGAGTAATTTAATAAGTGGACAATCTCATTTCGTTTCCAATGGAAAGTCTCTCCCAAATCCAACAAGAAATTTGTCGAAAATCATAGTTCCTCTAATTGATGGGAACTTCGACTGTAGAACTTTGCCTTTAGGAATTTTGGTCAATTTTAACACAACCAAGATCATCAACTTTGGAAAAAATGAACAAATCAAGTTTGAACTCTATCTCACGAAAAAATGGACTCACTGGAGAAGTTGAGCTTGTCCACTTATGAACTAAAGAGCTATGCAGTTTTGTAGCAAATTTCCCTCCAATTGCCAAAGTTTAATGGTACAAAAAGTCAAAGTTCTCATCAATTTGAAACTCTATTCAAAATTTTGATGGTTTAGGTCAAATTTAAAATTGGGAAAAACCCATAAACACATTATTGTCATACATGGATCTTGGATCATTGTAAATATTTATATATGCCTAAAAAATGAGCAAATCAAGTTCAAACTCTACTTTGCAAAAATGGGCTCACAAAAAAAGTTGAGCTTGTCCACTTATGAACTGAAGGGCTATGTAATTTTGTAGCAAACTTCCCTCCAATTGTCAGAGTCTAATGGTACAAAAGTCAAAGCTCTCATCAATCCAGAACCCTAATCTAATTTTTGATGGTTTAGATCCATTTAAAATTGGGAAAACCCCTTAAAGGCATCATTACCAAACATGGATCTTAGATCATGGTAAATATTTATATATGCCTGAAAAAATGAGTAAATTAAGTTCGAACTCTACCTCCCTAGAAAAAATGGACTCACCAAAAAAGTTAAGCTTGTCCACTTATGAACTAAAGAGCTATGTAATTTTGTAGCAAACTTCCCTCCAATTGTCGGAATTTGATAGTACAAAAAGTCAAAGTTCTCATCAATATGAAACTCTAATAAAACTTTTGATGATTAAACCAATTCAAAATTGGGAAAACCCCTTAAAGACATTATTGTGGTACATAAATTTTAAATCATAGTAAATATTTATGTCAAATTTTAATTAAATTTATGATTTGAAAGAGACTCTATTTCCTACAAAATTAGCTTACCTCATTAACTCACCCCTCAAAAAATAAAAAAGTCTAAAGGTTCTACTTTTTGGAGTTTTTACAAACATATTTTCGAGGGTTTTTCAAGGCGTTGAATCCATTTATGCATTCAAAAATACAATTTAAACAATAAAAAATAGAGATTTCACCAAAATCTGTTTAGCATTCCAGTGAAAAAATAAAACAAAAATCAAATGTTTAAACAATGTGTCAAAAAAAATTTGTATTATCATTAATATTGTACATCATAAACCAAAAAAAAAATTGTATTATCATTAATATTGTATATCATAGTGAAAACATTTTCAATTCTTAAATTTTATTATATGTCATTATTAAATTCTCTAATTTCAATATAATATCTTCACTCCTATAAATATCACTTACGCAATAAGTACTTGAATGAAGTATTGAAACTTCAAAATACTAATCATTAATAAGAAACGCTCATAGTATTAAATACTCTACCGGGAAAAATAATTCCATGTAAAAATTGTTAAAAAAGTACAGTAAACAGTTAAGTACACATGTCAATGTAAATATGTCACATGAGAGGGATAATGTTTGTTTGGTCGTGACAGCGCACACTCCTCTTGTTTTCTATTTTGTCACCCACTCAACCCAAATCTCTCCGCTGCCAATCATCTACACCCCTCAGAGGGGCCCACGTGCTTTCCATGTGGCAGGCCTCGTGGCAGCGTTATACAGGGAGAACGCCAATAATCTGGCCTTGGAAAGGGACATGAGGGAAATCACGTTGAGGAATTGGAGATGAGGTGGGGTTCTCCATATCATATTTAATATATTCTAGGTAGGATGAGCTAGCACTCATTGATGACGTGTTCCACTGATGACCCCCTCCTCTAACTCTTATTGACTATGACATGCCATCATGTGGATGGCCAACCATTGATGTTAGAGCTGTCTGGCAACTAACAATAACAAAATCTAGATTGCAAGGTCACCTACAATTTGGTCACCACCCTAATGATGACAGCCTTGAAGGTCTTGCACACTGCTTTTGTCAAAGAGTGGTGGTGCCCTCATGGACTCCCCATGCTCAGAAGTTTCTGCTCAGCATCAACTGAACTCAATTGGAGGTTTTCCAGCATATACGTGTGGTTTAAGCCTCTTAGGATGTTGAGATCACATCCTCATTATCTTTGTGATTTGGCTTCGGAATCTAATCACACGTGGCATTAGGGCCCACATAAAGTAAAGTAGCTTAGATATACCTACTTCATGAAATTCGATCATTTCATGCATCACCTTCAATTGACTAAGGTACATTTGACATTTACAATTGGAGGAGGTGCATCTTTAGAGAATAAGAAGCTTCTACTAAACTACTTCTCATTTTTTCTCCAGGGGGATGGTAACGTTAAGTCGCTTTCCTCCTTTAAACGGATTCGTGGAGCTTTCGTTAAATAGACTCGTGAGAAGTAGGGTAGAAATTGTGGAAATAAATAAGAGAGTTATGTATAATATTTTGGTTTTTATGTTATTTGCCAAATGTGTTTTTATCCACGCTTTCTGAGTAAATATTTTATTCATCTTTAAGTAGAAATAAAAGATATCATTACTCAATGAAGAAGTAGAAATAAAAGATATCATGACTCAATGAAGAAGATAGAATATATGGATGAAAATTTAAAATATTAAAGGGGAGAAAAATATATTTAAATTAAAATTTTAAATTATTTAATTTACAATTTTTTTTAAAAATTGTAAATTAAATTTTTGTAACAATTGAATTTTGAAAAAAGAAAAAAAAAATAAATTATAAAAATGAAAAGAGAAGAACATTAAAAAAAAATAGAAGATTTAATAAACAAAAAAATTGGAAAAAAACAAGAAAAATTAATAGAAAAATTAATATTAAATCAAATAAACAAAGAATATAACATGAAAAAGGGAAACAATAAAGAAAAAAAATTTTGTATAAATACATATTATAAAAAAGAAGGGAAAAAAGGAAAAATAACTCTAGATTGGAAATCAACAGAACTAAAACTAAATAAATAAGGAAAAATTTAAAGAAAGGTAAGGGTAGGGTATAATTTAACACAATTATAAGAAAAAAATAAATAAAAAGGAAGAAAAAATTAAAAATAAATGAAACAAAATTAACCAAAAGGAAATGGATAATTAACCTAGTAAGAAAAAAAATTAAAGGATGGAAGGAAGAAATAAACAAGGAGAATAAAAAATATCACTCAGATATGAAAAAGAGGGAAAGGAAGTTACAAATTAGGAATGAACTTTTAAGTTAAGAAATAAATAAATTCTCGAATGAGGAAAAAGACAAGGAGAATGAAATACATAAATGAGATATGAAAATGAGGGAGGATGTTGCAAATTAGAAATGAACTATGTGGTTTTAGAACAAATTGATAAGAAGAAGTTAGGATTGGCTTAATTGGTATCTATCTTGTAAGTTAATGTTGTTGGGAATCTTTTTAGTTTGGAGAACTTCTTTAATAAGCTTAGTGGAATATTGTTGGATTGTGATTGAAAAGTGAGGCAATATATCTTTAACAAACAAATCTTAATGATTAGAAACTATGGATATGAATGAGATAATTGTGTATGATTTGAGCATTTTAATCATCTTCAAAGAATAAGAAAATTTAGGAAGAAAGTATATATATTAATCCAAATGACCCTTATTTCTTTCTTCCCCTCGATTTATTACATTAAGGTTGATTCCAATTCCCTTACTTTATACAACATTTCATCCCATAAATCTTGTATATTATAGTGTATATTATTTGATTGTTGAATGGTAAAGAAGTTGGTATTGCTAGTGAATTCTCTATTTAGTTACACTCTTATTATTATTTATAATAATTTTTTTTTTTTTTTTATCATTTAGAATAAAGTTTTAAAAACAATTTTTACACACATACACACACATATATATAATGCATAATAATATCGTTTATATCTATGGTATAACACATAATAATATCATTTATATCCACGGTTTAACACATAATAATATCATTTATATACAGCTCTTGGGGGGTAGCTTAATTGGCAAGTGCCTTGATATGAAGTTCCATGAGGTTTTGAGTTCAACTCCCCCCAACTAAACTTGTGTGTCGCGTGTGGGGCAGTGTGGGCACACTTGGAGTTGGATTATGCCAGCTAAAAAAAAAAAAATCATTTATATCCATGATTTCTACAAGGGAAAAGGGAGGATCTAGTGAGACTTTCCTTGAAAAAAAATAGAAGAAAAAAAAAGTGTGGTGCCAAAGGAAAAAATTAACAAAACTAAGGGAAAATGAAAAAAAAAAGGAAAGTAAGGAAGAAGGAAAAAAGAAGTGTCATGGGAGAACAAAAGTAAGCCAAATAAAAAAGGAAGAGAAGAGTAGGGACGGAAAAAGTGATTTTGTAAGAAAATAAAAGGAAGAGACGAGGAGGGATAGAAAAGGGGAATAAACGAAACTAAGAGGTTGTTGATATTATGGTAGTTGCAGGAGGTATTAACCTCTACGTGTAACCTTTGACGAGTCTAGAATATTCTGGGAAGCAAGAGAAGCCCTAGAAGGTTAGGAAATAACCTTAGAAGACAAGTCGGCTCAAGATAATAATTTATATTAAATTGTTATCCACCAGAAGTAGAAGTCGGCCCAATTAGGTCACTTGGAGGACTATAAATAAAAGGGAACTAGAGCTCATTTGTCACACTCACTCTCACAACTGCATAAGGACAAGTGATGCACGTGACTGGAGGAGAGTCACAGTTGCTGCAGTGGTGACTTGCTTGTTGGTTATGGTTTGGACTTTATGCCTTGGTTATGGTTTGGACTCTTTGCTTGGTACAATATCTTTGGAGAGAAGTGCACTACCTTGGTTGGCTATTGGCTCTAGGGTTTGCTTCCAGAATTATTATGTCTGTCAAGTTTAAGGTGCTCGGGGGTGGCCTTTGTGCCTATGGTTGGGTGAAAATATTGAGATATTATCTATGGTGAAAAAAATCACACCTATTATTCTAATAGGTTATGGACACACACCATCTTCGAGAAGTCTAACCACTGGAAGGTAGATTGGGAGGATTTGCTCAGTTGTAGTTGTAGTTGCAGTCAAAGTTTTGTTGCAGCAACGAAACCCTAACCCTCGTGTTGAAGCACCTTAAGTGAAGTGCTTGACCTAATTATTGGATAACCTAGTGCGCCCTAGCCTAGCGCACCTCCTAGTACTCTTAGCAAGCCAAGACATCAAGTTTGGAATTTTGGTCAAAGTTAACGTTTGACCAAGTCAAAATCTAAGGTTGACCAGTCAAAAAGTCAAACAGAAGACCTAGCATGAAGAAAGTGTATATTGTGCCCAAGAGAGACCTACTAAAAGGAACATTATGAGATTTACAAATTCTCTAGTAGCTAAACCTCTGGTCCAACAAAGTCATTCTAAGGTTTACTGTCACAGTTGGGTAACAAAGGTATGTACCTATACATGCTCTTTTAATTTGTATCATTAGCATGAGTGTGTTTGTAGGGAATATACAAGGGATCTTGTCCAAAGCAGTGATCTTGGATTCAGTGCATTCAGAAGATCAACACACTCTCCATGTTTGACTTGATATATCTCTCGTTGTTATGGCATTATGAACTTCTAGTCAAAGTTATAAGTTGACTTTAGTCAAGATCTTATAAGGTTGAGATCGTATTCTCTAACTCAGTTTTATGTCAAGAAAACATAGTGTTTTAAGTATAAGGAGCAGGTCAGAAAGGATACTTGTCTCATAAGAAAAGCAATCCAAGTGGAACAATAGAAAGACTCCAGGTTTGCAGATCAAGTTTGACATCTTTATTATTGTCACTTAAGTGAGTATTGATAAGTACTTAGTAGCTTATACTACTCAATGTACTTATTTTCAAATATGAACTAACACCTCCTCTAGGAGATATTTCTTGTTCTTGTTCTCAAACTAGATCATCTTAGTAATGCTACCAAGAAACTATCCTTCATATGAAAAATGTTGTATCAAAAACATTGTTGTTCTTGTTGTCTCAAGCAGATTATCTCATTAAGTCTATCATGAAAATGCCTTTCCAAGCTTGTAGCAATTGCCTCTATCCTTGTCCTTATTCTTGTTTCGATTTACTATCATAAACATATTGTCTTAGATCCTTCTTTTGTTTCTTGTCTTTTTCCGGGAAAGTACCCTTGTGAAATCTGTTGACAAACCTTTGATGAACAATCTTTGAAGAAGTTTATAAGGATGACACAATGCTTGCAACAATTGGTAGATGGGTAGCAATTAGAACAGATAGAAACAAACTTAAAAAGACTTAGAGGAAGTCAGTAATCAAAAGGAAACCAGAACAAGATTGTGACACTTTGCAATAAGCAAAGAGAGATGCAACAAACATAAGCATGGTCTCTCTCAAATAGAGGGAATTGATTGCAGAATTTCAAAAACATGCAGTCTCAAAATAAAAACAAGGAAGTTCTAGATATTTCTCATTCAGGGATGAAGTTAGGATTAGGAGGGAGCTAATCCCCAATGATATGGTCCATTGAAGAATTCGTGAAGATTTATAAATGGAGGATTTGATAGATACAAGGTGAGATTCAGGGCTAGAGGGTTCTCCCAGAAGGGGGGAGAAGACTATGATGCTAGCTTGTTCCAGTAACTAGATATACCGCTACCCGAGCCATTGTATCTCTTGCAGTGTCCATGGGTTGAAGTTTACATCAGATGGATGAAAAGTTTGTTCTTCTCAAATAGAGTAATTGAAGAAGAAGCATATGTAGAGGAACCTCAAGGTTTTGAGGTATATTAGAAAGAGACCCATGAATGCAGATGGAAGAATACCTTGTATGGATTCAAGCAATTTGGTGCAAAGCTTCTCATGTACAACATAAGCATGGTGAAAACTTCCTATGACATAGGAAGTGTATTGAAATAGTTCTTTAGAATTTCAGGATAATGGATTGGAAATCCATAGCAGATGCCCATGATGACATATCTGAAGAAGTTGAGAGACTCTAATCCATTAGACCCATCCCTGTATCGACAATTGAATGGATCGTTGATGTATATGGAGAATACTTAGCCAAGTATTTACTTTGCTGTGAAAATAGTGGAACCTAGCCAAGAGAATGACTTGAAATGTCTTCATGGGATGTTTAAGTTATATACAGTTGCATGGATTTATCGATTCATATTAGACAAGGAGTGCACATGATAGAAGAAGTGTTTCTTGGATATGTTTCAATTTGAGATTTGCCACGATATCATGGGCTAGTAGGTCGAAGCACATTGAGATCAAGTATTATTTTCTCTGTGATAGAGTCTAGAGGGGAGAAGTGGTTCTCCAATATATCTCCACATATGAGCAGATAACAGATATTTTTGGTAAACCCTATGTCCAAGATGAAAAGTTTGTGTACTTAAGGGACAAGCTAGGATTCGTGGAGATGACTTCCTTATTTCAAAAGGGAAGTGATTACTCCCCAGGTTGGGAGGGAGCACTAATATGTTATTGATATATGGACAATCATTTTTTAGTTTGAAAAATGGTCCA
>ML782495.1:0-18792 GCA_009831015.1 Picea engelmannii | reverse complement strand
GGCACACCATTCAGTGGAGAATTTAGATCTACGGGGTTTGAGAGTGGATTTGGGAATTTGGACATCTGGGTTTTCCTTACAGTTGCCCGATCTATCATTTGGCATATTTCTCGGGATGATTGGACACTTTTGGTAGCAGGGCAAAATTATTGAGGGCTTCAACATTCCAGTAGGACATGGCACTTTCCAGCTTGGAGGTTGAGCATTAATACGGCTCAGATCTGATTGATTCAGTCTTCATTGTATATCTAACCTTTGGAGGCTTATTTTGTATTGTCGGGAGCATTTTGTAGCAGCTCATATCTATTGCTTGTACGACCATCTGAGGTTTATGCCAGATCGACCATCTATTGTATTGATCTTACATTGCTCATAATAAAAAGGTGAGATCTTTGCTTGTGCTTCTACATCTTGAATATATTATGATCTCCATGTGTTGATGAATCTTGTATGCACTTAATAACTCAATAAATTAGTAGTAGTTCGTGATTCCAAGAAAGAATTTGGCTTGGGATCATTACACAACGACCCTGTGTGTCTTTTGTGTGTGCAAAATGCAACTAGTACACGAAAAAGAACCTCTGAATAACAACCAATGATGAAAGCTGTTGACAAAGACAAGGAAACCACCAATAAGGCTAGTGGCATCCAAGACACTACACGAATCCCAAAGTGTGAATAGATGTCTTGTCATCGAACACAAGGGAAACCACCCAGTCAACAATCAATGATGAAATGTCGAATTTTGGGTTCAAGGTGTCTTATCAATGATGAAAGTAGGGCCAGGGTGCATGATAAGACCATAGTATCATGTGATTCTGAGACAAATTGAAGGTATGGCCGACATGCAAAGTCAAGAGTTCTGAGGAATGGTTGACACAGGTTGATAGACTTCCTTTGAACAAGAGCATGAGACATATGGTAGACTTCGACAACACAGACTCAATGATGTGACTATTAGATGTAGGAGGCATCAATAATGTTCTCTATAGGGACTGGAAGAGTAACCAGTCAGTAGAGAAAAATCTGTAATGAGATCAGCTTCCTAAGGCCATGTTAAACCCAAAATTATGATGACACAAGGACTCACTAACTTTGTGCTTTGTTCAAAGGTGACACGACTGTTGCCAAGTATAATATAGTACTCCCTTCCTGCCCTTTTTTTTTTTTTTTCATAACAAATGAATGCTATGATATAGAGGAGGAAACGAGTGTCGCAAGTAAGAAAAACTAGTTCCAGCAGTGGAACGTACCTATGCTCAATGCAAGGAAATTCATGCAAGAGATGGACACTCTGGGTGATGTTACCTCCAGGGTATAGGGTGTCAAATTATGAAGGATATAAATACGGCTCTGCTTGGTCGAGGATGCAAAAATTGCTTAGGCAACGATTTATAACGCAAAGCGAGAACCGACTAAAGGTTCAATACTGCAAGTGAGGGCATGAGATTTAATTACAACTTAACACCAAAAAATGTCCTTTTTTATGTCTTTTAGTCTATTTGGTGTGAAAAAGGGATAAAATTGTGCCAAATAGACATCTTTTCAAATCCAATTTACGAGTGTGAAAAAGACAAGTTCACTCGGCAATCTTTTCTATTTTTGGTAACGATTCAGAAAAGAGCTTAACTAAGTCTCATGACCTTTCAAATCCAATTTAACGAGTGTGAAAGGGACAAATCACTTGGCAATATTTTCAGTTTTTAGACGAGTCGGAAAAGAGATTAACTCAGACTCGTTGATGTTGTTCTAATCAACATGTAAAGGGGGAGGCCAAGGCTCCCATACCAGTCTTCTGTCGAAGGTAAGTATCTTACAGATAGCTGACAAAAGCTTGGGAAAACCAAAATCTCTCCATGTTGAGTAGGAGAACATGCTAACAGAGTATATAGTCTCAGTGATGGTTCGAATAATGTCTCTTACTGGAAAAGACATAGGTGGGGGTATGGTATGCCCCATCAGGTCATCCCAATTGAAGGAAATCTCATCAGGACTTGGAGGGAGAGCACTCAGGGGAAGAATAAATCTCTCTCGTTCAGAAGGAGAAGGATCTGGCATGTTGATGACATGGCTGAATGATGTATCATTCTCTACACGGAGAGTGGAATTGACCAGAGATTGCAATGGTATGACCTCCTCTTCAGATATAGGCTGAAGAGGATGCATGGTGATAGGTATAGGATCTTTGATAATGGGGGTGAGGTCAGGAGAAGGTAGCACCGTGTCGCTTGAAGGAGGAATAGGGTGTAGGGAAATTACATATGTCTTAGAATATGAAGGGCTCTTGGGAGAGGTCCATACTCATGGTATCTCAGTAGTAACTGGACATAATCGAGTAAGGTGATTTCCTTCACAAGTTCTATAAAGGAATTTAGGTTTACCTCTGAGACATCTAGGCTTCTCGATGCCCCTAGCGTTGCTTACAATGGCTGGTGACATGATCTCATCATGATTGGAAGAGGTAAGAGAGACTTCTCCTATATGATGAATAGAGGTTGGAGATGTGACACGACTGTGATTTAGGGTGAACAGGATGGTGCCCCCAACATAATTGACAGAGGTTGGGTGCGAGTTGTCGACATAATTTGTAGAAAATGTTGACCCATCTCCGATGTGACTGAAAAAGTTTGGTGATGGAGCACTAGTATGACTAACAGTGACTAGGCTAATGGTAGATTGTGGCATTTGATGCCAAGTTCCAGGGAAAGATTGGTTTTGAAACATTGCAGGCCAGGAAGGATCTTGGTGTACTCCCTGTCCCTGCCCAGAAAGGTGGTGGCTTACGCCAAAATGGTCTGAAGAGGTTTGGACGGGCATCTTCATAGAGGTCTGTGAAGAGACTGAGGTAGGATAAGAAGTATTCAAGTGAGGATATATGTTTCTCCCTTGCGAAGGGGTCCCATAAAGAGGGTAGCCTGAACCATAAAATTGATTCTCCCCATATGAAATACCTGGGGGTACTTGAGGGCCTGTCATGGAAAAAGTGTTTGAGGGAACTGACATGGTAGATGAAAGATACATGGATGGGGTGTAATAAGTGGGATAAGTACCCATATGAGCACCGGCTCCTGGAAGAGCATAGATAACATTGGATCCATAAGGGGGAAGGTTCCAACCTCCCATGGGGACACAAATCATATCAAACGAAGAAGTAGGCATCAGAGCCATGGTGCCTCCGGATCCAATGCTAGGATTCATATATGTGGGCTAGGGAGAGGATTGCACAGGTGAAGGCATATCAACAGAAAAATGTCTAGAGACCCAAGGTGTGGACTGAGTGTTATAGTTCTTCATACCATTGTAAAAAGTAGAAGGATCCATCCCCATGAAATGAGTAGGTATCATGGGATGGGTAGCAGTAAATGAGGGAGAAAAAGAAACTCCACTGTCCATGATGATGACACCCAAAAGAGACTTCTAAGGCCAACTAGTAGTCAAAAAGCATACCAAAATTCAAACGACCAATATGCATGCAAACGGGCTAAAGTGGCTGAGTGGCCTCCCTCGCTAAAGAAGGTATGTCTCATCCAAGAGGGACCTGAGACTCCCCGCTAAAGTTTGGAGGTAAAAGAATCAGTTATAAGGGCCCTCGTGGGCTTAAAAACCAGTCGGTTAGATCCCCCTGGAGAGGTAATCTTCCATAAAGGTTGTGTGTTGTCCGACCCCTATCTGACCCAGGGTACAAGCAGAATAACCCATGCAAGTAACTTATGAGATACCTAAGTCAAGCAACTAATAAACCATTGTATAACCAATGCACAAGCGAGTAGTCGTAAGTCTGGATTACCGTATGGGTAGGGTAGAAAAGACCGAAACCTTGAGAGCACTACCTCTCACAGAGGTATGGGTACTAGCAAGATCCCCAAATATGAATAAATCCACAGAAATATCTCTGATGCTAGGCGAGTATCCGGGGGTTATCCCTTCAACTAACTGCACGCGACCTCGTGATTAACTCCGGTGTGAGCAGAGCCTCTTGATCTTACCAATTATACAATGGACTTCTCAACTCCCTGTCTCAGACACATATGTTGATTTAATTGCCTTGGATAAGTTTACTCACAAAATCCTATTCCAAGGCACTAAATCCTAGACTAGTTTGTGCACCCTAAAAATAAAATCGTGACTAATCAATTTTAGTTTAAAGTGTAAATTTTATTGGCTGTGATTACTCAAAAAGGGTATGGAAGTGAAACTCATGATATTATGACTCTGCAAGAAAATAAATATAAATATAATGCAAAGTCTAATTTTAATTTTTCAATGAATGATATGCGTATAAAAACAGTGAAATTTTCAATTTCAACTTTGCAATTCAGAAGTAAAATGCAATCTTTCACTAAATGCACTAAGCTAATGATAAAGATTCAGAAGACAAAAATGCCAAGCAATGTAAAATGCCTAATTTTTTGTATTTTCAATATATTAAAAAGAAAATGCATGGACTGATAAGAAAACTGATATATAAATTCTACTGTGTATAAACGGAATAACTCAAGCAGAATACCAAGCAGCCAAGCAAACAACCCAGAGTTCAAGGAAAAATAAAAAATGAAAAACAATGAGAAAGACTCCACCCAAAAATTCAAATCCAAACAGGTTTCCTGTCAACCCAGAGAATCTTAACATTCACTATAGAGACCTAAGAAGGCTTAGCAACTATCAAATCCCACCCAACAATCACAAGACCAAGCAAACAGGCAAGAAAAAGTGGTATACGTGACTTTTCAGGAAAACAATGCGTATACATGCAGCTTGTAGTGAGACAACACGTGTGTGTATGCGACTGTCAAGGAAAAAGGCACATACAGGCTTGAAAACAAGGCCAGGCAAGGGAAAAGGGATGAAAACTTAGACCCAGAGTGAACATAATTTGTCAAACAGTGATACGACAAGAAACACAAAGGAAAAAGAGCAATGCAAGGATAAAAAATACTTCAACCCTTAGAAAGAAGATCTCTCTCCAGTGGAGTTGCCAATTCTGTTACGAGGGAAAAACTCTCTATGGCCAGGGTAAACCGCAACAGACAGGTATGACTGCAGAAATCCACTCAATTCCAACATATGTTATATAAACCAATGTGCAAGCGATATAAGAAAAAGGCCTACCTAGTTCCAACGTTTGAAGATGTCCACCGTTGAGCACTTCGACTCAAAACTTTATACTTGCAACAAGTTCTCAACAAGCGAGTAGAGGAAGCATATGGTGATAATATAAAAGGTTAGCACATTAGATAGAATAATCCATTAATAAACATTACAAACATGCCCATGGATAATAATCATATATTTGCATGATACCAATAGGATGGGAAATGAGTATTTCTATTAATAAATGATTAGTAGAAGTGATAACATTACAGACTTCTGTGTCGGCACAGTTCAGAACCAAGAAACCAAGTTCCTTCCAACTGAGTCTCCACCACTTCAATCCTCCACCAAAGGCAAGCTCATAGAAAAGAGACAATGAGGTTCTCTCAACAATACAGAAAGAGCTTGGGGGATGAACACTATGTTCAGACTTGAGGGACAAAGGGATGCAGACTCAATATGAAGTAATTTCTCCAAAGTAACTTTGCTCTCAAAGTTGAATGCTTTCTCCTTTTTTTTCCATAGCTCGGAATTGTGCTCTTATAGCCTTCAAAATGCAACTGAAGGGCCAAGTTGGAACGTTTCTAGTATATGGAAGGCTAAGGATCAGAGATCTCCTATCGTGACATGGAAACCCGACTTCATTTTTGTATTTTCTGGCACAAATCCTGATGTATGCGGGCTGTAGTGGAGCAACTTGCGTATACGCATGCTGTATAGTAGATAGGGCACGTATATGTGGAAAAATATGTATTTTTAGCTTTGGATTCATAAAAAAGGGATGACAAGTCTGCATAGGGAAATGGAAAACGACCCTATGTGCAATATAGGAATGGTGAGGGAAATCTTGCTATAATAGGTTATGGTTTGGACTCTCTGCTTGGTATGCTAGCTTTGGAGAGAAGTGCGCTACCTTGGTTGGTTATTTTCTCTAGGGTTTGCTTCCATAATTATTTTTTCTGTCAAGGTTAAGGTACTTGGGGGTGGCCTTTATGCCTATGGTTGGGTTACAATATTGAGATTTTGTCTATGGTGAAAACGAGCACACCTATTATTCTAACAGAGGGAAGGGAAAGAATTTAGAAATCTAAAGATTATGAGAAAAAAGATAAAGGACGTGGAGGAAAGAAACAAAGAGAAGAAAAGAGATCAAAGAAATATGAAAAGAGGGGGGAGGGAAGTTACAAATTAAGAATGAATTTTGTGGTTCTAAATTTGATTCACAATATGATGCCAAGATTGGTTTAATATTTTCCATCTTGTTGGTTTCTAATGACTTCTCATAGAAATAAATATTTCTATAAAGCACCATGTCATTAATTCTCAAACATGTCTTCCATAAATACAAAGGGTAACAAACACAATTTCTAAAATCATATTTAAAAAAGCATCAAAATCATTTTCAACAACATTAAATAAAAAACAAACCCTTTCCTTCATAAAGGTTTCTATGAGATCCCTTTTTCTTATGGGATTTCATACATAGGACAAAATGATTAATCCATAAAATTGGGACTCAAATAACATATTTCTAACATTAACCATAGTTGTACCACTAAATTGTTGATCATTGAGTATTCTACCCATACCAAACATCATGTTGGCACAGGGGCAGACCTAGGGTTCAACACTACAACAATGCACCAACAAATCCCTAACTACCGACCCTTTCGGCAACACCTGCGAAGCAGATGAAGTCTCACCTGAGGTAGAGGCAGGGGTGGTTGTGAGACTTAGGTGTCTGCAACCTTAGCTGGGACACAGATCTATGATTAGAACACTTAAGAAAGCACTTAGCACTGTTATTTCCTCAATATATAGTCAATAGCCACTTCGCTTGTAAGACAAAACTTTGTAGCATTCACACTAATCTATTGTATTCAAGCACTTAACATATACAAATGGGTCAAAATGAGCATATTAAGCACTAAGCATGGATATCTAGATCAGATCTAACATTCTCACATATAATAAGCACCAAGCATGAATAGATCTATATAAACATATCATAGCATCTCGCATATAATATGTAAATACATCAAGACAAAGCACAAAGCACATCACACAGGGTTTACGTGGTTCACCCCCACCCTGGGGCTACGTCCACCAACACTTCTTCTTTATATTCTTTGATCAATTGGTTACAAGCATAGAGCCTCAGAATCCTTACTCTGCACAGGACATAAGATCTACGCAGCTAACTAGATCCTTCTTCCTTGCATTACAACACAAAGCCTTCTACAATCTCTCACAAGGACTTGCACTCAGCTCTACAAGTCTCACGCAGAATGCATAGAGCACTTACAATCCTTTGATCACATAGATCTAACACTTAGCCATTCCTTTAGCACTTAGCACACCAATCTCTTTCTATATTGCCTATCCTTCTATATATACATTACAAAATAGGCCTAAACATGGGTAAACCCATGGGTTGACATCCCATTCTCGTTACATATTCTAAAAAACCCAAAAAGGGGCCCAAAAGGGGGCTGAGATCCCGTGATCTTCGCTTCGACATGCGCTCCTCCTTTGATAGGCTGTCGAAGTCCCAAAATAGGTCAACAAGACCAAGAATCTCCCAAAACTTGGTCAAGGGCCAACAGGCCCCCAACACTCACCTGTGACTTGTCCCAAGTCACTCCGATCTGATCAAGTCTGCCTCGAACGCCTCGAGCTTGGCTCAAGCTGCTTCGACTTGTTTCTTTGTTGTGGCCTCTTGTTCAGTGAGATCTTGGATCACTGTGTCGTTCACTAGCCCTTCTAGGCATTGTTTTGCTGTGAGGATGACTTATTCTAGCTCTGCTCCTTGGCTCTCAACCTCTGTAAACAAAAAACATACCTTGTCTTGCATAGGTTGAAGTCATTGAGTGACTTCCATCACTTTGAATCATATGGATCTGATGCTGAGTTGTGCGTTGTTATTGAGATCTCTTCATCCTTTCTACAACTAACAGGGCCTTTAGCTGCGCCTGTAGTGTATTTGTGTTCTGCTTCGCTTCTTGGAGTTGTGACTCCAGTGTCTGCAATTCCAGATTTTCAGTGAGATTTTCATAGGGCTGGGCACTGCGGTTACTGATCTGCTTGCATTCCAAGGCAAGAGATTTTAATCTGTCAACTGCACTGCAAACAACTGTTTCTCTTTGGTTCCTTATCTCCTGTGGGGTTTTAGGTACTGCGCGGAGCTCTAAGTCAGCGATGTGTTGCTGTAGCTTCTGTATTAACTCTTCTAGTTGTGCCACCTACTGTGGAACTTGTTCCTCAATCTGGACTTCGATGACTTCGATGACTATCACAGAGCGAAGTGCTCTGTTTAACCTTTCCTTAACTTCAAGTTGATCGACGAGCAACTGTTCCTTTCTTTGTTGTAGCTCTGCTTTTTCTTCATCCCATTTTTCTTGTAGAGCGAGATTTTCCTTTTCTGTAGCACTTCTTTGGTCCTCAAGGTCTTTCTGTACTTGCACTAAGTCCTGGGTGGCTTGTGTTGTTTCTCCCCGATCTCGTCGAAGGTGAGCCTCAACTGTATAAACAATCTGGTGTAATTGAGCTGGCTCATCACCTAGTTCTGGTGTTCCAACTGTCAGGGGCACAATGGATACTGCGCAGCTAGACTGTAGTGCATGCTGCACTCCTTGGAGCTCATCCTTAATCCGACTGAATACCTCCTCTTGCTTAGCTTCTTTCTTCTCTACTATCTCCAGCGAAGCATCATTTAGTGTTGCGACGATGAAGTCAAAGTCATCTGAGGTGAGGGTGGTCTCGAATTTGGTTCTGGTTGCTTTTATTTTCTTCCTTGAAGAAGGTTTCGGAGGGGAAACCTTCCTTTTCTTTAAGGGATCCTACTCATTTCTTGGCGGTGTAACCTCGCCTTTATTTTGTTCGACTTATGTGTCATCACCTCCTTGCTCTGTTGAGATGGATGCGGTATTCATGGATGCATTTTCTAAATCGTGGACCTCTTCGGTCTTATTTATCTTGCTGGGTACGACTATATCCGACACAGTTTCAGGGCTCTAAACATTGGACATCTCTGCAGGGTCCGCTGGAACAAGGAGGTCCACTGACCATTCCTTGGTAATCTCCTCCAAGTCATCCTTTGTTATCTTGTAGTATGACTGTAGCTATTGTTTATGCTCATTAGTGCGCGTGGTGATATAGATGAAATGGCGGTCCGCGCTGAATTTCATTAAGGGTCTAAACCTGTGAAGTGTGTTCGGAGTTATGCGAGGCGTGGCCTGCATGGCTACCTTCAACTGGTTATAATACGTGTGGAAGATGACATTTGATTACCACTTCTTGTTCATGTCGCTGGAGTACCACAACGTACTGAACTTCACGGCCAGAGGTTCAAATGGCTCGGTGTTCGAGAAGGTCGCACCTTCCGGCATCTCCCATGCGATGAAAGCGATCATGATAAGAAGCCAGCTAAAGTGGAATTTGTATCCCTGATCCTGCGCTTCCCTACAATCTATTTCTAGCTGGTTCACGAGGTACTTCGCCCAATTCATCTGTAGTCCCTCCGCACACTTCCCAAGTAAATGAATCCATTTACTTGGGTCGGTCAGTTCTTGCGAACTAGCTTGCCTGCGATCAACTGACAGGAAAGGCACACTACGCTACTTTGGATAGAGGCTACCTTGTAGCCTCGCATGCCCTTCTCTACATCGCCATAAGTATCCTTTATTCTCTAGGTGAGAGCACGATCTACGGTCTTTCTGGGGTAGAATTCCTGTGGGTCATGGCCTTGCATGCTAAGCCCTCTGATCCGATTGATCAAAGTCGGATCCACTGTGATGCGGTGGTTCAACCATAAGTATCCTCCATGATAGTAGGACAACAACAACTTGACGCACACATTCACTGCTTGATGCCTCCCGAAGTGAGGAATCTTCATTACATCAAGCAGTGTGGACTACACAAGGTTCATGGTCTACTGCTGGGGAATGATTTTTGAATTCTTTCCCTTGGTTCTAGTCAAATACTTGTACGGGGCTAGCATATTGTATACTTTCTTGTTGTCAAGGTTGAAGTCACTAAACTTCAATGGTGCGATCTTATCCTAGTCTGTGCGCACTACGTGTATTCA
This sequence comes from Picea engelmannii, assembly GCA_009831015.1. Classification (NCBI taxonomy): domain Eukaryota; kingdom Viridiplantae; phylum Streptophyta; class Pinopsida; order Pinales; family Pinaceae; genus Picea; species Picea engelmannii. Next base: position 8,615 of record ML782495.1, on the reverse strand, counting down.
CTTTGGGAGGTACGCAATGACCAATTAATATTCAAAATCTCTGGGGACATTGTCTCGATTTATTGCGTCGCTTAGAGGTGGTAGATAAGCAGGTAGAATGCTTAGAATCAACTTATTATTCATGATATCATCTCTGTGCTTCGTGCGTTTCTCATCAGCTGGCCAGGATGGTCCGGCTTGAGAAGTGGACAGAGAGGCTTGCAGTCCTCTCGTCGAAGATGCTTGTACACCTGTAGACACTCCTCTCTCCGACATGACTCTCTTTGTCATCAATTCGATCAAAACTTCCTCAACAACATTCTCTGTAGCGCTCGATGATTTCGACATTCGCACTCAGGGTAATCAATTTGCGGGATCGGGGAACAACTCAGACACGATAATGAGATAGAGAATGAGAGAAAAATGATCACTGTATAAACTTGGCTTAGTCTATGGGCTCGAATTCTCGATTGGAAAAAGTGTTCTCAGTGCATGGCGCGATGAGATAAGTAGGTAATTCGAAAATAGTTGGCTTGCAATGGGTATGAGCCTCCATTAAATCCTATTCGATCCGTTATGGCACAGTCCAATGGTCAGATGATGAACCTTTATTGCTTTTCTGTCCGTTCGGAGTGGAAGTCAAACAGATATATCAGCCCCAACGACTATATTGCCTCGTCATGGAGAAGTGCCATGTGTCGCTGTTCTGATATCTCAACGAAGCTCCAATTCTACAATTTTTCTTTCTGCGAGGTCTCATCTAGAACCTCTTGTAAGCTTTCACTATTATCCCTCTTCTTTCTTAACTTTCTAGCCTTCTTTCCAGTGAGCTTTATCTCGGTAATTCTTTTCTCATTTTGATTCTTTTCTTCTTTGGTCTTAGTTACTTCGCGTTGTTAAAATTATTTCCTAGGGTTCCTGGATAATACTTCTTCTTTGCATGGGATAGGTAATTCAATCTTCGGAGGATCCTCTAATGTTCTCTTAGCTTCGACATCTGGGTTGCTAGTATTAAATATCTGCGATCTGCTCTCCTGTTCCTCAATCAAGTGCGTGATTCTTCTGGTCATAAAGTCTTTTAACTCTTGCTTCTTCTGTTCCAAAACTTCCTCTTCTTCCTTTCGTCTGGCTTTGTCTTTATCAATCCAAGATTTTCCTATTAGCATGGTAAAGGGGGCGCTGTCTTTGAAAAATTTAATAATCTCAAAGTCTTCTTCTGTCAAAGTTCCATTGACATTCATAGGTATCCGAGTGAGCCTTCCACATAGGTTTACTAGCTTTCCTATGAATAAACTTATTCCTCCTAGTGAAGGGATCATAGCAGGCCTTCCTATAGCTTCACAGGTTCTCTCTGGAATAATATTCATTTGTGTTTCCTCATATAGAACACAATCAATGTCGAAGTCTCCTATTCGTTCTTCGATGCATTCCTTTTCTTTGAATATCTCTGATAAGCTAACTTGTCGGTGGTCATTCAGGGTTTCTTTCATCTGTAGAAATTCTTTCTCTAATTCTTTCTAAGGTTCGTCTGTAGGTTCTGGATCTGTCTTAGGGTTTTCTTGATTCAGGTTCATTCTTTCAAGCTTAGAAATCATTCTAGGACAATCCAATACTTCATGGTCTAGAGATTTACAACAAAGACAACTAGGTCTTCCACCAGGGCATTCCTTAGCAAGATGTCTCGACCTTCTGCAACTGTAATAGAGGGTTAATCCTCTCTTCCTTTTAAACGATCCCCATCTTCTTCTGTACTGCACACTAGGATCATGGGAGCTAACCTGCAACAAATTCTTTCTAGGATCTTGCATCCATTTGTTAGTCCAAACATTCTTTCTTTGCATAGGTATAATATATCTTTCACTATTCTTATCAGATCTACTCATGTCAAATCTTCTTTCATCTATCAATGACCTAGCTTTCAAACTAGGACAGACTCTATTAAATAGACCTAGATCCATATTCTAGAGACACAAATTTCCACTTATATTACTTCTAGAGGGCACAAAACTTCTAGATCTTAAATTTTTTAACTATTCTTACCTTTATTAGAGCACAGAGCTTGCAGATCTTACCTCTTTCAGTAAAAAATTTCCACTTTTTACCTTTCTTAGAGCACAAAGTGTTCAGATCTTGCTTCTTTTCTTCATATCCGACCTTCTCTCTTTAGCACAGAGCTTTTACAGATAAAGTAGAATACTGTGCACTAGGGCACAAATCTATGCACAAAGATTTCACAATTTCAGGATGAATCTTTGCACAGAGATTCCTCTTTCTTAGTTCCCAACAATCACAGTTTCATGTCCTGGCAACAAAACCATTTGTTGGCACAGGGGCAGACCCAGGGTTCTACACTACAACAACGCACTAACAAAGCCCTAACTACTGGGCCTTTCGGCAACACCTGCGAAGCAGATGAAGTCTCACTCGAGGTAGAGGCAGTGGTGGTTGTGAGACTCAGGTGTCTGTAACCTTAGTTGAGACACATATCTGTGACTAGAACACTTAAGAAAGCACTTAGTACCATTAGTTCCTCAATATACAGTCAATAGCCACTTCGCTTGTAAGACAGAACTTCGCAACATTCACACTAATCTACTGTATTCAAGCACTTAGGATATACAAAATGGGTCAAAATGAGCACATTAAGAACTAAGCATGAATATCTAGATCAGATCTAACATTCTCACATATAATAAACACCAAGCATGAATAGATCTATCTAAACATATCAGATCATCTCGCATATAGTATGTAAATACATCAAGACAAAGCACAAAGCACATCACACAGGGTTTACGTGGTTCATCCCCACCTTGGGGCTACGTCCACCAACTCTTCTTCTTTATATTCTTCGATCAATCGGTTACAAGCATAGAGCCTCAAAATCCTTACTCCACACAGGACAAAAGATCTGCGCAGCTAGCTAGATCCTTCTTCCTTTAATTACAACACAAAGCCTTCTACAATCTCTCACAGGGACTTGCACTCAACTCTACAAGTCTCAGGCAGAATGCACAGAGCACTTACAATCCTTTGATCACATAGATCTAGCACTTAGCCATTCCTTGAGCGCTTAGCACACCGACCTCTTTCTATATTTCCTATCCTTCTATATATACATTACAAAATAGGCCTAAACATGGGTAAACCCATGGGCCGACATCCCATTCCTGTTACATATTCCCAAAAACCCAAAAAGGGGCCCAAAAGGGGGCCGAGATCCCGTGATATCCGCTTCGACTTGCGCTCCTCCTTCGATAGTCTGTCGAAGTCCCACAATAGGTCAACATGATCAAGAAACTCCCAAAACTTGGTCAAGGGCCAACACATCACATAAGGTTTGACCAAATTTGTATTCTTGCTAGAACTCAACTGTGTTCCAATATAATCATTATATAAGTTGATAACATTGAAAGGAACCCCAACAAAATGAACTAAGAGGATGGATTCAAACTAAGCCAATGTTGACATCCTATTATTAATTAGCTTCAAAACCATAAAGTTATTTCTTAATTCGTAATTTCCTTCCCCTCTTTCCATGTCTCCTTGACCTCTTTTCTTCTCCCGGTTTATTTCATCTTCCTATCCTTTATCTTTTTTCTCCTAATCTTTAGATTCCAATTTCTTTCTAATCCACTTTCAATCCCATGTTTCCCACAACCCACTCTCATTTTCATTTTTTTCTTAGTTTTTTTTTTTATTTCCCCTTCTTTGTTTCCCTTTTCCAAAGTATTTTCCTTTCTTATGTGTTTTTCCTTATCTTCCCTTTCTCTTCGTTCTTCTATCTTTATTATGTCCTTTTTCTTCTTATTATTCTTTTGTAAATTTAATTTAATATTAATGTTATTAATTTTCATGTTCTCTATTCTCCTTAATTTACCTCCTCAAATTTCTTTTTCTTTTTTAATCTCATCCCTTTCATTATTATCTCACTTCTCCCCTTTGAATTTTAATTTCTTGAACAAACAAATAATCTAACTCCCCTAACTATGTTTCTTCCCCATCTCCCCTACTTCCTTGTGTGCTTATTTATTTCAATGTTTCTTCTTCTTCTTCTTATTTTTGGGTTGCTTTCTTCTAATTCTTCTTCCACCTATTGAGTACACAACACACCCTTTCAATTTTTTTGACAATTTTAGGATTTTATAAATTTTTACTCTCTCATTGCATTTTGATTTTTTTCACGTTTTTCTTTTGTTTCATTATTCTTCATGACCAAAGCTCAAGGAAAAACTCCAAGAAAAACAACTCTCATATTTGTATGAAGATAGAAGAAAAAATAAATAGGTTAAAAAGGGATCTCAGATAAAGAATTTTCAAAAATACTGATGAAATCATTGGGTCAAGACAAATGACATGTAATCAACACACTCTTCCCTAAATCTCGATGTCGACAAAGGCTCAAAGGAAAATGTCGATGAACTCATTGGTGTCAGGGGAAAATCTAATGAATTTAAACATGTCATGTATTCGACTAATCATCGATATTGGTCAAAACCACCTGGGTCATAACTAAAGGGTAACAAAGCCCCCCGATCATCGACGGATCCTAAAATCAGACAATCATTTCCAGCCATTTGATCATGATGTTGATTACTTGGGTTGGTTGTCATTGATGTCAACCCTTGAAGAAAGTCTGGTAGCAAATTCTAGTAGAACAAAGGTTTGGTTAATGGAACCAAGTTTGTTTGATGGATAATGGTACGAGTTTTGATATATTTGCAAGTAAGACTATTCTATATGGATAGTACATGTCATGCCATTTCTGGTGGTATGTGGAACATTACATAACTCCTCACGGTTAGAGAGTTATGGCCATGTGAAGTTGGAGAACCCTCATGAGTCATCTAAAAGCCCCAAAAGGTCAAAGTAGTCAAAGTATTTGCAAAATAAATTATTTAAATTATAAAGTTAATGGAGAAATCCCTAAAATAATGAAAGTGGGATGCTACATGAAAGTATAAATAAGAGGCAAGGATCTCTCATTTAATCACACTTGAACCTATTGAATATCATTGAATATCTATTTTGTGAAAGGTTATTTGGGCAGGTATTATTGATAGAGAAAAGTGTGGCAAAACAATCGAAGTAGAAAAAGTGTGGCAGAAAAATCGTGACAGAAAAAGTGCGAAAGAAAAATCGCGGCAGAAAAACCATGACATAAAAAGTGCGGTAGAAAAAGTGTGGAAGAAAAATCGTGCCAGAAAAAGTGCGGCGGAAAAATCATGGCAGCAACATGGTTGGGGTCTATTTATGAGAGATATGGCACATCTTGTTTAAGGTATGTTTTGTGAGCTAGGGTTTATCTCTTGAGATGGTATTGGATGTTTAATATTTCTACATATATCAGATTTGTTGAGGGATACAGTTGGTATTTGACATATGGGTATTGGTCTTTTGGTTGTGATGTGTTGCTGAAGTTGTTGGTTTAGCTTGAGGATACATAACAGTGAGGTTGTGGCACATGGTTTGATGTAAGGGTTTATGGTATTTGTTTTATGGATAGAGTGATGACTTTGTTATGGTTATATTGGTGTATGACTTTGGTATATGGTTGAGGTACATGCTGGGTACATGGTTGAGACAAGTAGTTGATGAGTTGCACATACATGAGGTGTATAGTTGATGATGTTGATACATCTTGATGAGTCATAGTAGATGTGCAGTTGATGCATGGTACATGTTGGTTTAGGTTATTGGTACAGGTTGTTTGGTGCAGGTTTATTGGTACAGGTTGTTACAGGTTATTGGTACAGGTTGACAGTGGCAGTGGTTGATTCAGTGATAGTGACAGGTTGTCTACATTTGGCATTTATATTTCAAGGAAGTTGGATGGTGCGATGACAAGTAGTTGTAGCCACCTTCCGGTTGTAGCCGAAGAACTTAGGGGGTTGTCGCCTCCTTCTGGTTGTAGCCAGAGAATTGGGGAGTTGGAGCTTCCCTCAGGTTGTAGCCTAAGAAACTAGGGGGTTGGAGCCTCCTTCTAGTTGCACCTGGAAAACAAAGGAAGTTGGTTCTTCCAATGAATGTAATTATTCAAGACATATAAGAAAAAACATTCCTTGGTTTTCTCTCGCTTTGAGTTTCCACGTAAAAACACTGGTGTATTGTGTATGTGTATGATTGCTCATTTGTTCATTGTTTATTTACTCTTCAATTATTGGATGATAATGCTACACTGATATAACACTTGCATTATATGGTTAAAAAGGATTAAATTGCTCTATTACCGATTCACCCTCCCTCTCAGTGATCCAACAATTGGTATCAGAGCATGTTCCTTGAGAAATCAGTTTAACCACTGAAAGGTAGATCATGGAGAGCAACAACATGTATAAAAATGGAATACCACAGTTTGATGGAAAAAATTATGTATTTCGGAGCAGAAGGATGAAAACATATATACAAGCACATGGATTTGAAATTTGACAATCAGTTGTAGATGGATACAAAGAACCAACAATTCCACCGACAAATGAAAGAGCAATAAAACTCAGAAAAAATAATTCCAAAGCCAGAAATGCACTTCTGAATGGTCTTTGTGAATCAGTTTACACCAAAGTTATACATTGTAAATCCACTAAAGATATTTTGGACAAGCTTCAAAATATTTATGAAGGAGATTCAAAAGTCAAAGCATCAAAGCTTCAAACTTACAGAGGTTAGTTCACACAACTAAAGATGAAGGAAGATGAGAATATTGAAGCTTACTTATTACGAGTCGATGAAATAGTAAATGCAATCATAGGATTGGGAGAATAAATTAAAGAATCTGTAATTGTTCAAAAGGTACTAAGATCTCTCCCTATGAGATTTGATCCTAAGATATCAGCACTAGAAGAAAGAGCATATCTAGACTCAATAAGCATGGACGAACTACATGGAATCTTCACAACATATGAAATGAGAACTGAACAAGAAAATCCAGATATAAAATAAGCAGCTTTCAAAGCATCCAAAAGGTCAAAGCAAAAGGGAAAGAAAAAGGAAAAAGAACATAGTAGCAACAGTGACATCTCGGAAGATGATGAAGAAATGGCCAGCTTTGTCAGAAGATTGAAAAAGGGAACCAACGACAAATATAAAGGTAAGTTTCCTTTGATTTGTTTTAATTGTGATGGTATTGGTCATTTTGCTAACAAATATCCTCATAAGAAAAAGAGGAGGAATGATGAAGATTACTCAAATAACAAATAAACATATAAAGGCAAAATAACCACAAAGAAAGTTTTCAAGAAAATATTATGCACCAAAGAAGACATCTCATCATCAGATGAAGATGAAGTCAATGATAGTGAGACAAAAATAGTTCTATTAATAGCAGTAGAAGAAGACATCTCATCATACGATGAATATGAAGTCAATGACAGTGAGACATAAATAGTTCTATTTATAGCAGTAGAAGACTCTGACAAAGAAGACACTGAATAAGAATATGAAGAGGCATAAGTTGACTACCAAGAAGAATTGTTGTGTGCCATAGAATTTATAAGAAGAGAAAAGAAGAAAAACAAGAAGCTACAAGAGGAACTAGACAAGAAATAAGACACTCAGGAACTAGAACAAATGATCACAAATTTGAAGGTTCAAATAGAAGAAGATAAAAGAATTGAAGGAACACTCAAAGAACAACTAGAAGAAAGAGACAGGATCATTGGAAATTTGGATGTAGAGATTGTCACATTAAGAAAGGATATTCAAAAGAAAAATATGCAGAACAACTCAAAAGTTTTGGATGACATTATTAGCAGTCAAAAACCTCATCATGACAAGTCCAGACTTGGATACAATCTGACAGAAAATGGATCAAGATACAAAACAACAGAGCAAGAAACATATCCAAAAATCTATGTAGAAACAATCAAAGGGGATAGGAAGATCTACAAGGAAGATTATAGGGACACTCCTCCACCGAGAAGATTCAGATTTCAGAATCAACAACCGACGGATAGGCCTCAGGAAGAAGAATGATTCAAAAGAGAAACTCCTTTCAAAATATATACAACTCCTAGGTATCAAACTATATTTTTTGGTTTATGTTATGCATGTAATAATTTTGGACATAAATCTATGAATTGCAGAGCTAATAGCAGGAACATAAACAAATTTGAAAGTCATATACAAAAGGGTTATCTAAGAAGGCCTAGTGTAACACAGAGAAGAAGTTACAACAGGTTTGAATCATTGATCACTGAAGTGGAATGCTACAAGTGTAACAACTTTGGAGACATGGAAAAATATTGCAGAATGACAGTTCGTCCAATAGAACCACAACAAAACAACAACAGTCACATACAGGAGCCTCAGAAGAGAACATGGATAAGAAAGAAGAATCAATATAGTAATGAAGAATGCACACTCGCTCTATAAGATAAGTAGAAGAAACGCGGTTGGTATGTTGACAGTGGCTGTTCAAAACACATGACAGGTGATAAAGACATGTTTCTTACATTAAGAAAAGAAAGAGATGGATCTGTCTCCTACATAAATGATGATTCAACTAAAATCATTGGAAAAGTCACAATCAGAATTGGAAACAAGAATACCAAGGAAGAAAATGTTCTACTAGTAGAAGATATGAAACATAATCTTATAAGTGTGAGTCAAATGTGTGAACAAGGTCATAAAGTTACTTT
>ML782494.1:772586-785842 GCA_009831015.1 Picea engelmannii | reverse complement strand
AAAAAAAGTTAAATTACTAAATGGAAGCTAAAAGGACACAACATGAGTTGTTAAAATGGAAACAAAATGTGGCTCTAAAATGGAAGTAAAACTCGACATTAAATTTGAATCCATACTTGGAGCTATTTCAAGTAGGAAGCTAAATTGGTTGCTTAACAAGAAGAAAAAACGGATGCTAATTAAGAAGCAAATCCCAACACTAAAAGGAAGCAAACCCTAGACCTAAAAAAGAAGCAAAACCAGACGCTAAAAAGGAAGCAAACCTTGGAACTAAAAGGAAGCAAACCATGGAGCTAACAAGGAAGCAATTCTGGAAGCAAAAAAAGATGTAATAATGGAAGCACATCTTGCCGTTAATTTGGAAGCCAAACTAGAAGCTATTTTCGATGCTACACTAGAAGCAAAATAGAAAGCATGATTGGGAGCTAAACTAGGCGCTAAACTAGGAGCTAAACCAAGCGTTAAACCAGGAGCTAAACTAGGAGCTAAACCAGGAGTTAAACTAGGAGCTAAACTAGGAGCTAACCCAGGATCTAAACCAGGAGCTAAATTAGGAGCCACACCTGGAGGTAAACTAGGCGCTAAAATAGGAGCCACACCTGGAGGTAAACTAGGCGCTAAAATAGGAGCTAAACCAAGAGCTAAATTAGGCGCCACACGTGGAGCTAAACTAGGCACTGAACTAGGAGCTAAACTGGGAGCTAAACCGGGTGCTAAACCAAGAGATAAACTAAGAGCTACACCTGGAGCTAAACTAGGAACTAAACTAAGAGCTAAAATAGGTGCCATGCCTGGAGATAAACTAGGCGCTAAACTAGGAGCTAAACAAAGAGCTATTTTGGGCATTATTTAGGGAGCTATATCTTAGTTTAGGCGCTAAACTAGGCGATAAATCAGGAGCTAAACTGGGCGCTAAATAAGGAGCTAAATTGGGCGCTAAAAAGGGAGCAAAACTAGGCGCTTAAGAGGGAGAAAAACCTGGCACTAAAGAGGGAGCTAAATTGGGAGCTAAATCTGATGCCCAAGTGAACACGTCATTTAGCGCCAAGTTTTGCGCCATCCCATCAGCCCAATTCATGTCCTCAAATGCACTAGAATCCGACACTAAACTAGGTGCTAATGGTCTATTTTGTTGTAGTGAAAGAAACCATTTTTCAACATAACTAGTTCAACACCACTAAATTTTATTCCTAGTTTGGGCATGGTGAGTGTAACATATTCACACATTTGGTGGTGACGTGCTTTTAGAAATCACCATGCCCAAATTGTGAATAGAATTTAATGGCATTGAACTAGCTATGATGGTATTAAAAGCACTAGAAAAACCCTTCTACATTAACTATATTTTGCTACTCCCAGTGTTGTGTTCAAAGCCACCTTTTACCTTATATAAAGATGTCAACTATCATGGATCAAACAATGACAATATTTATATCCTCATGTTATGTTGTTTCATTCATTGTTAGCGTTGTACTCCTATAATTTTGTTTCTCCCTTTTAGGAAACTACTATATGATCTGACACCATTTTGTAAGTTGTTGAGTTTTAGGAGAGTTAAGCAGTTAGATTGTGAGGGTTAGATCGCAGGCTGAGGAGCCTGGTGCGATGTAGTTCACCTCACAGAGGTTGTGGAACCTGTTTTGTGATTGTATAGTCAGAACTGTAGTGCGCACAACGCCATATCTTGCAAAAATCTAAATAAAAGAGACGAAGAAGCTAGATCTTTGTGGACGTAGCCCAGGAGGGGGTGAACCACGGTAAAACCTATGTTATGTGTGGTGCTTATTGCATATTTACCTTCTATCAGTATTTAGATGATGAATGGATGAATGAATAGTTCTTTTAGGTCTGTTATCTGGTAGATTAGTTAGATAGCATGCATAAAATTAACAGATGAATGAATCTGAGGATAATAGAGAGAACAACAAGATCAAGGCCTTAGAAGGTGAACTACAATCCCAGATCCCCACTCTTTCCTAGAATGCAAGCATCTGAGCATTGCAATCACCCATAGAGCTATCTTGGGTGAGACTACACAGTACATTCTGTGTGTTTTGTTTCCTTCTGGTTTACCAGGAGGGTCGATAGTTTTAGAGGGTTTTGTTGGAAACCTGTTCAGATCTGAACCTGGGTCAACCAAGAAGTAGATAGAAAGAGTAGTAATCAACACATATGTTTAAGATTTCTCTTGCTTCCAGAATATTCTATTCTATTCAAAGGTTGCATATGGAGGTTAATACCTCCCGCAACTACCATAATATCAACACATCCAACTCTTTATCTTATTGATCATATTTTGAAACTCAATCAACTAGCTATGATGCTTTATCGTATGGCTCAAGGTCGAATATGAAGGATAAAAGAGGGTTCCCCCAATCTCAAATACCAGGCTGAGGTAAGATCCAAATAAATATCTCGATGTGGAAGAATATTCGTTGACTATTCCTTGCAACCATTTTTCAAAGAAGGCTGGCTCAGAGCATACTCAGAAAAAGTATTGAGTATCAACATCTACATAGCTTAGTAGCCATATAAAAAAAGAGGATCTTTCAAAAGTATAGACACTAAGATCTTATATCTTGAAATTCATCTTCTTTGTACTATGACAACATGATTAATTTCAGTGCTCTCCGACATGCCAAAAATAAATTAAGGAATTCGTTTGGATGACATATACCAAGAATTTTCTGTAAATATAGTTTAGGTTCACAAACTACAAAGTGAAAATAGACCAGGTGCATGATAGAAAATATTTAGAAATTCAATCCTCTATGAGTGACATGTTATCTTAATTACATAGTAGATATAACATATACAAACAATTGTAAACATGCCCGACTTTTTCACAAGAATGCATCGAGATGCTCCTCAAAGAAGATATATATCCATAAGGACCTTGTTACTTTTCCATAGGAGACTATAGTCATGCAGGATGAAAGACATGTCCAAAATGTAATAGGAGACTCCAGATGACAAGTTACGACATTCTTAAACAAGAGAGGAACTAAGCATGTCCATTTGTTCTGAAGTATTATGCCAATATGCATTGAATTTTGCATTGGAACTCGTATATGGTACAAAAATCAAGGAGTGGATAAAAAAAAACTAAAAAGAAATTAACCTCACAATCATAATAGTATACCAATCAACTAAGCATGAAAACTTCATAAACACTCCATGTCAATAAGCTCTACATGAGTGATAAATAGAAATGACAAAATAATATTCAACATTTTTTGTAAGATACAGTTCTTATAGGTGCCTAGCTCCTAAACCAATTCAAATTATCCAAAACAACAAAACCTTGCTTATAAAATATTCATACTTTTATTTTACCCAAAAAAATTCATGTTTCAAACGAAAGTGAAATCATAAATACCTACACTCCTCTAACTTGCATCCATGGAATAAGTTATGTGAACACCCTTGAATGTGCCATGCACCTAAAAGGAAAACAAACATTGTAAGCAATATTTCAAATTTTTTAGAAGAAACCAACTCCCTGACTTGTAAGTTGTAACATATGTTGCCACTCCTTCCTTTGGTATTTTTATGTTCTTTTCAGAAGATCAAATATACATGTTAACAAAAAGGACATGACCACAAATTATATACATTGATAAAGTATATCCTATATTTGTCAATTTGGTCTAGTTTGAGTGGTCGAGAGGAAGTTGTTATCCAGTTCACTCATATTCAAATCTCACTTATGATATGTCCACTAACTATTTTTTGTTACTCCCAAAATAAGAGAATTGTTTTCAAATTCACCTTTGACTTATTGAAAATCCCAACAATTCATTTGGTTGGTGTGCACGGGTGGCTTGCGAATTTTGGCTCCCAAGTCGTCTCAAATAAGTTAAGTGTTGACCATCCTTTCTTTTTATTCAAAAATCTCTTTGCCTTAATGCCTAGTGTGACTTTGTGTGATCATTTCATCTTCGTTTTCGTTGGATTTTCCTCCTTCATTTGACCATTACTTGGTGCAACTCATGGAAATGTCTATTGGAAACCCCAAAATTCTTTGCGAATCGAAGTTTCATTTCATGCAGACAATGATGTGTGGCATGTGAGTTGCTTACCAATACCTACTAAAGATTGGTTGTGGGTCATTTGTATGGTGGAAATATATATTAATGTGAACTAGAACTAGACTAGGTCAAAGGGACAAGAGTTTCATCCTTCAAAATAAGGCCATATAAAAATCGTGATACAAGGATCCCTAAAAGGGAGAAATAAAATTATAGGAGTACAACGCTAATAATGAATGAAAAAACATAGCTTGGGGATATAAATATCATCATTGTTTGATCCATGATAGTCAACATCTTTATATGAGGTGAAAGGTGGATTTGAACATGGTGACCTTATTGGGGGAGTAGTAAAAAATAGTTAATTTAGAAGGGTTTTTCCAGTGCTTTTAACACCAACATAGCTAGTTCAATGCCATTAAATTATATTCCCAATTTGGACATGGTGAGCTCTAAAAGCACCACCACCCAATGTGTGAATATGTCACATTCACCATGCCCAAACTAGGAATATAATTTAATGGTGTTGAACTACCTATGTTGAAGAAGGGTTTCTTTCAAAATCCCTTCCATGACATCCTTGACCCAAAAATACAACCCATCTGCCACCAAGCGAGATGGTGGAAAATTGAAAGTCGACCACCCTACAAATGACCCATGACCAAACTTTAGATGAAATCGATAGACAACTTGTTTACCACATCACCCTTCTCTTGAAACAACACTTCCATCTACAAAGAAGTGGGTGGGATTCACGACGTTTTGTCTAATATCCAGTTGACAAACCAAATCCAACAATTGACTCCATTGAAAATCCTTGAAAGCATACAAAGGTGATCCCTCCAAGGGGGCACAACAAATCGCTCAAACTCCATGTACCTAGAATGGAAAGAGATTTGTTTACAAGTGTCTGCTATGACGAGCATGGCCAACATTACCGCTCATGTGTTACCAAGTGGAGAAGGAAAAAAATTGAAAGTCGATTACCCTACAAATGATCCATGACCAAATTTTTAGGAGGAACCAACAATAGCTTGTTTACCACACCATTGATCATATGAAGTGACACTTTCATCCAAAAAGAACTAAGTGACTCACAACATTGTGCCCATCATTGAACCAACAAATCAAACCAGGCAACCAACTCTGGCCAAAATCTACGAAACCATCGATAGGTCAAACTTGATGGGGAGACATAATGATCCTCGACACTCCATCTAAAATGAAAAAGGGTTTGTTTAAAAGTGCCTCCCATGATGAGCTTGGCTAGACTCACAACTCAAGTAATTATCGAGTGAGATGGAAACAAACCGAGAGTTGGCCACCCACAACCAATCTTCAAGAAGTCCCAACAGGAAACTCACATACAATATCATTGTTTGCATGAAATGAAACTTTGATCTGCAAAGAATTCTAGAGTTTCCAATAGATATTGGCACTAGTCGCACCAAATGACGATTAAATGAAGGAGGAAAAATCAATGGCAAGGAAGATGGAACGACCACACAAAGACGCACTTAGCATGAAGGCAAGGACTTGTTGAATGAAAAGAAGGGATGGTCAACACTTAACTTATATGAAATGACTTGAGAGTGAGAATCAAAAGGACACCCACCCACACCAATCAAACAAATTTTTGAGGTTTCCAACATGTAAAAGGTGAATTTGAACACAATGCCCTTGTTGAGGAAGTAGTGAAAACTAGTTTATGTAAAAGAAATAATTTGAATTCACTATATCAAAATACCGAAATTGTTTAGGTTTCCAAAAAAGAATATGAGCACCTTCAGGTTTCAAAAAAAATTATAATCACCTCTAAGGACACGACTAATAGTGATACTATTACACTTGAGGTACCAAATGGAAATACGGATTTAAGATTATTGTGTGGGAATTTACGACTAATAGTGATACTAGTACACTTGAGGTACCAAATGGAAATAGGGATTTAAGATTGTTGTGTGGGAATTTATTGAACTACCCATTAGACTGTGGGTAGATCTGGGGACAAAAAAAACCGTATTTTATTTGTTATTTCCCGGGCAAAGGTTCGAATGGCGTGCATGAAAGAGGTTTTGATTTTGATATTTATTTTTGTTTTTGGATTTTCATGGGATTTTGTTGGGGATTAGTAAAATGAGGTTCAAATCATTTGCCAATTTAAAAATGAGGGATTTGGTTGAGATCAAAAAATTAAGGTTCAAACTGTTTCCCTGTTTAAAAGTTGGGGATTAAGAAATACACATTAAAGGAGGCCCTGCGAATTTTGCGTTAGAGGAATGGTGTAGAATCTAACGAATGTGCTTCTCTTTTGTTGGGATGCTTTAAGCTCAAAACCCTAAACGAAGAAAAACTAATTCATTCTCATATCATTCAAACTGGATATGTTATTCGGTATGGAGCTTGTGACTACGTATGGCAAGTGAGACAGTGTTGTGGATGTTCACTATTATTTGAATGAAATGCCAGAGAAGAATGCAGTCTCATGGGGTTCTATGATTTCAGTTTATGTTAAGAATGAGCATTGTGAAGAGGCCTGGAAGATGTTTATGCAAATGCAGAACTATACCTCATTCTTGTCGAATCAGATCATTTTTTCCGATTTTCTCGTGGCCTGTGTTGATTAAGAAGTTTTGAAACATCGCAGGTGTTAGCGTCAGAAGTCACTCTTGGATTGCAGCAGGAGCAGAGCCCGACGCCCATAAGTTTATTTCATGAATGGTTTAAAAGGGGGTGATCGAATGGAGGTAAACTCATAGCAATATTGTTTGACTCGGAAAACTAGGCTAGAAATGCATAGGGAAGTGAGGGCCACAACTAACTTCAATCAGAAATTTGAGTTAAAGAGAGAGTAGAGGGAAGACTTGGGAGAAAAGGGAGGAGACTGTTCTGGGCATCAGGCCTTCCAGCGACTTGGGGAATAAAAACAAAACACTGAAATGTTCCTAAACGACACAGTGATGACTGCACATTGATCAAACCTATCATACTTTTCAGCCACAACCATCCAACTGGATCCTCCAATTCTGAATCATTCAGTGCCAGGTGAAAAGACAATGTGAGAGACTGTTTAAGACTGGTGCAGAGATTGCAGTGATCAACCATACATCATCCTACAATATGCAACCCTCGACTGGATCCTCCAATTCTGAGTGTTTCAAACAGATGACAGACAAAAACAAAAGAAAAGAGAAGTTGACTTCCATTAATTTGACAATCTCAAATCGAAATACATAACCAGAGCTTCCTCAGAAACTTTACAGTCGGGATCTTAGCTCAACCATCGATCCCTTACAAAAATGGAAAAATTGCCTACATATACTTGGAACTAACTCAGGCGTTGAAGGCACGATCACATCATGAGTTCAATGCTTGACGTTGAGGAGCTTCTCTGTCAGGCTGTGCATGCAGACGTTGGGCAGACTACCCATGCAGTCTTCTGTCAGACGCGATCCTTGTCAGGATAGACTAACAATCTGCCTCTACACTTTTTCCTTTCCCGACCTTCTATTTATGGAAGGAGACGACGTTCAACCACCATCGACTGCCTCAATAACGGCTTTCTTGGGATCAGGCACGACTTGGTCAACTCTGCATCTGCAGGACATGGCAGTCTCCCTTTGGCCTTTGCTGCTTCGTTGGACTGTTGCAAGGGGACTCATATGGCGGATGTGGATGAGGGTCTGACAGGGGCAATGGCGCTCACACTATGAGGGTGAGACGAGAGGTGATGAGGTGGAAGCACCAGGTGGCGAAGAAATGGAGGTTGTGACACCAGATGATGAGGCGATGTGCCACAAGAAGGTGACAGGGAGGCCGCAATGTGATAGGTCAGGGAGTGGGGACACGACACGGGTGGGAGTGACGTGGAGCAAGAGAGAGGCACATGGCAGGAGGAAGAGGAATAAAGGGAAAAGGAATATGACATGGGGGGAAGAAGCAACCAAGGGAAGAATGCGGGGAGGAACACCTGGCAGGGGATGACAGGTGGGAGCGGGGAAAAGGGAAAAAGGTAGGCCAGAATGGCGCTGAGTGGAAGGCACATGGTGGAAGGTGGTAAGCAGAGGGAGTCGGAGATGTGACAAGGAGGGGGCCGGGTTAAGCTGCCAATTCTGGAATCCAACCTTGACCGTAGATCGGTGTTCCCCAATCCAGGTNGGACGCCCCCCCCCCCCTCGGATTTAAAGGTAGAATGGCGAGGGGGATCCGGAATTCAACCCTGACCGTAGATCTGGGTGCGCAAAATATGGCTGCCCAGATCTACCCGCTGCTTAACGAAACACGCATTTTCACCCCAAATTTAGGGTAAGTGGGTTTTTACCCCACTTCTTTGCATTTTCCACCCAAAGGGGCTTATATTTTAGGAAAACACCCCCTTTTCAAGAAATATCACTAACATTAGGCTCCATGGGGGATAGAGTCATCCCTGTGATGCTCTAAGAACTCATTTTGTAGCTTCAGTGCCTTGTTGTTGGGCTATGGAGTCAAGATCGAAATACCCTGCTGAAAATACAGGCCGAAAAGTAAAAGTAAAAGAAAAACAAAATAAACATACATGCTCAAAAAGAGCTTATCTATGTATAGTCCTAAACTAGTAAAATCCTTTACATGGGGCTAGGTGAAAGAAAACTTCCACCATAGCCATTCAAGCAACTTCCTGAATAGAAACTCCTTCCTTCTATCGATGATCACCAACATATGGTGTAACTGTGACAGTAGAATGGTTACGCTCTTCAACTCCTCCTTACAGACTGAAATTGAGATGAAATAAGGCGACTCCAAATTGTGAAGGAAATACAACTCCATGTATTCCTTCAGATGCTCATAGGACCAGTGGCAAACTCCATAAAATTGGTGACAAGAAGCCTCCTCTTCTACACAGTTGTTCACGCGTGGCTGAATATCTTTGGTAAGCATAGGTGGGTGGACAACTGACGTAGGTTGTCTGATCTCAGGAGGTGGATTCTCGTTGACTGGATCTGGGCATAAGGCAAACTGCTCCTCTTGCTGCTCCTCTTCCAAATAATCAAATTTGGGTGAGAACAAAACTCCTCCATTTTGCAAAAATGGAACTATCTCCCGATCCTCCATTTTGACCCCAAATGTAAACACATCATGGGAAATCTCATGAAGAAAAATATAACCATCCATTTCTGCCATCGCTTCCTCCTTTAAATTTGAGACAACGGGCTCATCAGGGGCAGAAACTAATGTAGCTATGAAATCTTAAATATCCTCTTCAAAAGAGCTGCCAAGAACATCTGCCTCAAGGACTGGAAAATCATCTTCATTGTATTCAGATTCCAACTTTTCTAGTCGGGCAGAGAGAAACTTCATCATTTCACTCAAAGCATCTTCTTCCTCCAGACTTCCATCCTTACAACCCTCATCATCACAACCTCCATTAGACACAATCATATCTGGGAGGATTTCTTCTTCTTGGCTCTCCCACGAGTCAGATTCATAATGGCCATAAACAGGACCCGTGGGAAAGCTCTTTTCCTCATCATGTTGCTCAGGAAGGCTAATTTCCTTGCCATGTCCTTCATTTGTGAACAGAGGAGAAGGATCTGCAGTCTTCTCTTTACCAGAATGATCATCAAAGTTGGGTGAGCACAAAACTCCCCCATCTTGTAAAAAAGGAACGATCTCCCGATCCTTCAATACAATCCCAAATGTAAATACGTCATGGGAAATCTCGTGAAGGAAAAGAGAACAATCCTCTTCCACAATGGATTCTTCCCTTAAATCTGAGACAGCAGGCTCAACAGGGGCAGAAACTAATGCAGCTATGAAATCTTCAATATCCTCTTCAAAAGAGCTGCCAAGAGTACCTGCTTTAAAGGATGGAAAATCCTCTGCACATCGTTCAACTTCCCACCTATCTAGTCTGGCAGTGAGAGATTTTATCATCTCCATAACTCCGCTCAAAGAATCTTCTTCCTCCTTGGGATCTTCATTATCATCCATTGTAGAGATACCAAAATCATCTTCTTCGAAGGCTAGAAAATCCTCTGCACATCGTTCAGCTTCCCACCTGTCTAGTCTGGCAGTGAGAGAATTTATCAGCTCCATAACTTCATCTGAAGCATCTTCTTCCTCCCGACATCCATCACTCTCATAACCTTCCTCTGATGCAGACAAATGGGGATGAGAAAGGACTGATTTCTGATCCAAGTCATCATGATCATCCTCACAACCTACGTAAGAAGCATCTCTATCTTGTATACAGTCGTTGTATCCCTCACAACAGTTATGAAAAATTGACTCGGAGGGATAAAGCTTCTGACAATAGGCGATGAAAGCTGCATGAAATTATGCGAGTGAAGAAATGCTAGCAGAGCGTAAAGAATGATACCATTTACGAGTATCCCCTGTTAACGAGAACATGAACATTTTCAATAATACATCCTCATGATGTATCTCCCACTGATCCATGAGTTCATGAAACTCACAGAGATGCTGAGCAGGGTTGTCCTCTTCATGCTCTCTGAATATGGGCAAATAATCGCTCCATCCATCCCGAGAAGGGACAACATTAGGAAAACCAGGAATAGAAAAAAAATTAAAAGGAGCAAACCTTTGAGCTAGGATTTTCTCCATTCCGAACCAGCGGAGTCGCCAATTCCGGACCTTGAATCATGGAGTCACCAGGTGAAAGATGCGCAACTTCGAATGTGACGGGTCTTTGTTCACCATAAAAGGCCAGATCCTAACGTTCTGTCCTCCTAGGAAACTTCTCAGACTGAGAAAGCAGCTATTGAAACCTTCTTGAGAAAGATCCTCTGGGTCGACTTTCAGGCGTGCTAAAGTAGCCACAACCGAAACAGTGAAGTGGAAACATTGGAGTCACCACAGTGGAGTCACCAGGTGCACAGTAGCAATCTTCAAGGGCTCTGATGCCTGATACACCATCAGAATCAGAGGCTCAATGTCGTTCAATCCCAGGGAAAATATTCAACTTCGTCCCTGGCAAGGGTGCCAAAAATGCTAGTGTCAAAAGTCACTCCTGGATTGCAGCAGAAGCAGAGCCCGACGCCCATCAGTTTATGTCACAAATGGTTTAAAAGGGGGTGATCGAATGGAGGTAAACTCGGAACAATATCGTTTGACTCAGGAAACTAGGCCATAAATGCATAGGGAAGTGAGGGCCACAACTAACTTCAGTCAGGAATTTGAGTTAAAGCGAGAGTAGAGGGAAGACTTGGGAGAAAAGGGAGGAGACTTCTCTAGGCATCAGGCCTTCTAGCAACTCGGGGAATAAAAACAAAACACTGAAATGTTCCTAAACGACACAGTGATGACTGCACACTGATCAAACCTATCATACTATGCAGCCACAACCATCCAACTGGATCCTCCAATTATGAATCATTCAGTGCCAGGTGAAAAGACAACGTGAGAGACTGTTTAAGACTGGTGCAGAGATTGCAGTGATCAACCATACATCATCCTACAATATGCAACCCTCGACTGGATCCTCCAATTCCGAGTGTTTCAAATAGTTGATAGACAAAAACAAAAGAAAAGAGAAGTTGACTTCCATTAATTTGACAGTCTCAAATCGAAATACATAACTAGAGCTTCCTCAGAAACTTTACAGTCGGGAACTTAGCTCAACCATCGATCCCTTACAAAAATGGAAAAATTGCCTACATATACTTGGAACTAACTCGGGTGTTGAAGGCACGATCACATCATGAGTTCAATGCTTGACATCAAGGAGCTTCTCTGTCAGGCTGCGCATGCAGACGTTGGGAAGACTGCCCATGCAGTCTTCTGTCAGACGCGATCCTTGTCAGGATAGACTGACAATCTACCTCTACACTTTTTCCTTTCCCAGCCTTCTATTTATGGAAGGAGACAACATTCAACCACCATCGATTGCCTCAATAACTGCTTTCTCTGGATCAGGCATGACTTGGTCAACTCTGCATCTGTAGGACGTGGAAGTCTCCCTTTGGCCTTTGCTGCTTCATTGGACTGTTGTGAGGGGACTCATATGGAGGATGTGGATGAGGGTCTGATGGGGGCGATGGCGTCCACACTGTGAGGGTGAGACGAGAGTTGTTGAGGTGGAAGCACCAGGTGGCGAAGAAATGGAGGTTGTGACACCAGATGATGAGGCGATGTGCCACGAGAAGGTGACAGGGAGGCCGCAATGTGACAGGTCAGGGAGTGGGGACACGACACAGGTGGGAGTGATGTGGAGCAAGAGAGAGGCACATGGCAGGAGGAAGAGGAATAAAGGGAAAAGGAATATGACATGGGGGGAAGAAGCAACCAAGGGAATAATGCGGGGAGGAACACCTGGCAGGGGATGACAGGTGGGAGTGGGGAAAAGGGAAAAAGGTAGGCTAGAATGGCGCTAAGTGGAAGGCACATGGCGGAAGGCGATAAGCGAAGGGAATCGGAGATGTGACAAGGAGGGGGACACTTTAATCCGCCAATTTCGGACCCCCCCCTTATTAAAGGTAGAATGGAAAGGGGGGTTCGGAATCCAACCTTGACCGTAGATCCGTATTCCCCAATCCAGGTCGTTGAGAGATGCATAGCTAATTCCGGACCCCCCCTCCACTTTAAAGGTAGAATGGCGAGGGGGCTCTGGAACCCAACCCTGACCGTAGATCTGGGTGCACAGAATCTAGCCGCCCAGATCTTCCCGCTGCTTAACGAAACACACATTTGCACCCCAAACTTAGGTTAAGTGGGTTTTTACCCCACTTCTTTTCATTTGCCACCCAAAGGGGCCTATCTTTTAGGAAAACACCCCATTTTCAAGAAATATCGCTAACAGCAGGGAGATTCATGAGGACATAATTCAGAGTGGGTTACAGTCTAATGCCTGTGTGGGGACTACCCTGGTAGATGTAGGAAGACATGGGTGTATTGAGAGCACGTGCAAAGTGTTTGACAGAATGAGTTACCGGGATGTGGTCACAAGGAATGCTATGAGTAAAGAATTTATGTAAAATGGCAGTGTTGATGGGGTTTCGTGCTTTTTGGCCAAATGTTGTGCTAGTGCTAATGCGATTTTCTCGGTAATGCTAATGTGCATGCACTTTTAGAATGTGATATTTTTTCAATTAGCTTCTTGTACTAATTCCATTTTGAGAGAATGCAAAAAAGAAAACATGACAAATATTTACTGTGTTTTTTTATCAAGTACCTGACTTTCATGCATTTTTAGAATGTGGTGATCTTCTTGTCTGTCTTGTTTTCTTT
>ML782494.1:751822-772486 GCA_009831015.1 Picea engelmannii | reverse complement strand
AAAAAAAGTTAAATTACTAAATGGAAGCTAAAAGGACACAACATGAGTTGTTAAAATGGAAACAAAATGTGGCTCTAAAATGGAAGTAAAACTCGACATTAAATTTGAATCCATACTTGGAGCTATTTCAAGTAGGAAGCTAAATTGGTTGCTTAACAAGAAGAAAAAACGGATGCTAATTAAGAAGCAAATCCCAACACTAAAAGGAAGCAAACCCTAGACCTAAAAAAGAAGCAAAACCAGACGCTAAAAAGGAAGCAAACCTTGGAACTAAAAGGAAGCAAACCATGGAGCTAACAAGGAAGCAATTCTGGAAGCAAAAAAAGATGTAATAATGGAAGCACATCTTGCCGTTAATTTGGAAGCCAAACTAGAAGCTATTTTCGATGCTACACTAGAAGCAAAATAGAAAGCATGATTGGGAGCTAAACTAGGCGCTAAACTAGGAGCTAAACCAAGCGTTAAACCAGGAGCTAAACTAGGAGCTAAACCAGGAGTTAAACTAGGAGCTAAACTAGGAGCTAACCCAGGATCTAAACCAGGAGCTAAATTAGGAGCCACACCTGGAGGTAAACTAGGCGCTAAAATAGGAGCCACACCTGGAGGTAAACTAGGCGCTAAAATAGGAGCTAAACCAAGAGCTAAATTAGGCGCCACACGTGGAGCTAAACTAGGCACTGAACTAGGAGCTAAACTGGGAGCTAAACCGGGTGCTAAACCAAGAGATAAACTAAGAGCTACACCTGGAGCTAAACTAGGAACTAAACTAAGAGCTAAAATAGGTGCCATGCCTGGAGATAAACTAGGCGCTAAACTAGGAGCTAAACAAAGAGCTATTTTGGGCATTATTTAGGGAGCTATATCTTAGTTTAGGCGCTAAACTAGGCGATAAATCAGGAGCTAAACTGGGCGCTAAATAAGGAGCTAAATTGGGCGCTAAAAAGGGAGCAAAACTAGGCGCTTAAGAGGGAGAAAAACCTGGCACTAAAGAGGGAGCTAAATTGGGAGCTAAATCTGATGCCCAAGTGAACACGTCATTTAGCGCCAAGTTTTGCGCCATCCCATCAGCCCAATTCATGTCCTCAAATGCACTAGAATCCGACACTAAACTAGGTGCTAATGGTCTATTTTGTTGTAGTGAAAGAAACCATTTTTCAACATAACTAGTTCAACACCACTAAATTTTATTCCTAGTTTGGGCATGGTGAGTGTAACATATTCACACATTTGGTGGTGACGTGCTTTTAGAAATCACCATGCCCAAATTGTGAATAGAATTTAATGGCATTGAACTAGCTATGATGGTATTAAAAGCACTAGAAAAACCCTTCTACATTAACTATATTTTGCTACTCCCAGTGTTGTGTTCAAAGCCACCTTTTACCTTATATAAAGATGTCAACTATCATGGATCAAACAATGACAATATTTATATCCTCATGTTATGTTGTTTCATTCATTGTTAGCGTTGTACTCCTATAATTTTGTTTCTCCCTTTTAGGAAACTACTATATGATCTGACACCATTTTGTAAGTTGTTGAGTTTTAGGAGAGTTAAGCAGTTAGATTGTGAGGGTTAGATCGCAGGCTGAGGAGCCTGGTGCGATGTAGTTCACCTCACAGAGGTTGTGGAACCTGTTTTGTGATTGTATAGTCAGAACTGTAGTGCGCACAACGCCATATCTTGCAAAAATCTAAATAAAAGAGACGAAGAAGCTAGATCTTTGTGGACGTAGCCCAGGAGGGGGTGAACCACGGTAAAACCTATGTTATGTGTGGTGCTTATTGCATATTTACCTTCTATCAGTATTTAGATGATGAATGGATGAATGAATAGTTCTTTTAGGTCTGTTATCTGGTAGATTAGTTAGATAGCATGCATAAAATTAACAGATGAATGAATCTGAGGATAATAGAGAGAACAACAAGATCAAGGCCTTAGAAGGTGAACTACAATCCCAGATCCCCACTCTTTCCTAGAATGCAAGCATCTGAGCATTGCAATCACCCATAGAGCTATCTTGGGTGAGACTACACAGTACATTCTGTGTGTTTTGTTTCCTTCTGGTTTACCAGGAGGGTCGATAGTTTTAGAGGGTTTTGTTGGAAACCTGTTCAGATCTGAACCTGGGTCAACCAAGAAGTAGATAGAAAGAGTAGTAATCAACACATATGTTTAAGATTTCTCTTGCTTCCAGAATATTCTATTCTATTCAAAGGTTGCATATGGAGGTTAATACCTCCCGCAACTACCATAATATCAACACATCCAACTCTTTATCTTATTGATCATATTTTGAAACTCAATCAACTAGCTATGATGCTTTATCGTATGGCTCAAGGTCGAATATGAAGGATAAAAGAGGGTTCCCCCAATCTCAAATACCAGGCTGAGGTAAGATCCAAATAAATATCTCGATGTGGAAGAATATTCGTTGACTATTCCTTGCAACCATTTTTCAAAGAAGGCTGGCTCAGAGCATACTCAGAAAAAGTATTGAGTATCAACATCTACATAGCTTAGTAGCCATATAAAAAAAGAGGATCTTTCAAAAGTATAGACACTAAGATCTTATATCTTGAAATTCATCTTCTTTGTACTATGACAACATGATTAATTTCAGTGCTCTCCGACATGCCAAAAATAAATTAAGGAATTCGTTTGGATGACATATACCAAGAATTTTCTGTAAATATAGTTTAGGTTCACAAACTACAAAGTGAAAATAGACCAGGTGCATGATAGAAAATATTTAGAAATTCAATCCTCTATGAGTGACATGTTATCTTAATTACATAGTAGATATAACATATACAAACAATTGTAAACATGCCCGACTTTTTCACAAGAATGCATCGAGATGCTCCTCAAAGAAGATATATATCCATAAGGACCTTGTTACTTTTCCATAGGAGACTATAGTCATGCAGGATGAAAGACATGTCCAAAATGTAATAGGAGACTCCAGATGACAAGTTACGACATTCTTAAACAAGAGAGGAACTAAGCATGTCCATTTGTTCTGAAGTATTATGCCAATATGCATTGAATTTTGCATTGGAACTCGTATATGGTACAAAAATCAAGGAGTGGATAAAAAAAAACTAAAAAGAAATTAACCTCACAATCATAATAGTATACCAATCAACTAAGCATGAAAACTTCATAAACACTCCATGTCAATAAGCTCTACATGAGTGATAAATAGAAATGACAAAATAATATTCAACATTTTTTGTAAGATACAGTTCTTATAGGTGCCTAGCTCCTAAACCAATTCAAATTATCCAAAACAACAAAACCTTGCTTATAAAATATTCATACTTTTATTTTACCCAAAAAAATTCATGTTTCAAACGAAAGTGAAATCATAAATACCTACACTCCTCTAACTTGCATCCATGGAATAAGTTATGTGAACACCCTTGAATGTGCCATGCACCTAAAAGGAAAACAAACATTGTAAGCAATATTTCAAATTTTTTAGAAGAAACCAACTCCCTGACTTGTAAGTTGTAACATATGTTGCCACTCCTTCCTTTGGTATTTTTATGTTCTTTTCAGAAGATCAAATATACATGTTAACAAAAAGGACATGACCACAAATTATATACATTGATAAAGTATATCCTATATTTGTCAATTTGGTCTAGTTTGAGTGGTCGAGAGGAAGTTGTTATCCAGTTCACTCATATTCAAATCTCACTTATGATATGTCCACTAACTATTTTTTGTTACTCCCAAAATAAGAGAATTGTTTTCAAATTCACCTTTGACTTATTGAAAATCCCAACAATTCATTTGGTTGGTGTGCACGGGTGGCTTGCGAATTTTGGCTCCCAAGTCGTCTCAAATAAGTTAAGTGTTGACCATCCTTTCTTTTTATTCAAAAATCTCTTTGCCTTAATGCCTAGTGTGACTTTGTGTGATCATTTCATCTTCGTTTTCGTTGGATTTTCCTCCTTCATTTGACCATTACTTGGTGCAACTCATGGAAATGTCTATTGGAAACCCCAAAATTCTTTGCGAATCGAAGTTTCATTTCATGCAGACAATGATGTGTGGCATGTGAGTTGCTTACCAATACCTACTAAAGATTGGTTGTGGGTCATTTGTATGGTGGAAATATATATTAATGTGAACTAGAACTAGACTAGGTCAAAGGGACAAGAGTTTCATCCTTCAAAATAAGGCCATATAAAAATCGTGATACAAGGATCCCTAAAAGGGAGAAATAAAATTATAGGAGTACAACGCTAATAATGAATGAAAAAACATAGCTTGGGGATATAAATATCATCATTGTTTGATCCATGATAGTCAACATCTTTATATGAGGTGAAAGGTGGATTTGAACATGGTGACCTTATTGGGGGAGTAGTAAAAAATAGTTAATTTAGAAGGGTTTTTCCAGTGCTTTTAACACCAACATAGCTAGTTCAATGCCATTAAATTATATTCCCAATTTGGACATGGTGAGCTCTAAAAGCACCACCACCCAATGTGTGAATATGTCACATTCACCATGCCCAAACTAGGAATATAATTTAATGGTGTTGAACTACCTATGTTGAAGAAGGGTTTCTTTCAAAATCCCTTCCATGACATCCTTGACCCAAAAATACAACCCATCTGCCACCAAGCGAGATGGTGGAAAATTGAAAGTCGACCACCCTACAAATGACCCATGACCAAACTTTAGATGAAATCGATAGACAACTTGTTTACCACATCACCCTTCTCTTGAAACA
Source organism: Picea engelmannii (assembly GCA_009831015.1). Taxonomy (NCBI): domain Eukaryota; kingdom Viridiplantae; phylum Streptophyta; class Pinopsida; order Pinales; family Pinaceae; genus Picea; species Picea engelmannii. Next base: position 767,734 of record ML782494.1, on the reverse strand, counting down.
ACACTTCCATCTACAAAGAAGTGGGTGGGATTCACGACGTTTTGTCTAATATCCAGTTGACAAACCAAATCCAACAATTGACTCCATTGAAAATCCTTGAAAGCATACAAAGGTGATCCCTCCAAGGGGGCACAACAAATCGCTCAAACTCCATGTACCTAGAATGGAAAGAGATTTGTTTACAAGTGTCTGCTATGACGAGCATGGCCAACATTACCGCTCATGTGTTACCAAGTGGAGAAGGAAAAAAATTGAAAGTCGATTACCCTACAAATGATCCATGACCAAATTTTTAGGAGGAACCAACAATAGCTTGTTTACCACACCATTGATCATATGAAGTGACACTTTCATCCAAAAAGAACTAAGTGACTCACAACATTGTGCCCATCATTGAACCAACAAATCAAACCAGGCAACCAACTCTGGCCAAAATCTACGAAACCATCGATAGGTCAAACTTGATGGGGAGACATAATGATCCTCGACACTCCATCTAAAATGAAAAAGGGTTTGTTTAAAAGTGCCTCCCATGATGAGCTTGGCTAGACTCACAACTCAAGTAATTATCGAGTGAGATGGAAACAAACCGAGAGTTGGCCACCCACAACCAATCTTCAAGAAGTCCCAACAGGAAACTCACATACAATATCATTGTTTGCATGAAATGAAACTTTGATCTGCAAAGAATTCTAGAGTTTCCAATAGATATTGGCACTAGTCGCACCAAATGACGATTAAATGAAGGAGGAAAAATCAATGGCAAGGAAGATGGAACGACCACACAAAGACGCACTTAGCATGAAGGCAAGGACTTGTTGAATGAAAAGAAGGGATGGTCAACACTTAACTTATATGAAATGACTTGAGAGTGAGAATCAAAAGGACACCCACCCACACCAATCAAACAAATTTTTGAGGTTTCCAACATGTAAAAGGTGAATTTGAACACAATGCCCTTGTTGAGGAAGTAGTGAAAACTAGTTTATGTAAAAGAAATAATTTGAATTCACTATATCAAAATACCGAAATTGTTTAGGTTTCCAAAAAAGAATATGAGCACCTTCAGGTTTCAAAAAAAATTATAATCACCTCTAAGGACACGACTAATAGTGATACTATTACACTTGAGGTACCAAATGGAAATACGGATTTAAGATTATTGTGTGGGAATTTACGACTAATAGTGATACTAGTACACTTGAGGTACCAAATGGAAATAGGGATTTAAGATTGTTGTGTGGGAATTTATTGAACTACCCATTAGACTGTGGGTAGATCTGGGGACAAAAAAAACCGTATTTTATTTTTTATTGCCTGGGCAAAGGTTCGAATGGCGTGCATGAAAGAGGTTTTGATTTTGATATTTATTTTTGTTTTTGGATTTTCATGGGATTTTTTGGGGGATTAGTAAAATGAGGTTCAAATCATTTGCCAATTTAAAAATGAGGGATTTGGTTGAGATCAAAAAATTAAGGTTCAAACTATTTCCCTGTTTAAAAGTTGGGGATTAAGAAATACACATTAAAGGAGGCCCTGTGAATTTTGCGTTAGAGGAATGGTGTAGAATCTAACGACTGTGCTTCTCTTTTGTTGGGATGATTTAAGCTCAAAACCCTAAACGAAGAAAAACTAATTCATTCTCATATCATTCAAACCGGATATGTTATTGGGTATGGAGCTTGTGACTACATATGGCAAGTGCGACAGTGTTGTGGATGTTCACTGTTATTTGAACGAAATGCCAGAGAAGAATGAAGTCTCATGGGGTTCTATGATTTCAGTTTATGTTAAGAACGAGCATTGTGAAGAGGCCTGGAAGATGTTTATGCAAATGCAGAACTATACCTCATTCTTGTCGAATCAAATCATTTTTTCCGGTTTTCTCATGGCCTGTGTTGATTAAGAAGTCTTGAAACATCGCAGGTGTTAGCGTCAGAAGTCACTCTTGGATTGCAGCAGGAGCAGAGCCCGACGCCCATCAGTTTATGTCGTGAATGGTTTAAAAGGGGGTGATCGAATGGAGGTAAACTCAGAACAATATTGTTTGACTCGGAAAACTAGGCTAGAAATGCATAGGGAAGTGAGGGCCACAACTAACTTCAATCAGGAATTTGAGTTAAAGAGAGAGTAGAGGGAAGACTTGGGAGAAAAGGGAGGAGACTGTTCTGGGCATCAGGCCTTCCAGCGACTTGGGGAATAAAAACAAAACACTGAAATGTGCCTAAACGACACAGTGATGACTGCACATTGATCAAACCTATCATACTTTGCAGCCACAACCAACCGACTGGATCCTCCAATTCTGAATCATTTAGTGCCAGGTGAAAAGACAACGTGAGAGACTGTTTAAGACTGGTGTAGAGATTGCAATGATCAACCATACATCATCCTACAATATGCAACCCTCGACTGGATCCTCCAATTCCGAGTGTTTTAAACAGCTGACAAACAAAAACAAAAGAAAAGAGAAGATGACTTCCATTAATTTGACAGTCTCAAATCGAAATACATAACCAGAGCTTCCTTAGAAACTTTACAGTCGGGAGCTTAGCTCAACCATCGATCCCTTACAAAAATGGCAAAATTGCCTACATATACTTGGAACTAACTCAGGCGTTGAAGGCATGATCACATCATGACTTCAATGCTTGATGTTGAGGAGCTTCTCTGTCAGGCTGCGCATGCAGACGTTGGGAAGACTACCCATGCAGTCTTCTGTCAGACGCGATCCTTGTCAGGATAGACTGACAATCTGCCTCTACACTTTGTCCTTTCCCGGCCTTCTATTTATGGAAGGAGACGACGTTCAACCACCATCGACTGCCTCAATAACGGCTTTCTTGGGATCAGGCACGACTTGGTCAACTCTGCATCTACAGGACGTGGCAGTCTCCCTTTGGCCTTTGCTGCTTCGTTGGACTGCTGCAAGGGGACTCATATGGCAGATGTGGATGAGGGTCTGACAGGGGCAATGGCGTCCACACTATGAGGGTGAGACAAGAGGTGTTGAGGTGGAAGCACCAGGTGGCGAAGAAATGGAGGCTGTGACACCAGATGATGAGACGATGTGCCACGAGAAGGTGACAGGGAGGCCGCAATGTGACAGGTCAGGGAGTGGGGACACGACACAGGTGGGAGTGTCTTGGAGCAAGAGAGAGGCACATGGCAGGAGGAAGAGGAATAAAGGGAAAAGGAATATGACATGGGGGGAAGAAGCAACCAAGGGAAGAATGCAGGGAGGAACACCTGGCAGGGGATGACAGGTGGGAGCGGGGAAAAGGGAAAAAGGTAGGCCAGAATGGCACTGAGTGGAAGGCACATGGTGGAAGGTGGTAAGCAGAGGGAGTTGGAGATGTGACAAGGAGGGGGCCGCGTTAAGCTACCAATTCCGGAATCCAACCTTGATCGTAGATCGGTGTTCCCCAATCCAGGCCGTTGAGAGATGCGCGGCTAATTCTGGACCCCCCCCCCTCCGCTTTAAAGGTAGAATGGCGAGGGGGCTCCGGAATCCAACCCTGACCGTAGATATGGGCGCGCAAAATCTGGCTGCCCAGATCTGCCCACTGCTTAACAAAACGCGCATTTTCACCCCAAACTTAGGGTAAGTGGGTTTTTACCCCACTTCTTTGCATTTTCCACCCAAAGGGGCCTATATTTTAGGAAAACACCCCCTTTTCAAGAAATATCGCTAACATTAGGCTCCATGGGGGATAGAGTCATCCGTGTGATGCTCTAAGAACTCATTTTGTAGCTTCAGTGCCTTGTTGTTGGGCTATGGAGTCAAGCTCGAAACACCCTGTTGAAAATACAGGCCGAAAAGTAAAAGTAAAAGAAAAACAAAATAAACATATATGCTCAAAAAGAGCTTATCTATGTACATTCCTAAACTAGTAAAATCCTTTACATGGGGCTAGGTGAAAGAAAACATCCACCATAGCCATTCAAGCAACTTCCTGAATAGAAACTCCTTCCTTCTATCGATGATCACCAACATATGGTGTAACCATGACAGTAGAATGGTTACGCTCTTCAACTCCTCCTTACAGACTGAAATTGAGATGAAATAAGGAGACTCCAAATTGTGAAGGAAATACAACTCCATGTATTCCTTCACAGGCTCATAGGACCAGTGGCAAACTCCAGAAAATTGGTGACAAGAAGCCTCCTCTGCTACACAGTTGTTCACGCGTGGCTGAATATCTCTGGTAAGCATAGGTGGGTGGACAACTGACGTAGGCTGTCTGATCTCAGGCGGTGGCTGCTCGTTGACTGGATCTGGTCATAAGGCAAACTGCTCCTCTTGCTGCTCCTCTTCCAAATAATCATCAAAGTTGGGTGAGAACAAAACTCCTCCATTTTGCAAAAATGGAACTATCTCTCGATCCTCCATTTCGACCCTGAATGTAAACACGTCATGGGAAATATCATGAAGAAAAAGAGAACCATCCATTGCTGCCATCGCTTCCTCCTTTAAATTTGAGACAACAGGCTCATCAGGGGCAGAAACTAATGTAGCTATGAAATCTTAAATATCCTCTTCAAAAGAGCTGCCAAGAACATCTGCCTCAAGGACTGGAAAATCATCTTCATTGTCTTCAGATTCCAACTTTTCTAGTTGGGCAGAGAGAAACTTCATCATTTCACTCAAAGCATCTTCTTCCTCCAGACTTCCATCCTTACAACCCTCATCATCACAACCTCCATTAGACACAATCATATCTGGGAGGATTTCTTCTTCTTGGCTCTCCCACGGGTCAGATTCATAATGGCCATAAACAGGACCCGTGGGAAAGCTCTTTTCCTCATCATGTTGCTCAGGAAGGCTGATTTCCTTGCCATGTCCTTCATTTGTGAACAGAGGAGAAGGCTTCGCAGTCTGCTCTTTACCATAATGATCATCAAAGCTGGGTGAGCACAAAACTCCCCCATCTTGTAAAAAAGGAACGATCTCCCGATCCTTCAATACAATCCCAAATGTAAATAAGTCATGGGAAATATCGTGAAGGAAAAGAGAACAATCCTTTTCCACAATCGCTTCTTCCCTTAAATCTGAGACAACAGGCTCATCAGGGGCAGAAACTAATGCAGCTATGAAATCTTCAATATCCTCTTCAAAAGAGCTGCCAAGAGTATCTTCTTTAAAGGATGGAAAATCCTCTGCACATCGTTCAACTTCCCACCTATCTAGTCTGGCAGTGAGAGATTTTATCAGCTCCATAACTCCGCTCAAAGCATCTTCTTCCTCCTTGGGATCTTCATTATCATCCATTGTAGAGATACCAAAAGCATCTTCTTCGAAGGCTAGAAAATCCTCTGCACATTGTGCAGCTTCCCACCTGTCTAGTCTGGCAGTGAGAGATTTTATCATCTCCATAACTTCGTCCGAAGCATCTTCTTCCTCCCGACATCCATCACTCTCATAACCTTCCTCTGATGCAGACAAATGGGGATGAGAAAGGACTGATTTCTGATCCAAGTCATCATGATCATCCTCACAACCTATGTAAGAAGCATCTCTATCTTGTATACTGTTGTTGTATCCCTCACAACAGTTATGAAAAATTAACTCAGAGGGATAAAGCTTCTGACAATAGGCGGTGAAAGCTGCATGAAATTCTGCGAGTGAAGAAATGCTAGCAGAGGGTAAAGAATGATACCATTTACGAGTATCCCCTGTTAACGAGAACATGAACATTTTCAATAATACATCCTCATGATGTATCTCCCACTGATGCATGAGTTCATGAAACTCACAGAGATGCTGAGCAGGGTTGTCCTCTTCATGCTCTCTGAATATGGGCAAATAATCGCTCCATCCATCCGGAGAAGGGACAACATTAGGAAAACCAGGAATAGCAGAAAAATTAAAAGGAGCAAACCTCTGAGCTAGGATTTTCTCCATTCCGAACCAACGGAGTCTCCAATTCCGGACCTTGAATCATGGAGTCACCAGGTGAAAGATGTGCAACTTCGAATGTGACAGGTCTTTGTTCACCATCAAAGGCCAGATCCTAACGTTGTGTCCTCCTAGGAAACTTCTCAGACTGAGAAAGCAGCTATTGAAACCTTCTGGAGAAAGACCCTTTGGGTCAACTTTCAGGCATGCTAAAGTAGCCACAGCCGAAACAGTGAAGTGGAAACACTGGAGTCACCAGGTGCACAGTAACAATCTTCAAGGGCTCTGATGCCTGATACACCATCAGAATCAGAGGCTCAATGTCGTTCAATCCCAGGGAAAATATTCAACTTCGTCCCTGGCAACGGCGCCAGAAATGCTAGTGTCAAAAGTCACTCCTGGATTGCAGCAGGAGCAGAGCCTGATGCCCATCAGTTTATGTCACGAATGGTTTAAAAGGGGGTGATTGAATGGAGGTAAACTCAGAACAATATCGTTTGACTCAGGAAACTAGGCTAGAAATGCATAGGGAAGTGAGGGCCACAACTAACTTCAGTCAGGAATTTGAGTTAAAGCGAGAGTAGAGGGAAGACTTGGGAGAAAAGGGAGGAGACTTCTCTGGGCATCATGCCTTCTAGCAACTCGGGGAATAAAAACAAAACACTGAAATGTGCCTAAACGACACAGTGATGACTGCACACTGATCAAACCTATCATACTATGCAGCCACAACCATCCAACTGGATCCTCCAATTCTGAATCATTCAGTGCCAGATGAAAAGACAACGTGAGAGACTGTTTAAGACTGGTGCAGAAATTGCAGTGATCAACCATACATCATCCTACAATATGCAACCCTCGACCGGATCCTCCAATTCCGAGTGTTTCAAATAGCTGATAGACAAAAACAAAAGAAAAGAGAAGCTGACTTCCATTAATTTGACAGTCTCAAATCGAAATACATAACCAGAGCTTCCTCAGAAAATTTACAGTCGGGAGCTTAGCTCAACCATCGATCCCTTACAAAAATGGAAAAATTGCCTACATATACTTGGAACTAACTCAGGTGTTGAAGGCACGATCACATCATGAGTTCAATGCTTGACATCGAGGAGCTTCTCTGTCAGGCTACGCATGCAGACGTTGGGCAGACTGCCCATGCAGTCTTCTGTCAGACGCGATCCTTGTCAGGATAGACTGACAATCTGCCTCTACACTTTTTCCTTTCCCAGCCTTCTATTTATGGAAGGAGACAACGTTCAACCACCATCGATTGCCTCAATAACTGCTTTCTCTGAATCAGGCATGACTTGGTCAACTCTACATCTGTAGGACGTGGAAGTCTCCCTTTGGCCTTTGTTGCTTCATTGGACTGTTGTGAGGGGACTCATATGGCGGATGTGGATGAGGGTCTTATGGGGGCGATGGCGTCCACACTGTGAGGGTGATACGAGAGGTGTTGAGGTGGAAGCACCAGGTGGTGAAGAAACAGAGGTTGTGACACCAGATGATGAGGCGATGTGCCATGAGAAGGTGACAGGGAGGCCGCAATGTGACAGGTCAGGGAGTGGGGACACGACACAAGTGGGAGTGATGTGGAGCAAGAGAGAGGCACATGGCAGGAGGAAGAGGAATAAATGGAAAAGGAATATGACATGGGGGGAAGAAGCAACCAAGGGAAGAATGCGGGGAGGAACACCTAGCAGGGGATGACAGATGGGAGTGGGGAAAAGGGAAAAAGGTAGGCCAGAATGGCGCTAAGTGGAAGGCACATGGCGGAAGGCGATAAGCAGAGGGAGTCGGAGATGTGACAAGGAGGGGGCCACGTTAAGCCGCCAATTTCAGACCCCCCCCCTTATTAAAGGTAGAATAGCAAGGGGGGTTTGGAATCCAACCTTGACCGTAGATCCGTGTTCCCCAATCCAGGTCGTTGAGAGATGCATAGCTAATTCCGGACCCCCCCCCCCTCCACTTTAAAGGTAGAATGGCGAGGGGGCTCCAGAATCCAACCCTGGCCGTAGATCTGGGTGCACAGAATCTAGCCGCCCAGATCTACCCGCTGCTTAATGAAACACGCATTTTCACCCCAAACTTAGGGTAAGTGGGTTTTTACCCCACTTCTTTGCATTTGCCACCCAAAGGGGCCTATCTTTTAAGAAAACACCCCCTTTTCAAGAAATATCGCTAACAACAGGGAGATTCATGAGGACATAATTCAGAGTGGGTTACAGTCTAATGCCTGTGTGGGGACTACCCTAGTAGATGTAGGAAGACATGGGTGTATTGAGAGCACGTGCAAAGTGTTTGACAGAATGCGTTACCGGGATGTGGTCACAAGGAATGCTATGAGTAAAGAATTTATGTAAAATGGCAGTGTTGATGGGGTTTCATGCTTTTTGGCCAAATGTCGTGCTAGTGCTAATGCGATTTTCTCGGTAATGCTAATGTGCATGCACTTTTAGAATGTGATATTTTGTCAATTAGCTTCTTGTACTAATTCCATTTTGAGAGAATGCAAAAAAGAAAACATGACAAATATTTACTGTGTTTTTTTATCAAGTACCTGACTTTCATGCATTTTTAGAATGTGGTGATCTTCTTGTCTGTCTTGTTTTCTTTACTCTATGCCCATGCTTTGTAGATATATTTTTTGTAATACTAACTCCATTATCAGTGTTTGCAAAGAAAAAAAATTCATATTTGTACCATATTTCTGGTATCTGGTACCAAACTACCATTTCTGGTATATGGTAGTTTGGTACCAGATACATTTAGTTGTGTACTTTTAATGAGACATTTTTTTATCTGTTGCAACAACGTATGTTATTGAGTTCCCATGGTCATTGAAATGATTTTTGCAGTGGATTTAAGAGGAGATGTGCATTGAAACCAAAATATATTTCCGATCAAACATTTATTTGTCTGTTGCAATTTGTGGAAACTTGGAAAGTGGCCCTCTTATACACTAAGACAAACAAATTTTAAGTTTGATGATTAATTATATTGTATGTTAATTCCAGTGAATGAAAACAAATTTGGAATATGCATTTCTTCCAAATCTCTCTCATTCTGTACATATATAAAAATGGTCAAACATTCTTCAAAATCTCTCTAGTCTCAAGTTCTGCATAAATATCAAAGGATGATGATTTTCCAGAGAACTATATCGAAAGTTTTGGGCAAAATAGGAAAATTGTATGAAAATTGTTTCTAAATAATGGGTTGTCAGTAGGGTTTTCCAATAAAATATTGCAGAAAAAGTGTCCATTGATTGTTTTTTCCCAACACATACACTACATGTGGATTCTGCACAATTATCAAAGGTCACTGGTATGCCAAAGATGTATTTCCAGTGCATGGATATCTCATTATGGGATGATCTAGGTGTCTACATTAATATTTTCATGACCAACTTGATTGTATGATCAACTTGATCAAGAAATGGTTGGATGTCTCTGTTTAAACTTCCATGTTTGAGATTGTCATTTGTACTCGGTTGTTTTCCTATCCATTGTGAAAGCTTGCAATGGCTAGAAGTCGCCATTTGTGAGAGTTAAGTAACTTAAAAACAAGATACGTGGGAAATCTTTTCCAAAAGTGGACTCATAAAGTTCTGACAGATTCTCAGCTGTGTAAGACCATAGCTTGTGAAAAATAGGATTGAAACTACAAACCCTTTTACAAAGAATCATAAACAGGCTTGTGGTCCATTTCGAGGTTGAGTGGAAAATTAATGGCTTCTACACTGGGAAAGAGAGTCATTGTGCTTCCTTTTGAATATCACTTAGTTTCTAGAAGCCACAAGTCATGGGCTTGACCCATTATTCCAAGAAATTTCCCATTTGTAATTCCTCTCATCCAGCCTGGTCAAGGTGACCTAGCAGCTCCACATGACCAACAACATCCATGGATATTCCTCCTTTTCTCCTTCAATACATCATGTAAATTGCATCCAGTGATCACTTGCATCCATTGTGGTCCCAACATTTCTCCTTCAATACTTCCTGCCATTTGCGTCCAGCAACCAGTAGAAACCCTGACCCAAGAAACAAAACCCAAGACTAATCATTTGTATTCTACTAAGAATGAGGCATGGTGTTTCTTGGTGAACATGATATGAGAATTTGTTGTCACATAAATTCTCATAGTTTGGATGTGTTGATAAATATTTACTGAGTTTGGATGGTAGTATTGGCATCTATTATGCCCCTAAATGCTCCTATAAATATTTAAAAGTAAGTTCAATTAACTACATCACGTTTCTGCTATGTTAGAAAATTCAAAAACAAACACAAGTTTCTAGTCAAATTGCACTAAAGTCAACTTAGCATTTGCTAACAAGCTGCACTGTCATTTTTGAAAATTTCATTAGCAATTTTGGGACTTTATAAGCAACTCTACCTCTGATTTCTTATTTAGTATTTTTCATTCTAAATAAACATTGTTTTAACTTCATTGTTATAGCAATTAAGAAGTGACTAACATGTTAATATTTACATGTTCTATTGAATTATTTCATCATTTCATGCAGTACTAAGTTGCTTTTTACAAGTTTGTTACTCTAGTCTTCCAAGCTATTTTGAGTGCCTAATCAATTTAATCTGCAATGTTTTTCAAGTTTAGTTTTCAATGGAAAGTTTTTATTGAAAAAAGAAACACATTATAGGGATACCAAAATGAAAAATGTTTGTCACTTTTTGCACAGATCAAAATAGAACAGTATGTGTTGTAGAAATGAGAAACTAGGCTAGTTTTGGAGGCAAACCATACAAAATAATAATCTTATCTTGTAAGGAGAACAAACCTCTGTTAATTGGGTCTAGTTTGAGTGGTTCAGATGAGTGTTATTCTCCCTGCTCATGTTCTATTTCTACAAGTGACATGTTGAGCTCTTAATGAGTTTATGGTTGTAATGGCTTCAAGCCTTGTTATTGACCAGAAATCTTATAATGGCCAGAAGCTGCATGTATGAGAGATAAGAAACCTACAACAACCTGTCAGTGGGATAAGTTTTCCAAAAGTGGACAGTGTTGACAAAATCTCAACAATTGAAGTCTGTATCTTGTGAAAATAAGATTGAAATTGCAAAGCTCGATATAGAGAAATCATAAACAGGGCTGCTACAATTGGAGGTTGAGTAGAAAATGAATGGCAACTCCTACACCAGGTAGAAGAATCATTGCGTTTCCTTTTGACTATCACTTGTTAGGAACCAAAAGTCATGGGCTTGACTCCATTCTTCCCCACAATTTTCTATTTTCTATTCGTCTCTATTTGGTGAAGGTCCCCTAGCAGTGCCACCTGACCAACAGTGTCCTATTTAGTGAAGGTACCCTAGCAATTCCACATGACCAACAGTGTTCATGGAGATCCCTCCATTTCTCCTTCATTATTGCCTGCAAATTCCATCGATTTTCCAGTGGGTAGGTCAAAACTCCCTGATGTATCTACACTAAGGATATATGCAAAGCAAAATAAAGAAATTATTGTGCTTATGCTATTTGTTTTTAATTACTTACTTCTAGTGGACAACATCAAACCAAAAAAATCAAACAAACAACGAAACCAAAGACACACAAAAATTATATATAGTGCAAAAAAACTTGATAATGGAGAGATCCCTATGGGTTAAAAACTTCGACCTTTTCAAGGTTTGTAGGCCACATGGAAATGCATACAGATGCACACCCCGTATGTATTTTGGAGTTGACACGGCTATCGAGTATAGTGCTTTAAATTCCCAAATCTTGGGTTTTAGAAGACTTCCTGTAAATCTATCAGTGACATTCACCGAGCGCGTGTGCTCCTTGGGTAGACTTGCAGGTGAGTTGGCCAATGAACACAAGGAGTATGCAATCAGTTGGGCGAATGGAGTCTTATAGCCATGGGTAGAGGCACCTTGGGTGCATGGTAATGTGCAGACCCAAGGGGGCACATACCTCACTTCCCTTGCGACGAAAGACAAAGACTTGGTTGCAGAAGAGCACAAGTGGGGCAACTTGGGCATGAGCATGCAAGAAGTGTATTCATTTTCACTCAATGAAATGGGTGCATTGGGGAGTTTAGCTCGACCCTCCGGACACATCCACGAAGAGTTATAATTGGTCGGAGTCAAAATACAGGGCGCGAAGCGAATGCGACCATGAAATGGGGTGCATTGGTCTGGAGGATGTGTTGGATTGACAAGGCGAGCATAAGGCAAGGGAACACCCAAGTGATGGGGCATGTCTGTTTGAAAGAGCGTGCCCAGGTGATGGGGCACGCTAGTTCGAAGAGACATGTCAACTAGAAGTGCACGTGGGTTCAATGTATACAACCAAGTGAACGGGCACATCAGTTCATTGAGTGCGTTGGTCCGCGAAGGGCCACGACCACCCAAAAGGACACCAAAGTTCAAGTTGTGATGGTTGCGGTTCGTATAAGTAAACCATAAGGTGGATGAGCTAAGGTAGAGGGAAAGAATGTGAAGGCATGTAGAAAGACAAGTAGCCATGGCAGAATTCAGTGAAGTCTTGGTGCAAGTCTGAGGAGGGTGCGCCATGAGGTAGAACGAAGTCTTGTGTTAGCTTAGTGACTCTTGCAAAGAAGAGAGGGATGATTAAGTTTGTGGTGGGTGCATGTTTGGGGTGAACCACAAAGAGTGTGAATATTGTTGCTACAATGAACTTTAGTGGGGCAGATCTATGTATGAGTATTTTGTCTTGGTGATGTGAGGTGAGTTGCATGACTCTGCCCAAGGATTATGAATCAAGCCAGTAGTGCTCATATTGTAACTCTATTTAGCATAATAAGACAAGCTAGGTGTTAGGCACTACTGGCACTACCCACACTATATATCTATGTCTCTTGTATGTTTCGCAAGTGCTCTCTTGTTTCACATGTTTCATGATTGTATGCTTAAATGAATAAGTGTTGATAGTGATTCCAAAGTATCTAAGTATACAAGTGAGTCGCATAGAATGAGTATGTCACTCACCTATAGCCTAGAACGAAGTATGGGTATGATCTAGGTGAAGATGTGTAGTCTGGGTGAAGTATCCTTGGTGTTTCCAAGTTGCCAAGTGAGAATTGTTGCAGTGTCACACGCCCTGAAGAGAGGACAAGGCTTAGCATCTCGGGCGAGTCTCCAAGGGGGTTGTGACTGTTGGTATCAGAGCTAACTTTGAAGACTATTTGGGAATCTCTTCACCACCTTCACCTTCATGACTGTTGGTATCAGAACCTGTTCAACATGGACTTTGGTGAAAATTTTGGTGAGCAGTTGGTATCAAGCTCTTTGGTGATGACAATAGTGTTGAGGTGCATCATAGAGGCAATTTCTGTTGCATATTGGTGAACATTTTGGTGAGGTGGATTGGTTTGTCACAGAGATAGATTTGGATGTAGACCTTGGAGGATGGTTGGTACCAAGTTAGTGGTGGGAATTGTTGCTAATTGATGGACCGAGTCATGAGGAGAGTTACAACTTGTGAAACGTGTTTGGGCATGCACTCTTGTGGAGAGTAGGTGCAGACTTGGTGCGAAGAACCAAAGCACCAGGATAGGGTAAGTGACCATACCACATCGTAGAGTTGGAGAAATATCGTGTTACGATGAAGGAGTGTGTACCTAAGAAGACTAGTGGCAGAGTTCAGGGAAGAACCAATGTGCTCATTCGAAGAAGGGAACAGTCGAAGTAACCACATAGTTGATCCACGCATGTGACAGTTGAGAAGTACAAAGGGTGATTTGAAAGACATAGGGTCATAGATTTGGTAGCTGGATTGGGTCATTACAGAGGGTCACAGATATGGTAGCTAGATTGGGTCACGACAGAGGGAGGTGGTCCTTTACGAAAGACTCAAACAATACGATGAGTTGCACAACATTCTTGAGAAAGCCAAGTGGTTTGGATTAGGCTGTGAAGTGTTTGGAGTAGTGAAAAGACTTTGTGGGACAAGTAGAGCGACTTGAGAATACTCGAAGGCATTCTATGACCCAAGCTTGAGATGGACGGTGGAAGCGATGAAACTTGGAAGACCAAGAGGCTCAGTGTAACTCAACAAATGGAAAAACTCCAAGAAGGATTGGAGAGAATGGATGAGATCAATGCAAGGATGGAATCTCGAATCGATAGATTGAAGGCATTGGCAGGAAGGACTGAGATTTTGACACAACCTATGTTGGGAGCACTCGAGAAGGAGGACGCCCAACATGAAATTGAAGCGACAACGAAGGAACACCCCATGCCACTTAAGAATAAAGGTAAGATGGTTGAGTCTTACTTTTGTTCATGCAATCATCTTGTAAGAGATTGTCCCTTGCAAGGAAATTCCGCTCGGTTGGTTGTAATAGAGGAAGCTCGAACCACACCAACAGTGAAGGAGCCCGAACCCTTGATAGAGATGGTCCAAGTGCAGAAGACAACATAAGAAATGGCATAGGTCATGGAAATGTTGGTGGAATGCATGCAAGATTTGTAGACAAAGAGATGAGGATAATATTCACAAAGTGAAGATGTTGAGGGACTTTGCTTTATGAGTGCAATAGTAAGTGGGTTAAATATGGCCACCTTGCTTGACACTAGTGCAACCCATAATTTTATGAGCAAACAAGCTGCGAAGTCAGTTCATCGTAGACCTAAGAGAAGCACGAGGACATGCAAAGTAGTGAACTCGACATTGATTGCAGTGATAGGGATAGGTCGATCTACACCATTAAGGGTGGGGGATTGGTTTGGAAACATAGATATGTTGGTTGCTCCATTGGATGATCATGCAATGATCTTGGGGATGGACGAGCTCAGGACACCAAAATCACTTGGTATTCTTCGATGAGGCCGGGACACCAAGTACACTCATATAACGAGGAGGAAGAGCTAGCACATGGTAGATTTCACCCATGGTGGGATGACATCGTCTGAGATGAGTTGATGCTTGTGTAAGAGGGAAAGCTAGCACACACTAGCTTTCCCCCATGATGAGATGATGTTGTCTAAGATGAGCTCGTGCTTGTGCAAGAGGGAAGGCTAGCATACATGAGCTTTCCCCCATGGTGGGATGATTTTTTCTGAGATGAGCTCATGCTTGTGCAAGAGGGAAAGCTAGCACCCACCAGCTTTCCCCCACAATGGGATGATGTTGTCTGAGATGAGCTCGTGCATGTGCAAGAGGGAAAGCTAGAATGTGTCATCTTTCCCCCACTATGGGATGATTTTTTCTGAGATGAGATCATGATTTTGCAAGAGGTAAAGCTAGCACGCACCAGCTTTCCCCATAGTGGGATTATGTTGTCCGAAATGAGCTTGTGCTTGTGCAAGAGGGAAATCTAGTGTGCCTCGGATTTCCCCCACGGTGGGATGATGTTTTCTGAGATGAGCTCATTCTTGTGCAAGAGGGAAAACTAGTACATGCTAGCTTCCCCGCATGGTGGGATGATGTTGTCAGAGATGAGCTCATGCTTGTGCAAAAGGGAAAGCTATCACACACCAAATTTCCCCCACGGTGGGATGATGTTGTTCAAGATGAGCTCCTGCTTGTGCAAGAGGGAAATCTAGCACGTGCTAACTTTCCCCCACCGTGGGATGATGTTGTTCGAGATGCACTCATGCTTGTGAAAGAGGGAAAGCTAACACGCGCCAACTTTCCCCATCATTGGGATGATGTTGTTTGATATACGCTCCTACTTGTGCAAGAGGGAAAGCTAGCACGTGCTAGATTTCACCCATAGTGGGATGATGTTGCCTGAGATGCTCATGTTTGTGCAAGAAGGAAAAATAGCACACACTAGCTTTCCCCCATGGTGATATGATGTTGTTTGAAATGAGCTTATGTTTGTGCAAGAGGGAAAGCTAGCATGCACTAGATTTCCCCCATGGTGGGATGATGTTGTCCAAGATGCACTTGTGCTTATGAAAGAGGGAAATCTAGCATGCATTAACTTTCCCCACAGTGGGATGATGTTGTCCGAGATGCGCTCGTGCTTGTGATCGTGCTTGTACAAGAGGGAAAGCTACCACGTGATAGATTTCCCCC
>ML782494.1:727630-740119 GCA_009831015.1 Picea engelmannii | reverse complement strand
ATCATTCTTGCTGGGGATTTAAACATTGTCTTAAAACCCAAAGAAAAAAGGGGAGGAATCAATAGCAGAGACTCCATGCTCCCCATGGTCGAAGACCTCATTCAGCAATGGAATCTCCTTGATTTCAGTCCAGCCAAAGGGCTATACACTTGGTCCAACAACAGAATGGGTGAGGAACATATATCATCCCGCCTGGACAGATTTCTTGTCCAAGACACTCTAACGATGAACAAGAAGATAATCATCACCAAAATTCTCCCGAAATTGACCTCAAATCACAAACCAGTTCATCTTATTTTGGATGATGAAGAAGATCTCGGTCCAATCCCCTTTCGGTTCAGCCCTCTTTGGATTGAAAGGGACGGATTCATGGACACAGTGAAAGCAGCTTGGGCCAACTCAATCACAGGGTCCTCCAGCTATGTGTGGGAACAAAAGCTCAAAGCCACAAAGCAAGCCCTGAAGAGTTGGATAAAGAAACCAACTCCAAACCCAACCAGTGTAAGAATAGAAATAGTTCAGTCTTTAGAGGCACTGCAAGTCGAAATGGACACCAGAGATATCACTCCAACGCTGCTAGACAAAGAAGTAAAAACACAATGTTCTTCCTTTAGATCTTTCCAAATAGAGGAAGAGTACTGGAGAATCAAGTCCCGAAGTTTGTGGCTGAAGGCAGGGGACCGTAACACCTCCTTCTTCCATCGCCAATATCGAGCAAGACTTTCTAGAAATCATATCTCTGAAATTACAACAACAGAGGGGCAGACCTGCAAAGGGTTCAGGCAGATAAAAGAGGCAGCGGTAAGACACTACAAACAACTCTATACTGCAGACATTCAATCCAATGAGGAAGACACTGTTGACCTCCTCTTTAACATCCCTTCCCTGATCATCCCAGAAGACAATGACATCCTCCTTAAGCCCATCACCGAAGAAGAAATCATAAAAATCATTTGGTCCATGGAATCCGACAAGGCCCCTGGGCCTGATGGATTCTCAATCCATTTCTATAAAATCTATTGGGATATCATCAAAGCTGACCTCGTGAAGATGATAAAAGGATTCATGGAAAAATCCAAAGTTGGAGGAGGAACGAATTCCACCTACCTCGTCCTCATACCTAAAGAATCCAATCCAGAAACCTTCGCCAGATTTAGGCCCATTTATCTTTGTAACGCCTCCTACAAAATTATGGCCAAGCTCCTAGCTAACAGGATTAAGCCATTGCTCAACAGGCTGATATCAAGCAATCAAGGAGGATTCATTGAAGGCAGGCACATTTTGGATAATGTTATACAAGTTCAAGAGATAATTCACTCAAGCAAGCAGCGAAACGAAAAAGGCATGCTGATAAAACTCGACATGGCCAATGCCTTTGATCGAGTTAACCGAGACTTCCTCTTCAAAGTCCTTCTCTCCTTTGGCTTCTCCCCCCTTTTTGTCAATCTCATCTCAGCTTGCACTGACAACCCCTGGATTTCCCCTCTTGTAAATGGCCGCCCTACTTCTTTATTCCAAGCCCGGAGAGGCCTCAGGCAAGGATGCTCGCTCTCTCCCTTCCTGTATATCCTGATGGTGGACTCCCTCAGTAGAAAGTTATCAGCTGAATTAGCCTCAAGATCCCTCCCAGGCCTAAAACCTTCCACCTCCTCCCCAGCTCAGAACCATTCATTGTTTGTTGATGACTCCCTTCTCCTGGGAGGCGCATCAGTAAGAATAGCCAAGGAATTTGACTTGGTCCTCAAACGCTACTGCAGGGTCACTGGTGCCTCCATCAATGAAATAAAAAGTGCAATATACGGCTGGAACATCGGTCAGCAAGAGCTCACAGGAATCTCCAACACCTTTGGCTTCACCGGTCACGCCCAATGGGAAAAGATCAATTACCTCGATCTTCCCATCATTAACTGTTGCAATAAGAGGGCGTTGTGGACTGAAATCATTGGCAAAATAAAAGCAAAGATCTCTGTTTGGGGAGGCTACTGGCTCACAAAAGGAGGAAAGGTCATTCTGATCAAGTCGGTCTTATCAGCGCTCCCAATTTACCAAGCATCCTTTCTCCTCACCCCAAAAAGTGTGACGGACCACATCTCCAAGCTGCTACGCGACTTTCTTTGGCAGGGGGGGAAAGGGAACCATAACAAATTTCATTTGGTTAAATGGGAAACAGTAAAGTGCTCAATCTCAGAGGGAGGCCTGCAAATTCGGGATCCAGCTCTAGTCAATCGGGCGATGGGAGGAAAAATCGTGTGGAACCTTTTCAAAAACCCCAAGCATCCAGTCAGTGAAACGCTGAAGTCGAAATATGCTCATAATGTCCCGTCTAGATATCTGCAAGAATGTCAAACAACCCACAGCATGCAGGTATGGCGTCTCTGCAATAAAAGTCTAAATTTTGTGAAGGGTAAGGCGTACAGGATACCAGGCAACGGTAAGCACACCAAGTTGTGGCAAGATCGTATAATGGATCGTGATCCCCTCAAAGACAATGAAGAAATCGAAGACTTGAAAAACTGGCTGGAACGTGCAGGAATACACAGCGTATATGATTTATCCAAGTGGGACGGTCATGATGACTGGATAGGGTGAGAATTTTCTGGAGTTCCAGACCGCTTAAACCATCAAAAATGCATCCTAGAAGACCTGCTGGAAGAAGCGGCCCCAGTAAATAGAAAAATGAAAGATAGCTGGGGGTGGGGGAAAACTGGAAGCTATACAATTGCAGAAGCTTACAATACTCTCCAGCCACTCAGGAACAGCAGCAAACCCCCGGAATTCTGGAGGAAAGTCTAGGATCCGTTAGCATTACCCAAGGTAAACTTCTTCTTTTGGACTCTGGTCCACAACAAGACGTTAACGGGAGACAACTTGGAAAAAAAAAACATAGTTGGGCCGCATAGATGTGAGCTGTGCAGAAGCAACCCAGAAACAGCTAAGCATCTCTTCATGGATTGCAATTTTGCCAAAGAAGTTTGGAGTCTCATTCTCCACGAGTTAAAAACCATTGTTCCTCAACATAACTCTGTAGCAGATTTGTATGATGCTTGGGACCATTGCTATTCTATAAAAATCCCCAGCAAATCACTTTGGAGGAAAGTCTGGAATGCCATCCCCAAATATGTTTGTTGGCAGCTCTGGCTGACCCGGAATGACCGGATCTTCAACGAAAAGCAGCAAGCCCCTCTTTCGGTAGCGGCAAAGGCCAAAGCCTTCCTCCTGGAAGCAGTTCAACAACAGCCTTGCTCTGATTACGCTTCGTTGCTCCCTGAAGAGGAGAGTTGGATTGGCCCTCTTTCTCCTCACCCTTGGAGGCAGCTATCAACCCCTCAAGCAGTGAACCCGGTTTGGCGAAAAAGAGACTCTGAAGCTTCCATACAAGAATGGTGGAGAAACCAAAAAATAACCACGATCTTCTTCGACGGAGCCTCTAAAGGTAATCCTGGGACAGCAGGAGCAGGAGGAGTAATCTACGCTCCGGATGGTTCAAGAAAGGACAGCTTCTGTTGGGGCATTGGGCAGAAAACCAACAATCAAGCCGAGATTCAAGCCCTGCTTAAAGCCTGCCAAATAGCCAGAGATAGAGGATACAAAGAATTCCAAGAACTTGGAGACTCAGAGATTCTAATAAAAAATTTAAACACAGACAAAAGGTTGACCAATGTAAGCCTCAACAAATCGATGAACAGATTAAAGAGAATTCTGCTCGACTTCGACTCCTACAAATTCTTCCACATCCTCAGAAACTCGAACAACGAAGCAGATCTATTGGCGAACAAAGGTTGCACTCTCGGAAAAGGGCAGCTTCTCCTAAATGACGAAAGTTCATTTCATCCCTGTAACACATGAGCAATCTGCATTTTGTATTAGGAAAAGAAACAGAAAAAGAAGCTTTGTAATGTCGGCTGCCATGGCGCAAGCCCAACCCTTTACTCAATAAATAAAACATATCCGTTTCAGTTAAAAAAAAAAATGCCTAGTTGGTCCCTCCTACTATGCCTTTTAAGTGTTGAATGTTGGGTTTCAAGATTATTTTTATGCTTGTACTGGCTTTGGAACAAGCTAACTTAGATCCACGATTATGAAACAAGAAATATATTCAAATCTAATGTTTTTGTGGGATCTACATTTTTTTTTGTCATAGATGGAAATCTAGCAGTTGCTAGGAACAAGAACAAGTATGTGCCATTGCTAAGGGTTACTTTGTATTCACATGCCCTTTTAGCACAAGCCCATGTAGCAATATGAACATGCTTTTCCCTAGCCCTACTTCTGATTCCTTTGCATGATGAACCATGCTTGTTGGCCTCTAGACAAATGAAGGAGTGATTTCACTCGAACCAAGGTTAGTGTTATGATGTTGTCACCGACAATGCACTTATGCTTATGTTAGATGGAAAGTTAGTGGTTCCTACCCTTCTTTCTAGAACAAACACAAGGATGAAATCAATGATTCGAGGGTGCTTTAGTCATGAAAAGAAGCATGGTTAGTGTCCTACCTTTGTATGTGCCCTTTTATTGGCTCTGTAACATGCTAAGAAGATCCACAATAATGCAATAAGAAGTGTAGTTAAATCTGATGTTGTTGATGGCTCTACACTTGTGCTTTTACTAGAAGGAAAGAAAGTGGTCACTAGATTTCATTCTGACACAACCACAAGGCTTCTAGATAGCTATAATAGTGGTATTTTTATCCAATTTCAGATTTTATGAATTGTAGGGTGTTATTTCAAAGTGTATATGCACAATGTACCTAAGATGGATTCAACTGGGTTTGAGGCTCTCACTCAAAGTTGATGCAACCAATGCTCCAAGGGTGCTTTTGTTCTAACAATAACCATGATTAGTGTGATGACTTTATGTGTGCCCATTTATTATCTCTATAAAAAGCTAATAAGACCCAATATTATGAAACAAGAAATGTATTCAAATCTGATGTTGTTGTGGGCTCTACATTTGTTCTGGTCATAGATGGAAAGCCAATGGTTGCTAGTTTTCCTTCAAGAAAAAGCACAAGTAGTCAATCATTGCTCAAGGTTTTCCTTTTTCCTCACATTCTCTTTTAGCACAAGATCGTGTAGCAGTATGAACATGCTACGCCCTCACCATACTTCTAATTCCCTTGTGTGATGAGCCATGCTTGTTGGTTGTTAGACAAAGCAAGGAGGTGATTTCACCTAAACAAAGGTTAATGCCCTGATATTGCTATCAACACCGTGCTTGTGATTTTGTTAGAATAAAAGTGAGTGGTTGTGGTTGATATCTTTCCTTCTAACACAAGCACACAAATTCAATCATTTCTCTAGGGGATCCTTTCTCCTAACAATCGCCATTGTTAGTTTTTTCCTTTGTGTGTGCTCTTTGATTGCCTCTGAAACAAGCTAAGAAGGTCTATGATGCAATACAAGTTGTATTTAACTGATGTTGTTATTAGATCTATACTTGTTCTTGTGTTGGAAGGAAATATATCGGTCACTAGATTTCTATCTGGTGCAAGCACATGGATGCAGTCACAAGGTTTCGAGTTAGGTAGAATAGTGGTACTCCTGTTCAATTTCGAAGAATACGAATTGTTGGGTGTTATTTCGAAGTGCATATACATAATGTACCTAAGATAGATTCAGTTGGTCCCAAGGCTCTCTCAATCCTAATGTAGATTCAAGGAAAGAAACTCCAATGTGGGGTTGGGGTTCATGTAATCCTTTCACAATTTTCCTAGAAGTTGAAGCAATTGTAGGGCATAAAGTTGTGTTTCTACACTTGGGGTTTTATTGTAAGAGGAAATTGTTTTGAATTCTTACAATATATCCTCTTTCTTTTGTGGTGAATATTCCTTTGAGTTCCTAAGCATTTTTTATGGAAATGGATTTTGAGCTCTAAATCTAAGATTGAAAATACAATCGAGAGATCAATCTTGAGCCAAAAAAACTAGATGTCACATAAATGTATGACTCATGATATCAATCAATCAATGGATTTTTTATGAGACCAAATAATAGTTATGAGTTATTTTGTGCAGTCTAGTTTTCAATAGATTTGTTGTGCATAGTCACTGTTACAATATTCTTTTTCTTGATTCATGCAAGGTCTATAAAATAAAGCATGTATGTTGTAGTTTCATTTTAAATATTAGAAAATATTGACATCAATTCTTTGGAAGCATTGGTAAAAGTTAAAGCACACCTAAAATATTTTTTTTAACAATAGTAATTGTGAAATGAAAGAGTTAAGGTACAATTCATGGTATAGATCCCACACTTTAAGAGATCAATGAAAAATTCCTTATCAATAGCTAAATTTATAGTTCACCAAGATTGTATCCTAGAAGTAACATTAGGTTCATTCCATATACTAACTTTTTATTTTACCGTTTTAAGGAATGTCAACGTTTCTTTTTGGTTCTATTCAATGGATGAAACAATTGTAGACACTTCAAACTATGGAAAAGGCTAATATTAACTATATTTAAACCTCCAAGACCCAATATAGGATATAATATTTCCATCCATGCATATATGCATATTCTAAACTAGATGTTACCTCCCATAAAGTCACATACATTTTCTTAGCCAATTACATAGATGCAATAAGTTGCAATAGAACCTTGGGGCCTTGGTCATTGTTTGATGCAATCACCTTTCCAATCTGCCTCATATGGGTTGGAATCCCTTAGTAGAATGCCACCTCATTGTGTGGATCTGGAACATCCTAATGCATGTGGGTCTCTCTTATCACTAGCTATGTTTGCAACCTTAAAATCAAGAATTGTTTAGTTTTCCTAGAGCGAAAAACAAAGCCATAGTTCTTGTGACTTGGAAGCTCATGTGACTCCCCATTCATGATCTGATTGGGGCTCTCCAACTGATAAAGTTGACTAGGGAGTTCAAGGAGAAGAGTTGAGCAAATTAAAAAAAAGTTGACCTCGTTTGTCCCTTGCAATTATGAAGAACTAGATTTGCCTTGGGTTCAAACAATGGTAAGGAAACTACACTAGATGGTAAATATGGAGGAAATGTAGGTTGTTATGGAGAAACACTAGACAAGGGGAAAATAAAAAATGTTGACCATTCAGTTTTGGGTGCCTGGATTGAACATATATAACTTGATCAGATTGTAACTTGAGATTGGAATTATTTATTTGGAGTTGTGGTAGGGTGGGATGGGCTCATTTAAAATTCAATTTTTTATTATATATTATTTATGTTATAGAATTCCCCATTTTGGCTTAGGAAATAGTCTAGTTTTCTATCTTTTATCAAAATTACACTAGCAGGAAATTTGGGAGGGAAGCGTGGAAAAAATAAATAGGGAAATTTGAACACATAAAATGGAATTTCTAGTCGCAAGTTGACAAATTGAATATCTCTTAGGCAGTAGACTATCGAATGCCTATTTGTTTTGTCAACATGGCAATTAAAGATGTTGTTTTGTTTACTTATCATTAGAAAATATATATATATATATATATATATTCTTTGAAAGAACCGAGTAGAGAAATGTGGTCTATTGGTTCCTCTGGACAAGGCCTTGGCAGAAATCCAAGATGTGGCATCTTGTAGCATTTTTATATTATCAAACACGAAATCCATAATAGGTTTTAGAGAGTAGCCTCTAAGGTTGTAACTGAGAAAAACTATGATGTTCATTTTCTACTGTTATTTTTCTATGCCTAAACTACCAACTAAATTTTGCAGGTGGCAATTTTGGGGTAACAATTTTACAAATTGAAGTGAATGGTTGTTAGTCTAGACTTGCTATAGAAGCTTTCAAGTTTGTAGAATCTACTGGCACAACATGATTTTATAGTTGATATATTTGGTAAGCTTTAACGGAATGATGGCATGTACTTTTTGCAAAATTTGAAGGACGACAATCCATTGTTTGCCATGTAGCTTCACTTTATTGACTAGGTGGAAAGGAATTTTGAGAATCTTCCACTTATATATTGAATATATAAGTTAAAATTTTAAGGATGACAATCCATTGTTTGCCATGTAGCTTCACTTTATTGACTAGGTGGAAAGGAATTTTGAGAATCTTCCACTTATATATTGAATATATAGGTAATATATTGACTAGGTCATTGCCTTTGTCTTTAGCTAGTAGAATCTTTTCTTTTCCTATAAATATGTTTTAATGCATGGTTAGCTTAAACTTTCCATGTTGAGATCATTGCACCATATATTGAATATATAAGTAATATGGAGTTTTATTAAACTTATTTTTAATATCATTTTCAAAGACATTATTGAGTTACTATGATTGGAGACTATTTCCTTAACTCTAAGTAAATTAATGAAATTCCTCTTCTCTAATGTTTTAAAGGGTGCTAGCTCAATGGAAGAGCACCTACCTTACAAGAAGGAGGTTGGTGGTTCGATTCCTCCGTGCCCTAACATAAATTAACATAAGATATTATAATTTATTTTAAGAAAATGATATTGTGTTAATTTATCTCAGTGGTAAGCCACATTTTTTTATATATTGTTTTATTTATTGTCTCTAAAGAGACAAAAGTCATATATTCTCTAGAGAGACAAATATTTGCATAGACTTGTAAATTTTGGTATTCTAATTTGGTGTACAAAGTCATTTATTGATTTTTATTTTCGTATATGCATTAATATGAATTAATATATGTGATATGTAATTTTTGAAAAAATCTCATGTAAATTGAGTTAATTGAGTTGCATTTATTCAAAAAAAAACATAGAATTAATTGATAATTAGTGCTAAGTGGATTATTCAAGCTCATTGGAGATGTGTCATAGATGAATGTAAACTGTAAAAGCATTTGATTTTCCTATCCATAACTTTTTGTAAATTTCTATTATTAAATCAATTGAAATCATCCCATGTAAGCCAACATGGCACATGTTTATTTGTTTACTTTTATTTACTTATATGCATTAATATGAGTGCATAAATGTGATATATAATTTTTGAAATAAAACTCCATATAAACAAAGATGCATTTATTCCAAAAAAAACTTATAATTTCCTAATAATGAATGCTAAGTGGACTATTCATGACAATGAGAGATGGGTCATAGATGAATGACTTAGAACTTTTTAAATTATAAGACATTTTATTTCTCAATCCATAATTCTTAAATCAATTATTTATAATTGCAATCATCTCATATAAGCCATAACATTGACTTCTATTTACATATACTATGCATTAATATGAGTGTATAAATGTGATGTAATTTTTAAAATAAAACTTCATGTAAATAAAAATGTATTTATTAGAAAAAACATAAAAATGTATTTATTAGAAAAAACATAGAATTAATTGGTAATGAGGGTAAAGTGGATTTTTCATGAAGTGTTATAAATAGATGTCTTTGAACTTTTGCACTCTATGACATTTGATTTTTCCATCCATAACATTTTGTAAATTTGTACTCTTAAATCAACTATTAATAATTGAAATAATTTCATATAAGCCAACAAGACACAAAAGTATTTATTGAATTTTATTTAATTATATGAATTAATACATGTATAAATGTGATATGCATTTTTTAAATAAAACTCCTTACATTTATTACAAAAATAATTAGAATTAATTAATAACAAGTTCTAAATGAGCTATTCAAATTCATAGGAGACGAGTCACAAATGAACGACTTTGAATACATGATTAAACTTGAAAATTAATATCTTAATTTTGATAAATTATTTGTAGTTACATTAAACATTAATCATTAATAATCAAAGAAAATGGGGACATATACAAAGTTCAACTAAAAGCCTTGAAAAATGTGTTTCAACATCTATCTCTTATGCATTTAAAAGTATTATCATTTTCTCTTCATTTTGGTGAAAGTAATGGTCAACCATGGTTGGTTTTTCTATGGTTGGTTGGCACCATTACATCAGGTCAGTGGTTTCGTAGAATCGACAATGTGGAGAGATCAATATCCATTTCCTGCGTACTACTCTTCGAATACCCTTGCTTCCACTTCCTACTCCTTGCATTGGTTCTCAGAGGTCACTCACTTACTTCAGTCCACACTAGGCATCTCAATGTATTGACTTCCTCCAAGGAATATATTAAGGATTTATAAAAAAACTCAATGTTGATGAAGTCCTTGTAATAGAATATTTCCAAATTTAATGAAATGTGTTATATAGTTCGAATGTATTTTTTACAGACATCATAGATCTAGTATTCAACTACTAAACAAAGTGATTCAAGGGTGGATCTAAACCAAGAATATAGTGTACATATTAACCAAGCATAGATTTGATATTGATCTTTTGAAAGAAGTGGTTCAATAATAGATTTGAACCAAACACAGATCTAGTACTAAGGAAGTAAATAGAGTGGATCGTGTTAGAAAAACATGATCGCAGAGCAATAAAATAAAACAAATGTGGAAATAACACACATAAGATACACAATACAATAGAGACAAATATATGTGGTTCACCCAGTGTGGGCTACGTCCACCAGAGAAATTATTAGGTCCTTCCTTTATTATTATCCAACAAATGAAGGGATACAACCTACAACACACCCGATGCAACTTCTTCTTCTTTATCTCACAGTCTCCTCACTCAAAATAAAATATTCACAATGATGCACAGTCGTAATACATTTCCCTCATAAAAGAGGGTTGCCTTGTAGGGAAAGAAACCCTAACATAAATTCTACCGTCATATCTGTGACCTTATAATGAACGGTCCAAATTTACAATGAAATTACAATATACATTTTCAAGGAAAAATTTCCTTCGGGGGCTTCGCCCCTAAATCCCCACCGGGGACCTGCTTGCCCCCAAACCCCGCAGAGGGGGTAAACCCCCTATGCACTCCCCCGCATGGAGGAGTGTACATTCTTCTGGGGTGTAAAGTCTTCATGGGGTATAAACACGACTGAAAACAAAGACCCCTGGATCAGGAAGGTAATCATGCTCCACGACCAACAATCTCCCACTTGGAGACTGATCTCAACAACTCCATCGTTGTTGTATATGTTGGACTATGATCCTTCTTGGACCTGGAAAATTTCTCATCTTCATTTTCATGCTTGAAGACCAACTGAAACTGAGCAGGAACTCAATTTCTCCCTGATTACTCCCTTAGTTAACATGTCTGCAGGATTCTGGCTAGTGTGTATCTTTTCCAACTTCAAATGTCCATCTTCCAATATGGATCGTATGAAATGGTACATGAGCTATATATGATATCTTCAAATGGAAGGTTGAGTTCTTTGCAAGATGAATGGCACTCTCACTATCACAGTACAACCTGTTATTCTCTTGCTTCTTTCCCAATTCCTCCATAAAACTTTGTAACAAAATCATCTCTTTACTAGCCTATGTAGCAACAACATACTCTGCCTCTGTTGTTGAAAGTGCAACAACCTTTTGCAGTTTCAAAATCCAACTTATCGTTGTTCCACCTAAAGTAAAAACATACCCTGTGGTGCTCCTCCTGCTATCTTTATCACCTGCCATATCTAAATCAACGTATCCCTGTAGAACAACGTCTGAACCTCCAAAACATAATACATGAGTAGCAGTACCTCTCAAATACTTGAGAATCTACTTTACTACCTCCCAATGTTCTTTACCTGGATTTTTCAAATACCTGCTCACAACTCCCACTGCATGTGCAATATCTGGTCTTGTGCAAACCATCGCATACATCAAACTGCCAACTGTTGATGAATAAGGGACCCTGGACATGTATTCTATCTCCTCCTGTGTCTTGGGACACATTTCCTTAGTTAATTTGAAATGGTTGGCCAAAGGTGTACTAACTGGTTATGCATTTTTCATTCTAAACCTCTCCGACACCTTCTCTATGTACTCACCCTGAGACAATGTCAATTTGCGACTTTTCCTGTCTCTTGTTATTCTCATGCCAAGGATATTCTTTGCAGCACCCAAATCCTTCATCGTAAATGAATTAGCTAATTTATTCTTGAGCAAATTTATATCCTGCATATTAGACCCTACAACAAGCATGTCATCTACATACAATAACAAGATAATATAGCTTCCATTTTCTAGTCTTTTAAAATAAACACAGTGATCAAAATGACATCTACTATAACCTTGTTCTATCATAAACCTGTCAAAATTCACATACCACTGCCTTGGAGCTTGCTTTAGGCCATACAAGATCTTCTTCAACCTACATACCAAATTCTCCTTCCCTTCGACCTCATACCCCTATGGTTGCTACATATAAATATCTTCATCTAAATCCCCATGGAGAAAAGTTGTTTTTACATCTAACTGTTCAAGATGCAAATCTTCCACTGTCACAAGACTTAAAATAGTCCTAATTTAAGTCATTTTAACAACAAGAGAAAATATTTCATCAAAATCTATACCTTTCTTTTGTGCAAACCCATTTAGAACAAGTCTAGCCTTGTACCATTTTTTGCCTCCATCTTCTTCCTTCAACTTGTAAACCCATTTATTTTGTAATTCTCTTTTTCCTGCAGGAAACTGAACCAAATCCCAAGTC
>ML782494.1:713170-727561 GCA_009831015.1 Picea engelmannii | reverse complement strand
TCTTCTCTCTATGAATCCCATGGTATGAACAGTAATCATCAAACTCCTTGCTGCAATATTCACCTCCATTGTCTGATCTGAGACACTTCAACCTTTTTCCTCTCTCATTCTCAATCAAAGCTTTCCATTTCTTAAAAGTATCAAAAACATCAGATTTTTGTCGAATGCAATAAACCCAAGTTTTTCTAGTTTCATCATCAATAAAAGTAACATAATAACGAGAGCCACCAAGAGATGATAACTAAGCTGGTCCCCATACATCTGTATGCACAAGCTCTAACCTTTCACTCTTCTTTTCCTTTCCGACTCTAAGAAATCCGACTCTCTTATGTTTTCCATAAACACAATACTCACATAAATCCAAATCAATTTGTTTAAGATCTGGCAATAAATTTATTTTGTGAAGTATATGCATCCCCTTCTCACTCATGTGTCCAAGCCTATGATGCCACAATGTTGTATCCACTCTTGTAGAAGCTAAAGTGATAGAAGAGTTAGTATTACCAGTACATAAATACAATGTTCCTACCTTCTCTCCTTTTTCTATCACCAATGATCCTTTGGTGACCTTCCACACCTTATCTGTAAATATGGATATACAACCTTCACTTGCCAACTGCCCTGTTGAAATTATATTTTTCCGTATATTTGGAACATGTCAAGTACCTCTTTCAACAACCATTGGTTTCCATTGCTTTTCTTTATTTTTACCTTTCCCATTCCAACAATTTCTCATGGTGCATCATCACCCAAATGAACCTATCCAAAATCACCTTGAACATAATCTAGAAAATGTTTCCTATGGGGTGTGGCATGAAATGAATCCCCTGAATATACTACCCAAGACTCACAAATATTATCTACAAAAAGAATCAAAGCATCTAGTAACACATCACCTGTTACATTTGCTTCATGATTTTTCTCCTGTTGTCCATCTCTTTGTTTCTTTGGAGCTCTACAGTCTTTCTTCAGATGTCCTTTCTTCCCACAATTCCATCACTCTATCTTTCCAAATTTGGATTTGGATCTACCCTTCCTAGAATTCTTGTGGTTCCTTGAGCCCTTTCCTCTATTCTTTTGTCTTCTCTTGTTCTCCATGTTCAACGCACTACTTGATGTCGCACCTGTGCTTTTCCATC
This sequence comes from Picea engelmannii, assembly GCA_009831015.1. Taxonomy (NCBI): domain Eukaryota; kingdom Viridiplantae; phylum Streptophyta; class Pinopsida; order Pinales; family Pinaceae; genus Picea; species Picea engelmannii. The sequence goes on along the minus strand of ML782494.1, from coordinate 726,422 downwards.
ACATTTCCTCACTAAGGATAACACCAACAACATCATCAAATTTTAAAGCATTTGAACCAGAGACAGAGTTACTTACAACCATGACCAAGTCGTTCCAGTTTTTTGGCAATGAGAAAAATATTAGAAGAGCCCTGACCTCATCATCAAAGTCCACTTTTTACAGAACTTAGTTGATTAGTAACTGTATTAAATTCATTTAAATTATCTGCAACAGACCCACCTTCTGATATCTTCATATTAAATAATCTCTTCATTAGAAATACCTTATTGGACACCGAGGGTTTTTCATACAGTCTAGCCAATGCATCCATCATCTCCTTTGTTGTCTTTTCTTTCGAAATATTGAAATCCATCGACGCTTCCATGCTCAACCGTATTGTTCCTAGTGTCTTTCTATCAAGAACCTCCCATTCTTCGTCCTTCATGGTCGTCGTCTTCTTTTCTATTCCACCCAATGGTAGGAATAGATCCTTCTGATATAAATAATCTTCCATCTGTATCTTCCATAACTGGTAGTTTTGGCTGTTAAATTTCTCGACCCTAAACTTTCCATCTTCCACCATTGCTCCCACTCGAACCAAGAACCCTCTTTTCCTGCGAGTTACCTTTCGCTCTGATACTAGTTGTTAGAAAAACAGGATCGCGGAGCAATAAAATAAAACAAATGTGGAAATAAAACACAAAAGATACACAATACAATAGAGACACAGATATATGTGGTTCACTGAGTGTGGGCTATGTCCACCAGAGAAATTTACAAGTCCTTCCTTTATTATTATCTAGAAAATGAAGGGATACAACCTACAACACACCCACTATAACTTCCTCTTCTTTCTCTCACAGTCTCTTCACTCACAATACAATATTCACAATGATGCATAATCACAATACATTTCCCTCATAAAAGAGGGTTGCCTTCTAGGGCAAGAAACCCTAACATAACTTCTACCGTCAGATCTATGACCTTATAATGAACGGTCCAGATTTACAATGAAATTACAATATACATTTTTAAGGAAATTTTTCATTTGGGGGCTTCACCCCCGAATCCCCATCGGGGGCCCTCTTTCCCATGGACCCCCTGTTGGTTGTAGAGCCTGATTATCTTCCAGATTCAGAGGTCTTTGTTTTCAGCCGTGTTTATACCCCATGAAGACTTTACACCCTAGAAGAATGTACACTCTTCCACGCGGGGGAGTGTAGAGGGGGGTTACCCCCTTTGCGAGGTCCGGGGGCAAGCGGGCCCCCGAAGGAAAATTTGCCTTGTAAATGTATATTGTAAGTTCATTGTAAATCTAGATCGTTCATTATAAGGTCGCAGATCTAACGATAGAAATTATGTTAGGGTTTTTTTTCCCTAGAAGGCAACCCTCTTTTATGAGGGAAACGTATTGCAGCTAGGTATGAGAGAGGATATTGTATTATGAGATAGGAGACTATGAGAGAACGAAAAGGAAGTTACAACGGGTTTGTTGTAGGTTGTATCCCTTCATTTGTTGGATAATAATAAAGGAAGGACCTGGCAATTTCTCTGATGGATGTAGCCTGCACTGGTTGAACCACGTATATCTATTTTTCTATTGTATTGTGTATCTTCTATGTTTTATTTCCGCATTTGTTTTATTTTATTGCTCCGCGATCCTGTTTTTCTAACAACCCCCCTCTGCACTCCCCCACGTGGAGGAGTGTATATTCTTCTGGGGTGTAAATTCTTCATGGGGTATAAACACGGCTGAAAACAAAGACCTTTGGATCAGGAACGTAATCAGGCTCTACAACCAACAGATCGAGCATAGATCTAAGGAAATAAAAAAATGCAGATCAACAACACAAAGTGTGGATCTAAGCATAGATCTGGTTGCTCTCCATATCCAAATATAAACAAAGAACACTATATATTGAAAAAATCTAATTAGCAATCTGAGTTTTCATATTGAGTGGAATTGGTTGGGTATTGAACATTTCAAAGGTATTGTAGAGTGGATATATTTTCCATGTAACCATATGGTAATATTTTTTGACAGAAAATGAGTTAGGTTTTGAAATGCACTATGATATTTTCTAAAAGAATGGATCTACATATTGAACTATCCAAAGCATATTTTCATAGTGTTATTCTAGTTGTAAACAAAGCAAAGAGAATATTTGGGTGTTAACAAAGCATAGGTCTGGTTTAGTCTTAAAGAAGATCTAAAGGTAAATGTATTATCAATGTGGTCACTTTTAGCTAGATCTGACTTTATAATCTATTGGAACTATAACTGAAGTCAAGTTGTGGTCATGGATATTTCAAGGAGGACAAGGGTGTCAGTCAATTAGAGGTGAAAGAAGAAATGGTCGATTACTCTAACAATCCCTTTGAAGAGGCCGACTATGCATGCCAAATGGCCTAGGGGCTTGTTGTGCATGCCCATACCTAGGGGAATTCTATGAATTACATTCCAACATGCATCCATACTAGGACCAGGGGCCTGTTGTGCATTCCTGTTGGAATCTATAGTAGGTCCATGGGCATGTTGTGCAAGCCAAGTGGCATGCACAACATGCCCTTGGGCCTACTATCGATGCCAATAGGAATCCATAGTAGGACCTTCCTTGTAATAACCCAAGTTGATCCCCATGTTGTAAATGTGTAAATGTACATATCTTTTGTACAATGCAATCCCTGAGCTTGTCACACCCCTTTTGTTGGATCCAGTATAAACTGGCCAGAAAAATATCAATGTTGGGATCTATAGGGATGCTCAGTATTAATTTTCATATTAGTCATACCATTAATCTCCCTCATATGATTGGATCCCTTCCTTTTACAATTCATACCAAGCTAGCATGATGGTTGAATGATGGACAAAATGAGGTAGAATGATGGATAATTCTCCAAAAACAATGATTAAGTATGCATGTAACTAACTTATGACTTGGCAATCAAGGAAGTCCTCCCCAACTACATTTTCATACATCTTAGGCTGAAATGATTTATACATAAGCTAAGGTAATGAGTTTGGGTTACAATAAAATATTATACTAATCTTGGCTTTGGTGCCTTTTGGTTCCATCTTTCTCTCATGGAGTCATAGCCCCCGATTGTTTTAGTCCCCCTTTGTCTCACATCCAACAACGTGCTTTTATTTATAACAATAATTTACATCATTTACATTCCTTGGCCCTTGCCATACTATTTGGCTCATAGCCTAATTCTCATATTTACATTACACTACATTTAGAGGATCAAAACTGGGGTGTTACACATGAATCCACTACAAGCCCTATAATTTTACCCTACTAATAAGTTTAAAATTTCTCTCAGATTTGCAAAACATAAAGCACATACATGGATTTTTAAATATATTTGTTTCAACAATTTTGGTTACCTAGTTTGTGGACAAGTTTTGTAGTAATACATTGTATTTATAGTTATTGGAATGATTCTAATCTCGTGGTGTGAAATTTTTTATAGAACTATGATAACTCTTATAAGACAGACATTCTCAAGTTGGATAATGTGCATTGAAAAAATCCATGTTTTTGTTGAAGTTTTGTCTCTATTATCCTTTTTCTATATTTGGAATTTGATCCTTAAGACATTGTTTGTGTGGAATATTGCACTTGAAGACAACGTATGTATCGATTTCTTGACAAATATAAGAATTAAAGGCCAGATACGAGTTGAGGCATCAAGGACTCTTTATGAATATGTAGAGCATCTCGTTTCCCAAAAAATGGTTACAAGAGGCATAAATTTTGAAGCTATAGTTGTGGATTCAAGGGTTATAAGTGAATCTTAAAAAGATTTAAAAATCTCTACATGAGAGAATTATTAACTCCATCCCTTTTTCATGTTCATGAAGGATACTCCTCAAGAGCCACAATGTGGTTTTAGTAAGAAATTTGTTGAAATTGTTAAGAGGGAAGGTTGTTTATAAATATCAATTCAATCATAATTTTGAACATCAATTTCAATTTATTATGTTGAAGACCATATTTGAGGAATGTCATTGACCTTTGTGTGATAGTATCATCTTTTTCTTAGAGTGTTCTTTTAGTTGATTATATTGGTGCTTTTGTGAGTCATGTAGAAGGCCATCTTCTTTGAGACCATTTGAACATGATTTATTCACCTTTTTTTTTCGAGTTATTTTGCTTGTTAATCCTTGGATTGGAGCGCATGGAATGAGAGTTTAGTTTAGGCATGATGTCGTTCCTTTCTTTTCTGGTTTCTTGCTTAGTTTTAGTTTTATTTTCTGTGAAACCACCCCATGTACGTTTTAGATGGCCGAAAAAACCTAACTTTGATACATTACTAATGTCAATGACAACATTATAATATTTGATCAGGTTAAAAACATGCCACTTTTGTTTTAGGTAGTTTGATTTTTCCCGAAAAGGTTCGAGGAATAAAATTCGTAGCAATCCCAGATAATGAAAACTGACAATTTCTCATGAAGCAATACACGAATCAAATATTTGATATAGAATATAGAATGGACAGAGTTGAGTCTAGAGATTTCTTTAAACACTTCCAGAAATAACTTTAAACGTTTTTATTTTATTTTTATGATTTTTGTTGTTATATATCATTTAAATTGTTGTGTTGAATGAACAAATAGATTTATTTAAAAAATATTCTTTATTCTTGTTATTTTTATTTTATTTATTTTAATTATTTTGACTAAATTTTAAGCGAAAAAAAGATACCTATTTAACTTTCTAAGAGTTATAAAAAACCAATTCAAAAAACAATTAAAAAACCAATTCAGAAAACAATAATATATTAGGGGCTGGCGATGGAGGGGATGGCGGCTGCAGTGGCGATGGATAGGGGCGGATGGGAAATCTCGCCAAAGTTTCAAAGTTTCTAATATGAAATTTGTTTGTTCAATATATTTTCAATTTTTTAAGGTAGAAAATTTGTTGAAGGTTTTGAGATTATGACGTGTATAAAACTTACATATATAATTAACTTTGAGATAAATATTAAAAAATATTGAAAAAAACAATAGAGAAATTAAGGCAATGTGTTCTCTATGTATCTGTCTGACAACAACCTAAGTGAATGCGATGTTTGGTCTCTATTGCTATTGCTTTATTATATGACATATACACGGAATCCAAGAACACGACCACAAAGAACATTGCTTACCTAATTTGTTCAACGAGGCAAGGACTAGCTGCTTTATAGCTAATTCCCTTGTTCTGTTATCCGTAGGAGACATATATGTATTCATAACTAGTATACCCCCGAAGCGGGGGAAGGGAATACCGAACATAATCCATGGTATATATGTTGGAAAATAAAGTTTTTTTTCTTAAACTATAATGGGTTGCATTGTTCCCTTACGTGCACACCCCTTGTCTCGTGCTCTTCCTTGTTCCAATCGTCGCGTCTCTCTGTGGGTGTACCGATGGAGTCATTCAACCTCTCTGGTGTGCCCATGCTGCTAAGGGAAGACAGTTTCACTCCTTGGGTGTTCTCCCAAGTTTCCCTGCCCTTCCCAAGTGTTCTTCAATTTTTGAATCTTCCCAAGGAGCGTGCACACTCATTGGGTGTCCCAGGGGGCCTTACATCCTCCCCCACTAAACTTGTTGTGGTCCCAGAAACTTCCATAACACTTGTGATCCATGGTGAACTCTGTCAAACTCCTGAATCATGTCCTCATCTTTCCATAAGGACTCGTACCTCTACCAAATGTTCTCTTTATTGGGATTGTCCTTCCAATGGACGAAGTATTCATGCACTTGACCTCAACCCCACTGCAATATGTGATGTGCCAAAATCTTCTCTACCTCCAACTCTAGCTTATCTGCAACTATGACCGATACTTTGGATGGCTCAACTCAACTTGGGTCATCTAGGTCCTTCTAGCATGACTTCAACTAGATAATGTGGAAGACAAGATAAATGTGTTGCATTTGGAATGAAAACTCCAATCTGTAGGTGACGTTGTCAATCTTCTCAAGAACTTTGAATGGTCCCTCATACCTCTGCACGAGAGATGGAACCATCCCTCTTGGTTGTGGGAACTGATCTCAACTTATCTTGAGTAATACCAACTCTCCTACTTGGAATTTTGTGTCACATCTTCTACAATCTACCTACTGCTTCATTTTTTATGCTACGTTAGTCAAGTGTGTGCGAGTTATCTCCAACCGATCCTTCCAACTCTTCACAATACCCACAGCTGATGGATTCATCCCATAGTAACCTTGTGTTACAAAATGAGGAGTTGTGGGTTGTTGTTTGTTCATCAACTCGAATGGAATATAGTCCATCATTGAACTCTTCTACATGTTGTAGTTGAATTGGGTGACATCCAACAAGTCCAACCAATTCATCTAATCCGCATGTACATAATTTTGTAGCTAATCCTCCAAAAGTGTGTTGATTCATTCAATATGTCCATCTATCTGTGGATGGTAGGATGAATGCTTCAACAAATTCGTTCCCACAATCTTGAACAACATTGTCCAAAACTTACTCATGAACCTTGCATCCCTGTCTGAAACAATGTCCAGTGAAAGACCCCAATACTTTGCTAGATGTGCTTGAAAAACAACTTCGCAACTTCTTTGGTGTTGCAAGGCATCTTTGTTGCAACAAAGACAACATACTTGGAGCATCAATCCACCATGACCAAAATATTGTTGTATCCATATACCACCAGAAGTTGTGTGATGAAGTCCATTGAGACACTCGTCCATGGTCTCTCCGAAATCCGTAAAGGTTGTAATAGTCCTGCTCTCATTCTGGTGTCCTTCTTATCCTATTGAGATATAAGGAAAGTGTGAACATACTCATCCACATCCTGATTCATCTACTCCCAAAAGTATCCTCACTCCAACAATGCCATCATTCTTCATTGTCCTGGGTGACCATCCCAAGGTGAGTCGTGACATTCCTTCATGAGTTCCCTCCTGAGGCTGGATGACTTAGGGACATATATTTTCTCCCTAAAGTACAATAGTCCATCGCGTAGCCAACAATTCATCATTTTTTCTTCCGATGACGCTTGAATCTATCAGGATCGAAACGACAACCTCACGAGGATATGAATCCTCCTGCGTTTTTATAGAGGTGGTACTCCTCTTTGGCTTATGATATTCTTAATAACTTCAATATCAAGAAATAATATAGGAACTTACAATGGCCCAATATTTTATGCTCAAAGAAAGAATAAAATTTTTAAAATAAAAGATTTAATGAAAGAGAATTCATGAGAAAGGACCAGGAATCTCACACATTACACATTGCAGAAAATAAACAAAATTTCCTCACATCCATCAGAGTGAAAATAAATATTTATGATCACATCAAAATAAAAGATGATGGTCCTAACGCATAAGAGAACTTTTATAGAGTAAATACTTATATAACTCAAAAGAAGATTATGAAGGATCAATTTCAAATACTTTCTATTCAGAACTCATAATTATAAAATACAGTCGAAACTGATCCCGAATTAGTTCTCTTGGGATTTCTCAAAAATGATAAATTTTGTTACAGTGCTTTGAAATTTAAAGGTGTTTGTCCAAAGAACTGTGAATGGGGCTCCCACAGACCATAAATAAAATATAAAGAATAAGGTAGAACATAGAAAGAAGAAGGTGGGTGAATGTCAAACAACGGAATCTAGAAAGAAGACAAAGAGAAAATTATTAGGATTCGGTTAAACTTCTCTATTTAAAGAAGAAGAAGAATTGGATGAAAAATGATAAAGAAAGAAGAATGTGATCGGCATGGACTTACTATGATGGCATATCTCCCCATTTCATTTTCTTTTTGTTGTTGCCTTTATACTTTTGTTGGTTGCAGTTGGATTACCAGTCATAACTACCTCTGCTGGAATTTCAGAGATCTTGGAGATTGAGGTATCCAACCATTCTTGAATAAAGTCCCTTAATGGAGAAACAATTACTTATTGTTTTATCTTAATATTAAACAACTCCTTTTCAATCTCCCTAAGATCAACAGACAAATTTTGTAATATATTTTCAATGTATTCATTTTTATTTGTATATTCTACAAGCCAACTGTCAATGTCATCATGTATAAATTCCATCATATTATCGAACTTTTCAGTTGATTTCCTTTTTAATTGTTCAGTTTGCTCTTGAAAATCTTGTCGAGTCATGAGCATAGAGTTTGAAAGATACTTAGGATCTGGGACTTCAATGGTGGTTCCAACAATGTCCAAATCAAGAATTCTTAAGTATGCTTCATTTTTCCTCCTTGATAAGTCAGTCAATTGGGATATCATACCTTTTAATACATTAATTCATTCCATCCCGCATGATTTCAATTGTTTGATGTGGCTCGGAGAAGGTAAATTTATTTCTTTCTCGTATGCTCTGCCATTGTTGAAACTCTAGTTGTGGACATCACAACTCCATCAATGTAGAACCTTTCATTGTTTTTCAAATACAAGTTTAAATATTCTTCGGTATTTTGAATTCTTAAACCAAGAGAAGCAAAACTCTTGGCCATATCCCACAATTCTATAATTAATGACCTTCTTTGCTTAATATTTTGTTCAACAAAATGTCGAGTGGTCGTGATTAAACTGGAAATTCCTTTGACCCTCGAACTTGATTCTGAGTTTTCTTGAAGACCCTTTCCAGGATGAAGCATGGAAACAAGAGAAGCCAGAATAGGTGGAGGCATGAGGGTTGCCTCCAATTCTCTTCTTCCATCTGGAGGCATGAGGCATGAGGATGAAGCCGGAATGGAAACTGGGCATACTCTTCTTCCATGTGTGTGATTGAAACATCAAGTGTGTCTCATGTAACTCTATGAATGGATGATAATTTTGAAGGCAACATATCTCGTCTGACAATGGTAGACCGTATCTTCCCACTCTTACTCTTTGTAGTTCTTTCGAAAACTAATTTCTTAGATTCCTTATCAAAAGATGCATTTTGTACAACAAATGTTTCCTCATCAAAAATTGTTTCTTCCTGGATCATGAGTGCGGAGACAGGATGTACATTTTCTCGAGATGATAATTCAACATCTGGGAAAGTAATGTTTTCAATATCTACATCTAGGTCCATCTTATCCAATAATAAGTCATTTTCCTGGGCATGTGTCTCATCCCCTTCCTGTTGTGAACTGGTTCTTTTTCTTTTGACCTGTTGTGAACTGGTTCTCCAAGTTCCCTTTAGAAGTGTTCCTATCTTCATCATCTCCTAAATTATTGCTCTGCATTCTCCTTACATGGAATGTTCCTGGATGCGGATTTTCCTTTGGCAAGAAACTTCTTCTAGAGATAGCTAGTGATTGGACACTTTTTTCATTCAAGGGTATACCTCTTTCTTTATGATGTTATGTTGTGCTTATGACAGTTTTTATGTCTTTAGAATTTTTGTTGGCTTCTTGATCACTAGGAGGGTGATTGTTATTTTCTTCTTCTTTACTAATGGATGATTTTAAAAGTGCAGGGATGCACCCAATTGAAAGAAAATGATTATAAAAAAGGTGATTCGGGTCTAAACTCTTGATTTCTTCTGCAAATTTTAGGTCAGAATTCTCGAAATAAGCAACATATTCATCGATTTTGGAAATTCCCCAAAGAAAAATTTCACCAACTTTCCATGGGAGAGATATGAACTGATTTTTCCTTTTCTCAGACAAAGCATGGAACCAGAATTTATATTGTTGAGCTATTACAATGACAAACGGTTTATCAAATATATAATAGGGAAGGAAGATAGGTTTTTCAATAGAGCAAAAAACCCTGATGACATTTTAATCTACCATTTTTTCTAGAACTCCTCTTCCCTTCACAAAAGTTGTGGCTTCCAATGACAACCGCAAAGTGACTTCCCCAAATAACAATTTCTTGAATTTAGATACAAAATATGAAAACACCTCATAAAAATGATGGCCGACCCTTTGCTTCCATAAATATTGGTACCACATAGTCACAGGGTCCACCTTTATTTTAGTTCTTCTGGCAATGTTTAAGCCCTCAAAAGTATGACAATATGTAATGGAAAATATCAAATAAGAAGACATGTAAAACCTTTTATCAGACTTGAAATTAGTGAGCTGTGTAGTGATTTCATTTGAAATTATCTTCGCCCAATCGAAGATATCATTTTCATGAACAACAAAATGTAATATGTACAATGTCAGTCAAAGAATTGTTTATGTAGAATCATGGCCAACAATTCGAGTAAATAACAAGGCAATTTCCTTATAAGGATCCTTTAAAGAACTTGCCTGAATTCTTGATATGTCTTCAGGCATTGTGGCAAGGTCATGCAAATATTCTTGAAGAAGATTGAATCCATTATTCTTGCTTTTTAGGAAGTTTTGTGCTTCCTATCCTTTATAGACCAGGTTCGACTCTAGCAATTTCAACATTTCTCTAAATATTGAAGGTGCCAATGAGATAGGAGAACTATTATGCAATGCAAAAACTCTTTTTTTTCAATGATCTTATTGACACACCAGGTGACAACGCCATTTCACTCAAAGGCTTCTGGAACACATCCGGTGAGAACTATTCATGATGTCCATACTTTGTTGTTTTCTCTATCCAACAATTTCGAGCAATACCAGTAGGAGTGGGACCAATGATCATTTTGATCTTCCCTATAAAATAGGTTTGATTTATCCCCATAGAATGATTTCTTTCTCATGGTTTTCCTAATGAAAATCGTCAGCTTTATGTTGAGCCATTATTTTGCACGGTAAAATGAGCTTGAGTTAGATCTCTTTTACGGAAACATTAACTCAAAATAATTATTAGTAGCCTCGATAACAACATCATTAATTAATGGCCACTTCAACAATAGATTTGGTAGTTGGGTCTGTAGGGATAACAATAAATGTGGCATCGAACAATGTGAAGGGACAGGTAATGGAGGAGCATCAGGGGTGGTGACTAGTATGAAAAGGCAGATAAGCAAGTCCGAAGGTCCACTAGTCTAAAAGTATGAGTGTATGGAATGGCTAAGTATTGAGAAGTATCGGGAGAACAATTGAGAGAATGTAAGTGCATCATGTAAGTCCGCAAGTCCAAAGGTATGAAAGTCTGAAACGAAAAATAATTCCAAGTGTTGCGAGGACTTATAGATAGGTGAACATACGATAATCCAAGTGTGAGATTCCACGAGTCCAAAGGTCTGTGAACGTGAAAATTGAAAGGGAAAAAGAAGGGATAAAAAGAAAAATGGGAGAAGGGAAAAAATAGAAGGGGGAAATAAAGGGTATTAAAAGAGGTGGGAAAATATATTAAGGGAGGGGGGGAAAGCACAAAAGGGGTTCAACACCTTCCTTCACCTTCTTCATGATTTTCTTTGTTGGGTGATCATGCTCTAACCCTTCCTTGATCTATTCGTGCAACTCTTCCAAGACATGAATCTGACATCCCCCTGATGTAGGCAACTTGTCTTCCTCCTCTAAGACAACGAGTTTTGCCTTCCTGCTCAAGGCATCTGCGACAACATTCAGTTTTCCTGACCTATACTCAATGGTGATGTCAAATTTTGCGAGGAAGACCTGCCACCTTGCATGATTGGGTGACAACTTTGACTGCGCCACGAAGTAACTTGTCACAAAACTGTCTATCTTCACAAAAAATGTCTTTCCCAACAAGTAGTGTCTCGAAGTCTACAAATAATGTACCACTGCAATCATCTCCTTCTCATGAACAGGGTATCTTCGTTCGTGATCTTAGAGCTTTATGCTCTCAAATGATACCGGATATCCCTCCTACATTAAAACTCCTCCAATGACAAAGTCGGATGCATCCGTCTTCACTTCAAACGATTTCTCAAAGTCTGGCAACTTCAACATGGGAGCAGTGAAAATTCTAAGTTTTATTTCTTCAAACGTAGACTTTCTCCTCTCTATCTAGTTCCATTCCTTCTCCTTTTTCAACAAGTTAATCAGTGGTGCAACAACCTTGGAGTAGCCCTATATGAACTTGTGATAGTAGTTGGATAGTCAAAGGAAGAATTTCATGTCATGAACTGTCTACGGATCATCCAAATATTTGATTTCCTTGACCTTCATAGGGTCCATGTGAATACATTCTTGGTCGATCGAATTCCCCGAGAATGATATATCAGTCTGCACAAAAACACACTTGGACTTCTTCAAGAACAATTGGTTCTGTTGCAGTGCCTCAAAAACCTGAGCCAAATGTTTATTTTTCTCCTCCATACTTTCATTGTAGTACACTATGATTTCATCCAAATACACCACAATGAACTGGTCCAAAAATGGTCGCAATATTTCATTCATCAATGTGAAAAAGGTTGCAGGAGCATTGCACAACCCAAATGGCATCACTAGGAACTCATATCTCCCATACCTCATCACCATGGCTATCTTTGTTTTGTCTCCTTTTTCAATTTGCACCTGATAATACCCATGTTGCAAGTCAAGCTTTGAAAATACTTTGGCCTTGGTAAAATTGTCTAAGGAATCGACAACTAAGGGCAACAAGTATCGGTTCTTCACAGTTTTTTTGTCCAATGCTTGGACTTTTTCCAAAAACATCTTCAACTATGAAGTATCTTTCTTCTTCTGAAAGAGAATCGAGCCGCCATTTGGGGAACTAGATGGATTAATGACGCCAACATCAATCAACTTTGTCATCGGTCTCTTCAACTCTTCCAGCTCAGGCCCAAACAATCGGTAAGGAGCTCTTGTTAGTGGTTGTAGCCCAAGATCTAGCTCTATACAATGGTCAATAATGTGTCATGTTGGGAGCACTTTCGGTAATTCTGACATTCTATCTGCAAAATCACCCAACAAGTCAGTGATCTCTTGTAGAATAGGTGTCCCCACTCCATCCTCTTGAACCTCTACAACAATTGTTGCATAAATCTACAACCATTCAGCCTTACGGCTCTCTTCATACACAATGCAGACACAAGTTTCACCTTTCCACCATACTTCCTTGTGGTTGTGCACACAACCATAAACCTTATGTTCACCAAGTATACCCATATTGTCCATCCATGGAATGAGGACCAAATGCATCCTCCTTAGGAACTCCTATCTAAGAATCATCTCAAAGTCATCCATAGCCATCACTGTGAAGTTATCCCAACCTTTCCACTTGTCAAGGCGAATGTGAATTGAGGAGGCAACACTAGTTTTTGCCTTTTCCTTAGAGTTTACTACCTTCAGTGCATCTCTGCATGGGGAGAATCTAAGTCTCGGTTCCTTTGCTACCTTAGTCTTCAAAAAATTGTGTGAGGCACCCGATCCAGGGGGGTGACACCTTATGGATCCCCT
>ML782494.1:658802-684081 GCA_009831015.1 Picea engelmannii | reverse complement strand
TCGGTTTATTGCAAAGTGTTTAGAAGGTTTTTATAATTTGGTTTTTTGAATAAGGTGGTTGAAAACTGGCTCAAGGTTATAACATAACATGAAAATCAAGATCAGAACATAGCATATCCCATTGACTGAATAAAAGGTAGACATATAAATGGATTAAACCAATAAGAAAAAGAGAAGATGAAGCCTTCAATTTGTCAACTTCACATAAATCCTTGTCTCAGAATATCATAAAGAAACAAGAACATCAGCTTGATATCAAAACTTGAAAATAATTTCCATAGTAAATTTTTCATTGTATTAATTAACAATCAAGAAACAAAAGCATTGCAATCTGAATAATGAATTCAAGCATGAAGAAATAAAACAGAGTAGAAAAGAGTGTCTAACCATCCATATGCCTTTGCTAATAAGTGTCAAATAGAATAATAATGCCTTACAAGGAGTTTTCAGAATAAGTCCTTTGGATCTCCAATTTTTTGACCTGAACACAGTCTTTCCTCTGCCTATTTAAACTATCCATAAAACCTCCAGATCCTATCGTCTAGTGTACTTTTAATGACTAGATCCGAATAGTATCTATCTACTAGGGAAGTTAGCTCAAAAAGAGCTTTTACAATCCAAAAATAGATCATTGCTCAACAGCTTGATATTGTATGATCTTGCCAGCATTACATTTGATTCTACAAAACAGGGATTAGTTTGATCTAGTCATACAGTTTGAGGTCTTTGCATTTCACAGGCCAAAAATGAGTAGACACTGCCATATTTCCTGGAAAACACCAAAATTATGATTGTAGCAATCTTCATGAAACCTTTAGGATATAATCACAGCAGTAGCTTTAGCATTTTTCTATTTGGGCTTTGTGTTAACCACGACATTGTGCCAATAAAGTCTGAAGTTTATTTCTCTGAGTTCTTTGAGCAACGCCCTTTGCTCTTTTTTCTTCTATTTGAAACCTTAAATCCTTTCTTGTTGACGAGCATTCCATTGTTCTATTTGTGCATTTTCTTTCTTCAACTGTCTCACTGTTTTCTAGAATTCCTTGATCCTTTCTTTATCAGTTCTGATTTTAACCCTGAATTCTGAGAACTCTTCAAAAGGTTCAGGCTCATTCAGATTTAAGGCAACCTTAGGTTCTTTAGATTTAACTTGGTATTTAGAAACCAATCCTGAGCTATGTTCTTCATCATAACTTGTTGAATCCATGGCTTCAGGCACATCTGATATGTGATCTAAGTCTACAAGGTAGTCCTTTTTATTCTTAGGAATCTCACTGACACCTTTAGCAATTTCTTTAGCTTTTGCCAATCTGGTTGTATCTCTCGTTACAGGTCCTGTAGATGATGAAAAAATTTGTTTACCTTTGTTTACTGTTTTTTTAAGCAACGGAGTTCCTTTTTCCTTTTTCCTAGTACCTGCTTCAGCATCTTCAGAGTGATCTTCTATAACTATGACATTTTCTTCTTTGATCGATGGATTATACATGGCTTTAGACTTCAACCTATACTTGTTGGTAACCCTAGTAAAATTCCTGCTAGGTTTTTGAGACGCAGACACACCTTTACCCTTTGTCCTTTTGACTGCAGCACCCCTTTTACTGGTTGATGGTGATTCATGCTTGACTGTAGTTTGAGTATTAAAATCTTCATCTGAATCTTCTTCCCCTTTAACATCTTCCTCAGAAAACATTTCGATTTCTGGATCCAACGTAGGTCTTTTACCTCTGTTATTCCTCGTCACCCTGATATCAGGCATTTCTTCTTTAACAGGGGTTTCATCAATTGAAATATTTTGTTTCTATGTAACGGTCTTTTTTCCTTTGCCTTTCTTCTGTTTGTTGGACTATGTGTTAGGATTTAAGGATTGCATGAGCCAGCTCCAGGGCTTCTATAATTCTCTCAAAGCAGACATAACTAAAGTCTTAATTAAGACTTGATGAAATAGGTTGCTCTTTGCATTGGTGGAGAGTGACTGCACTCTCTTTGAAATCTTTGTCAAGCTTTTGAGTAGAAAGTAAGGCAGATTTAAGGGATAATCGCCATTTAGATGCATTAATATCCTAATGTGGTAAATATAGACTAGCGAAAATCTACCTTCGCAGGTGATATACCTGTGGATAACAATCAGAGCGGTGTGTCATTCAGGTCTAATCCAGCTGCGAGGAACTCCCCTTCTCCAATTCAGATTTTGCTTATCTGGAAGCAGGAATTGATTGACAAACTCTGTAACCACATGCTCGTTCTTCCACCATCTTTCTCCCCCAACCACTAATCTGCAATCTTTAGAAATTGTTTGTTCTGTCACCAGCATCATCATCTTCCCGATCTCCACCTCGTGACCATCAAAGTTCAGTGTAAACTCCATGGAGACTTGCTCATTGTAACCTTGAAAAGTGGTAAGGAATTCAAACCACCCAGCATGTCTGAACCTTTGAGCCATCTTAGGATAATCTTTGAGGAGTTTAGCACCCTTGGGTTCTAATCTGACTACTTGTCCGCTCCTCTTAGGCGCCATCAAAACACAATGTTATAACTAGCACGATTTGGATTCCGAATTTTCCACCTGCAATCTATTAGTATATAATTGTTCTTCTGAGCAAATACCTGCGCCTAAAATTCAGCAAAATCATACATAGAATGACAGGTTCAATATAATGATCATTGAGAATTGGACGATTTGAAATGAGTCTTTTGTAGGTACAGAGCAATCTGATCATGTAACGGTTTGAATCACAAAATGATTCCAAAGCTATTGTGGGACACATGTGAACTCTCAAACCACGATCTGTGTCATCATAACGAAATATAGGTGACAGGCACATATTCAGGCATGATTATCTTTGCGCTACGGGAATAATGCTATTCCAGTAGCACTATTAATGAATTAGCATAATTTGAATTTTTAAAGTTCAAACAGGCTTATAAAGTGACACGTCATTTAAAACCATGTCTTACAACTCCAAACTTAAATAAATTATTCAAAAAACTGAAATGCAAACCATAACAAGCTAAAAACAATGATTAAAATCAACTGGAAGCAGCTAATGAAGTGCAAGTAGGAAGGGTTTGGGATTAGGGTTTCTCACAAAATTAAAAGCAAAAATTAGAGACTAACATTGGCTCCTTCTGGGGATGGAGTTTTGATAATAAACTCCAAGAACTCCAGACCAATGCCTTTTCCTTTATCTATGATTCACTGATCTCCCTGCATCTGTCAGTCTTTTATTCTCAGCATAACTATAAAAACAAGTCCATTGGGTATATGGAGTCTTTATTGAAAAGAAAACCTACTGTACTAACTGAAAACCTGATGAGTCATTAGAGAAAATAGTGCTTCAAGAACCTCTCATTCACTGGGCCCCCAAAAGTTTCTGTGTTGTCTAAATTATGCAGGAGAAAAGTGTTATTGTTCATTACCTTGGCTATTCTGAAAGGACCATACCATAGGTTATCGAACTTACCATGTTTTTCTTTATCCTCTCTCCTGGCATCCCATCTTAACACCAAATATCCCTCATTGAAAATATCTTTCTTAGTCCCCTTATCAAATGTAGCCTTGACTTTGCTCTGGTATGTAGCATCTTTCTAATTCACCTGTTCTCTGACCTGCTGAACTTCAATCATCTGAAAAATTCTCCTTTGGATATCATTGGGTTTTTCTAACTCTTCTTGTAGAAACTTTAAAACTGGCAGGCCCAATTGAGTTGGAAGAATAGATTTTGTCCCATATACCATATGGAAAGGAGATGTCCCAATAGACTTTTTTTTGTTGATACGATCAGCCCAAAGGGCAAACTTTAACTTGGAATCCAATGATTTTTTATTTCCTGCCAGTAGTTTTTTGATAATCCTTATCAGAGTCTTATTGGAAGATTCTGCCAATCTGTTCCCTTGGGGGTAGTAGGGAGTAGAATGAACCAATTTGATACTATACTTATTGCAGAATTCAATCATGGAATTCGATTTAAAAGCCTGTGCATTATAAGTGACCGGTTTTTTAGGACAGCCAAACCTGGAAAAAATATATCCTTCTAGAAATTCCATGATTACCTCGTCTGTTGTATTCCGAGTCAGAATTGCTTCAATCCACATCGTAAAATAATCTGTGGTTGTAAGAATCCATCTATGTTGTCCTGAAGATGACGGATTAATCTCTCTGATGAAGTCCAATCCCCACTATTTAAATGGTCCATGGATGATGATTGGTTTCAGAGGCAAAGATATAAGTTTCTGCTTTCCAGCAAATTTTTGACAGGGTTCACATGCCCTGACCTGAGAAAAAATATATGAGAACTGGTCAGTAATAGCCTGCCCTAAGAATCTTGAAGGAAATAGCCTTCCAATGATGATGGCCTCCGCAGACACCATGATGCAGATCATGAGAAATTTGTTTAGCTTCTTTTTCATCAACACACCTCAACAGAAAACCGTTGGGGCCTTTCCAGAACAGGGTCTTATCAACAATGCAGTACTTTACTGCTCTTAACTTTAATGATCTGAATTTATATTTATCCAACTCTGGGGGAGATTGAAATTTCAGCCAAAAAAATATGATATCTTTGTACCATGGTGAAGAAACATACTTGTTGTTTACCTATGAATTTGTTTCTTCAATCTGGACAGAAGAATCATGGTTCTTGTCTGAAATATGGTACAACCCAATTGCTTTGCAATTAGATTCTGTCATTAATTTGGCAAGGCCTTGTCCTTTTATTAGTTGAGCAGGCTTTATGGTGAGATCATACTCCAGGATTTTTTTTATCCATTTCCCTCGCTTTCCTTCACAATCAGGTTGAACCAATATTTCTTTGACTGCACTACTTGGGACATAAGATGTAATCTTAGATTGAAGAACATATACTCTGAAGGATTTCAGAGCCTTTACCAAGGCATAGGCCTGTTTTTCTATTATATCATACTTCAATTCAGAGTCTCTGATGGTTTTTCTAAAGAAGGAGATGGGTTGCTCATATCCTTGCTCATTTCTTTGCAGAAGCACAACAGCTATGGTATTTTCTGATGCAAATGAAAAAATCATGAATTCTTTGGAGTAATCTGGGCTAATCAGAACAGGTGCCTGAACAATAGCCTGCTTGATCCTTTCAAAGGATTCTTTCGCTTCTGGAATCCACTTAATTTTTTCATCCTTTTTCAACATGTCAGTAATGTACTTGACAATATCTGCAAAGTTAGGTATAAACCTCCTTAAAAAATTAATTTTACCAATGAAGGATTGAACAGACTTTTTGTTTCTCAGAATTTCTATTTGTTGGATAGCCTTTACTCTTTCAAGATCTATTTTAATACCTTCAGGTGAAACGATGTGTCCTAAAAGCTTTCCTTCCTCCATGGAAAAATGTGATTTTTTGGGATTAAGCGATATACCATACCTCCTGCACTTCTCAAAGGTCCGCTTCAAGTGTTGTAAATGTTCTTCGTCGGATGTTGAAAATATAGTGATGTCATCAAGGTAAATAACCACAAACCTGTCTTTCTCCCCAATGAAAGTGATGTCCATATCCCTTTGGATTGTGTCTCCTGCGTTCATCAATCTGAAAGGCATCTTTTCATACATAAAAGAGCCCCAAGGAGTGATAAAAAGTTGTTTTCTTTTTGTCCTCTTCCATTACTGATATTGGATTGTACCCTGAGTATCCATCAAGCATAGAGATCCTCTTTGCGTCGACAACTCTTTGAAAGATATAATCCATTTTTGGTAATGCATAATTGTCTTTCAAAGAGCCCCTGTTTAGATTCCTGAAGTCCACACAGAGCCTTATCTCTTCATTCTTCTTCCTGACAGGTACAAGGTTGGCTACCCATTCTGAGTATCTCAGTGGCACTATGATTTTTGCTTCCAGCAACCTTTTCAGCTCCTTTTCTATTATAGGTAACAGTAAAGTATTAAATTGCCTGAACTTTTGCTTAACGAGTTTTGATCCAGGTTTCAAAGGAATTTTGTGTTGAATAATCTCTGTATCAAACACTTTTAGATCTTCATAAGACCAGGCAAATATATCTGAATATTGTTTCATCAATTCAACATACGCTTCTTTTTGTTTTTGTGACAGTTTTCTAGATATTTTGACCAACCTGGGGTTTGCATCTGGACTAATGTCACAGTCCACTACATTTGTTTCTTCTGTTTGGATAACAGCCTTCCTAGAAACATCATTGTGATCGAACAGCCTCTCTAGTGGAACAAAACCTTTGGGCAGATGGTTTGTCTTCAGTTCAATGATTTTGTGGCCAACAATAGTATCTTGAAGGACTTTTGCAGCATATATTTCTGCTTCACCATTTTCGTCATCTTGATCTATTGAAATGTTAGAAAACTCTTCAATAGTTTTCAAAAATCTTTGAATTTCCTCATCGTCTTTAAAAACCTGCCAATGTTTTATATTATCCGGTATTGAGGGTTTGTGTCTGACTTCAACTTCGAACTTCAGATTAGGAAACATCGGAGTTTTAAAGTTGCTAGCTGCAAGTGCCAAAGAGTCAGTCTGTTGATTTAAATTTTTGTGCACAAAAGTAATATTGAATGCCAAAAAGAAATTATCCACATAATCCCACACCTCATTTCTATATTGTTTTAACCTTTGTTGTTTGGTTTGATATATATTCTTGATATGGTGAATAATAAGTTTTGAGTCTCCAAAAATAGACATCTTATCTATACCCATATCTCTAACAGCTTTCAAACCTATCAGCAAGGCTTCATACTCACTGATGTTATTAGTGGTGTGAAATTCAAGTTTATGTGACATAGGAATAACCTCCTTGGTAGGGGAAATGAAGACAATGCCATCTCCAGAACCCTCTTTAGAACATGCTCCATCAAAATACATTTTCCAAACAAAATTTTCTTTACTGTCTCCAACTGCAGTTGTTGTCTTTCTGACTGATACTTCGGCCATCTCATCACACATATGAAAAATAGAAGAACCAAGATCATCTTCTACAGCATATATAGGATGATTAGTTGGATTATTGTGATCACTTACCAAATAAGCCAATCTAACTTCTATGTATAATCTTCATTGTTCCCCACCAAAACCAGGTATGGTTCATAGCTAAGGTCCATCTGTAGAGTACCACCTACCTTCTTGGCCCAAGATCTTGAAAGAAGCATTCCAAATTTTGGTGGTATGTCAACCACAATAACATCTAATACCACACTTTTCATAGGTAATTGGGAAAGAGTAACAACCACATATTTCATAACTCCAAGGCATTTGACTTTCTTGGATTCAAAATAATATAGATCATGATATGGTCTAGTAATGTCCAACCCTAATTCTTCCATCAGCACCTTAGGCATGACATTATGCAAGGCACCAGAATCCATTAAGCAGTTGTGCAATATCTTGTCATGGACATTTAATGAAATGTAGAATGGTGGAGAGGCATAAATTTTGTCTTCAATGTGAGGTCCAATAGTTATAGCAGGGTTTTCATCCTCTAGATTGACTGTATCTGAAAAGGTGACATGAGCTAGAGCCTGTAGAGCCTTGAGGACAGTCTTTCTGAAGGGTTTTGTTTTCATGAGTTCTAATAATGGCACTGAAATCTTGATTTTGTTGATTTCGTGTTCTAAACTGAAAGTAGAAATGTTTCTGTCTGGTTCCTTTATGTTAACAGTACTATCCTTGGCAGGTTGTTTCAATGGTTGATCAGCTTGAATCTTGGGACTTCCTTTGATAATTATTGTTTTAACTGGAGTACTGGCCTTCTTTGTGGAAACAGATGTATCTACTTTAGGTGCATTTGAACCAGATCTGAGATCGTATTTTTTCCTTTTAGGTTCTTGTTGGACGATCTCATCTTCATCCCCTTCCTCAAATTGGTTTGCAATCAAAGCATCTTCATAATCATTTTGTGTCACATGTAGAGGAGATGATTCAGAATCATTCAAATGAACTACAGGGTCTTCTTCTGTATCATCTTCATCCTCCTCCTCATCTACAACATTATTCTGAAAATGAGGCAAAACCTTTTGTTCATATTGGTTTTTTCTCTCTTGGTAAGATTTGAGGTACATTGTTTGGCCTCCTGAACTAATTTGGATTTCTGTAACCACTCTCATGTGCAGGTCTACTGGGTTGTTTTTGTTCCATCTTCAACCTTTCCATTTCGGATGTCAGAGTTTTCAGCATCTTAGCCATTTCATCCATCTTAGAATCAGATGATGAATTAGAAGATGAAGGCAACTCTTCCTTTTTATTTTTCCTGTCTCTATCACTTCTAGACTTCAATTTGTCTGCTGCTAATATGTTTGATTCTACCTCGATAGCAGCATCTTGCATCAGGCTGAGGGTAGCAGTTCTTCTTTCTCTAAGCAACAAGGAAAATTCGGCATCGAATGCATTGGCAAAAGTGATTTTAGTTGATGTCTCTAAAGGTTTAATCTCCTCTGGAATTTTACCATACATCTGGTTGAACCTTTTGGTAAAATCAGGTATTGATTCACCTTGTTTCCTCCTTAAAGCATTGAATTCGGTAATGTAGTATAAAAAGTCTTTCTTGTTTGCCCAGTGTTTAAGAAAGGCATCATCTAAGGCTACGATATCAACAATTGAATTAGGAGGCAAACTCCTAAACCACTTTTTTGCTTCCCCATTTAGACTCTATACAAATAATCTCATCCACACATTAGCATGCTCTACATTGAAATTATCTGCAAAACTATAAAATAAACTCAAATGCTCTTCAGCAGTAACTGCTCCATCTCCATTGAATCTAGGCAAGTATCTCATATAATCATTTGGTGGAAAGGCAAACATGACTTGTGGAAGAACCAAAGGGGCATACCTTGCTGCAACTATTTCATCCATTCTGTCTGCAGTCATATTAGCTATTTTTGGTGCTTTGGGAGTAAGCAAGATTGGTGATGTTGGAGGTGAAAATGTCCCTTGTGTATTACAACTTAGATGTACTGTCATTGAATCTTGATCTTTAGCAGATAAGGATTTCTCTTCTGGACTATGATCAGATAATGGGCTAAGAAACAGAGGATTCTCAAAAGAAAAATAATGTGATTTAAAATCCTCATATGAGAGAGATTCAAGAGATGACGAAGGTGTCTCTGGTTCACTCTTAATATTTGTGTTGTGATCTCTCGAAGTTTCAGTCACAAGAAAGATGTTTGAATATTCCTGTTTAATGAGTTCAGTAAGTAACTTCCACTGTTTTATTCCTAGTTACTGGTCTCTTAGTAGATGATGAAGAAGTTAGAGGAGTTTTAGGTCCTTTACCTTCTCTTTTAGGATCCATAATTACCACAGAGGAGTCGCCAGGTGAATAATCACAATCTTAAATAATGTCCAAAATCTTGTTAACCATCAAGATCTGAATCTAATCTTGTCGTTTCCCTAGGGAAGATATCTTTGTTTCTTTGTCCCCAACAACGACGCCAAAAATGTTAGTCCCTAAAGTTTCACTTGACTGTGAGAGGGAAAGATAGGGCATCATCGGTTTATTGCAAAGTGTTTAGAAGGTTTTTATAATTTGGTTTTTTGAATAAGGTCGTTGAAAACTGGCCCAAGGTTATAACATAACATGAAAATCAAGATCAGAACATAGCATATCCCATTGACTGAATAAAAGGTAGACACATAGATGTATTAAACCAATAAGAAAAAGAGAATATGAAGCCTTCAATTTGTCAACTTCACATAAATCCTTGTCTCAGAATATCATAAAGAAACAAGAACATCAGTTTGATATCAAAACTTGAAAATAATTTCCATAGTAAATTTTTCATTGTATTAATTAACAATCAAGAAACAAAAGCATTGCAATCTAAATAATGAATTCAAGCATGAAGAAAGAAAACAGAGTAGAAAAGAGTGTATAACCATCCATATGCCTTTTCTATTAAGTGTCAAATAGAATAATAATGCCTTACAAGGAGTTTTCAGAATAAGTCCTTTGGATCTCATATTTTTCGACCTGAACATAGTCTTTCCTCTGCCTATTTAAACTATCCATAAAACCTCTAGATCCTATCCTCTAGTGTACTTTTGATGACTAGATCTGAATAGTATCTATCTACTAGGGAAGTTATCTCAAAAAGAGCTTTTACAATCCAAAAATAGATCATTGCTCAACAGCTTGACATTGTATGATCTTGCCAGCATTACATTTGATTCTACAAAACAGGGATTAGTTTGCCCTAGATCTTGGTTGGATCCACATGCACACCATGCTCATCAACAATGTATCCTAGGTATTGGACCATCTCCATGTCGAAGGAGCATTTTTCCAAGTTGGCATATAGTCGATGTTGTTGCAGAGTGTGTAGAACCTATTGGATATGTTGCAAGTGTTCCGCCCAAGTCTTGTTGTATATGAGAATGTCATCCAGATACACCACTATAAAAGAATTGGTGAACAGCCACAAGATATTGTTCATAATCCTCATGAAAGTTGTTGGGGCGTTTTTCAAACCAAAAGGCGTGACTAGCCATTCAAAAAGACCTTCTTTTTACTTGAAGGCAGTCTTTCATACATCTATCTACTCTATTGGGACCTGATGGTAGACAGACTTCATATCAACCTTACTGGAGTATTTTTCCCCCTTGAGATGATCAAGGAGATCATTGATTCAGCGAATCGGGTACCAATTCCTGACTATGATCTTATTTAGGGCTTGTTAATCAATGCAAAGTCGCCATGTCCTGTCTTTCTTCTGTACCGGCTCGATCGGGCTTCCACAAGGTGATGAGTTGGATCAGACGGTCCCCTTGTGGAGAATTTCTTGTATCTAATGCTTGATCTCCTCATTTTATAACAAAGAGAAGTGATAGACTGGCCCATTGGGTGGTGGTGCGTCGGGGGTCAAATCGATGGAATGCTTAAGCTGGTGGTGCAAAGGTACCCCAGTAGGTGAGGAGAAGATGTCTTTGTATTCTTCCATGAATTTATCAACTTGCTTATGTTGCGTGGAGAGATCAGTCATGGAGGCCTTGGTTGTGGCTACAATATTTTTCTCACTCCAATATCGAATCACAAAGAATACAAACTTCCCAGTCTGAGAGATGCCCTTCCTGCATAGCTTGGAAGAGATCAAGGAAATAGCACTAGGTGGGACTACCTCGGGTATCTTGTACAAATTCATGTTCAAAGTAATAATAACACTCTGAGGCCTAGAATCATATACGGCATGATGTTTCCATAATTAAGGTTGGCCCAAAATAACATCACAAACTTCAAGGGGAGAAACATCATATAATACCTCATCTTTGAAGGGCTTGATGTCGTACGACAGGAGGCACTGTTGGCTGACGTGAAGATCACTTCCTTGGTGGAGCCATCTGATGGAACAAGGTTGTGGGTGTGGCGTTGTCAGTAGGGTCAACCACTTGATGCCCTTTGCTGAGATGAGGTTCTTCTGGCTACCTCTATCAACGATGAAGTGCAGTGGGGTGCCTTTCACCCACATCTATGAATGAAAGAGGCACTCGCCTTCCTTTGGCTCAAGTTCATCGGGATCGATCTTGCTGGTAGAAACAGTGGCATTGGGTTCCATATCAATGATTTGTGTCCCCTTTTCTAGTTCTAACTTAGATTTGGAACCTGCATCTGATTCATAGGCTTTTACCTCAGCCAGCAATGACTGCTTTGAGTGGCAATCAGCAGTATTATACCAGGGGATCTTATGGAAGTCGCACCACTTCCCGGTATCTTTCTTCATCTTTTTTTTGTCCTTCTTTGCTTGCAGATTAGACCGGTTGTCCTAAGGTTGTACATTTTTCTCTACCCTTTGTTCTATGGGTTGGGAATTCCCTTGATCTGCTTCTGTTGTGAGGGGTTCCCAGACCCAAACTATTGCATATTTTGTTTAATATTCTGCTTGATTCTGAGAGCATATCGATAGGTCGTGCCCAAGGATGAGATGTCCAGAAACTCCATTTCTTCATGGATGTATCTATGCAAACCACCGTGATACTTTATCACCATATGTCGCTCGGAATCTTTGATACCCGACTTAGTGCACAAGGTATGGAAGATATTTGTGAACTCTTGGATTGCCTGGTCCCTATCATGTCGTAGTGTGGTCCATTTTGTATACAGGTCATCATAACTTCCAACAAGGTAGTATTGTTCCTTAATAGCATCCCTCAAAGACTCCTAGGTGAGTGAGACTGTAAATAATAATGATTCCTCTGTTTACTTTTTCTCACATAAAGTTTCCCACCAATCTTTAACATGGGGGACAACTTTGAGGAGTGCAAAAGTAATATTTTCTCTATTCGAAAAGTTATGCATAGAAAAATACCCTTCTAGGATATTTAACCATATGTCTACATCATCTGCATCTATCTGACCTTAAAATATAGGAATATCAAAGTTTATTTGTACCTTGAAGGGGGTGGCGCCTCCACTCAAGGAAGATGTGTCGCCTCTTGGTATTCACCGAAGGATTTGCACAAAATTGTCCATCATCTTGTTTCGTTGTTGCGCGAGTGATTCCTCGAGAAATAGTTTGAAAGGATCTCCTATCATGTCGACTTTCTTTTCTCCCGCCATGGAAGGTCGCTTGGGTGTGTGATATTTTTTTTCCTCAAGAGAAACAAGCTCGAGACCCAAATATTTGTACCCTGACCTCGTCGGGGACATGCACTAAGAACGACCAGGAGGAGACCACTCTGATACCACCAATCTGGATTTTATGAGAAAACGAAATGAACACAGATTATTATGATTATTAACAGAGAGACACAAGGAATAATAACAAAGATACAGTAAAATTGGCTTCTATTCAATAAAGAAATATGTTGAAACTATAAAATGCAGACTAAAAATAAGCTTTCTAGAATGGTGGTGTCTTATCTCTGAGAAGAGATATGATGGTTGCACTCATCCGCAAGAAGATGAGTACAATGAGGCTCTGAAATCCTTTTTAAAACAAACATGAATTATGAAACCCTAGACATCCAAAAAATCTAACCCTAGGAGATGAAAAGCCAAAAGTCATGTGGGCCCCGTTGGGGTAAGTTAGTACATCAACTTCTCGAGGTCATAACTTTTGCATACGATCTTTTCTTTGGGAACATGATAGCTCGTTGGAAAGGTATTGACAAGGAGATTCAAGTCATAAGATTAATCATTCCTTGGAGCATCATTTAGGTTCCCGATAGCGAAAAAAAAATGTCGTTTAGGCCCTCAAATGGCCCTGAAAGTTTAGGACCCGAAAAAACTGCTAAAAATAGTAAATTGCCAAAAACTATTTTGAGCCAGTTTGAATAGGTGGGTGGCCATCGATATCCTCCTGGATCAAGTTATTTGTAGAGTTAGTTTCATTTCAGCTACTCATTTGGTTACGATAGTTTTCTCCTAGTTAGGATAGTATAGGATAGGGTAGATCAGATTTCATTTATGCATTTAGATAGTCTTCATCTATATCTGCATCTACATTCACAAACCAACCAACCATCCCCCCACAGTCAATAATGGCAGTTGGGAGAGAATTTGTATGGATATTCTAAACCAAATGGTGCATACTCTAATTAGGACCATGTACCGAGGAGTACCCCTTGTTGTTGAAAGGCATTTATGCCCCATCAATAGAATTGGCACTAGAAGGAGGGCCTGATTTTGTATGGCTCACTTAAACTCACAACAAATTATTTTCCAGTCCTCTGAAAATATTCTTGTTCACAAACATTTCCCTCACATTCCTTCTGAACAAGATGTTAACTTTGAATACTCAAATACTACTTTTGAGAGTGTTACTGGAATCCCTAAGCGTCATCTAGAAGCTTGGTATCATGTACATAACGAAGTTTTTGTTGAAACTCATTGTATTACCCACACATACGCCAAATTATTGGTCAATAACTTCCCAGAAGGAGAGCTACGTGCGTAAGATGACCCGAGAATCGGGCAAACATTCTTGTTGATTTTGTAAAGGATCTGATAGAAACTGCTCTATAGGAATTACCAGTACCTTTGAGTCAAATTATTCTTACTCCTCCAAGGTCCGAGCATAAATTTTACGGTGAAAACCCAGAACCGAATTTCAACGATAACATGGGTGAAAATCAAAATAGAAGACCAGTAATTCCCCCGTGGATTTCCCAAGGAGATATAAACTCAGTTGATCCTATGCATGAGTTTCCAAAACGTTCGGAGAGACTTCTCCAAAAATTCTACCTAGATAAATCCAGCTCACCGGAAGATCATATAAAGAATTTATTTTTAGCCACTTGTCCCCTTGTTGTTCATTATGAAGACGTGGTTTGTAGACTCTTTCCTTACACCTTTGAGAACAAAGCCTCCACATGGTATTTTAACCTTTCTCATGGTTCTATAACTAGTCGGGATGACTTTGAAAAGAACTTCATTGGAAAATTTTGGGAAGAAAAAATGTATGTGGCTTTATACAAAGAATTAAGAGCCATAAAAATGGAAAAGAAAGAGAAAGTGAAATATTTTAATCAACACTTCACCACAGTCTTGAATAAACTCAGTGTTGAAACCGCTCCCCTGGAATCCATAGCTATCGAATATTATGCTTCGGCTTTGATTCCTTCTATAGGCATGTTTATTAAATTAGTCAACAAGGTTACCTTAGTTCATAATTTTGAATACGCTAAAGCTAT
Organism: Picea engelmannii; assembly: GCA_009831015.1. Lineage (NCBI taxonomy): Eukaryota > Viridiplantae > Streptophyta > Pinopsida > Pinales > Pinaceae > Picea > Picea engelmannii. Next base: position 669,475 of record ML782494.1, on the reverse strand, counting down.
TGAAAAGGAATTGTTCTCATACGACATTCACTCCTCATCTAAGGAAACTAAATCAGCTAGAAAAAATCCTTTGTTACTGACAAAACCTGCTGAGAAAGAACGCAAATATTTGGACAGTGTGGTTAAATTGGTTAATAATATATCAAATGAAGTGTTATACCTTAATAAAAATGTTGAGGAAGGTCCCTTCAATCTTAGATCTTCCCGTCCATTATTTAGAGGGAATGACATTCCACCTAAACCTCTAGAAGTCCCACAACTCACTCTAAATATGGATAACTTCGGCATGGATAATTTATGTTCATACCATCGACAGAATCATTCTGAAAAAACATGTCCTCAATGGGTTAACTCTATGACCTTGGTCATCAACCAGTTTTTATATTAGTAAAATCTAAATGATGAACATCCCAAGGAAACGGAAATTAGAGAAGTAACTGAGGAAAACCCACAAGAGTCTTCCATGTTTTTATGGGATTGGTGTATTGATTTGAATGAAGATCAAATTTAAGAGGTTTTCATGGGAGACACAGATTTTAAAATATGACCCCCAAGATTATAACTTACGTAGCAAAGGTGTTGTTCCCATCTCTTCTCTCTCTCTGAAAACCAACATCGCCCTCAGGAAAATCATTCCTCTCGTCCCTACTCAAGAACCAAGCACCCCATCCCCAACAACAGTCAATACTAAATATAACACCCTTGTTTCAGATAACAGCAACAAACCAAGTATGTCAACCCCAACTGAAAACAACATTAAACCCAACACTCCAACAGCCAACAACAAATCCAACATCTCATGGCCAAAAAAATTGGCAAGCAAGCCTGAAAAACCTGCTTTGGAATACAATGTTATTGATGATCTAAAGAAAACTAAAGCTAACATTTTTTTGTTTGATATACTGCACTTCCTCGGCAGTGTGATCTAATTCTTGATACTTTTAATCCCAATAACAATAAGAAGAAGACCAGTGTTGTAGCTAACATCATTTCTAAGACTGATGAAACAAAGGTAGAATATAAAGTTGAAATAAAATCTTCCATAAATGTAGCAAGTATAGGTGCACATTCGAAGTCCGGGGTTCCACCATTTCTACTTACATATGAAATTTTTAATTTCAATGCATATAATTGTTTAGCGGATTCTAGTTCTTCCTCCAACATTATGTCATACTCAGTTTTCCATAGAATAAATGGTGTCCCGGAATTAACTACCACAAAAATAATACAATTAGATAGGTCAGATGTTAAATTAAGAGGTGAACTTAAAGAGGTTATGATTAGACTCGCATCTAACCCTAGGATTCATCAGGTTATTAACATTGTTGTTGTTGATATTCTAGAAAAATATGGTTTGTTGTTGAGTAGGGACTGGTCAGCTAAGCTTCAAGGTTATTTCTCTACATATTGGTCCCACTTATGGCTCCCATACAAAGGTAATCCAAATCATATACGGGTGAACAATGAGTCTCATATGAAGCATACAGTAACAGAACTGCAAGGTAAAAATGAACTTGTTAGCTTCACCCATATTGTTTTGGGAAATCATTTTTTTTATATTGATCATGGTTGTTATGAAGCATAGTCATCTCCAATTCAGTCGGATATACAGTTCGAACTCCTTCCATGCACTCATAATAATTCTTGTACTATATTATAAGAACTAGTATTTTTTGCAACTAACCCATTTGAACATAGTAACATGTGGACTATGTTCTTTGATGTCTCCAGTTCTTAAGAATGAGTCAAGGCGGGGTGTATCATTATTGATCTAGAACAGCGTAAAACTCTCATATCTTGTCGTTTAGAATTTGAATGCACCAACAATATCATTGAATATGAAGCATTGGTTCAAGACCTGAAGAAATCCAACCACCTTAAGGTAAAATGCCTTCAAGTATTTGGTGATTCGGAGATAGTTGTCCAACATGTAAGAAACATTATTCATTTCATGTCTCCTCACTTGAAAGGTTGTCAACGGGAGGTATGGAACTTGATTTATTCCTTTGAATCACTTAATATTGTTTCTATACCTTGTTGTCAAAACACTAATGTAGACACTTTAGCGAATGCAACATCTAGGCTCACGCCCCATAATGACAGTTTTTCTGTTGAAATAATTTATGTGCATTATGTATCCAATAACGTCACAAACTGGAGGGTATTTAATAATGTTACTCGGATTATAAATTTTATTACTAGCTCTGACATGTTTCAAGACTCGATAATAGATGATGAAGTGCATGAACATGACCTTCAGGACTACCGAGATGAATCAAGTAATATAAAATCTAATTGCATTATGAAAAATGTGTTGTCACTCAAAAAGATGTTTTATTTACAGACTAAGTTCAGAAGGCCTGTGAACTCAAATACTAACAGCTCCAATATGATGCACTTTTTGGTGAATCTAGGGACCCCTATACAGCCCAAATACATCAATTTGAGAACCTACTATTCAGAGGTAAAGAATCATATGTTCACGCAGCTATTTAAGAAGTATCATGATGTATTTTTTTGGACATATGAATATTTGAAGACCTATAACACCTGTATCATTCAACATGTGATTCCTATCATAAAAGGTGTCAAGTCATTTCAAAAAAAGTTAAGTAAAATGCATTTGACCCTTGAGCCACTCATTCAAAAGGAACTAAAGAAATTACTAGACGCCCAAATCATCTTCAAATTTCGTCACTCAACCTGGGTGTCTAATATGGTGCATGTCAGGAAGAAATCGGGGGAGATTGGGATTTGCATAGATTTCTAAAATCTAAATCGAGCCTTCGATAAGAAAACTATCTAGTTCCCTCTATGGAAAAAATCCTACAACTTGTCTATGGTTCTGAAATTTTCTCTCTATTAGATGGGTTTTCTGGTTACAATCAGATTCTCGTAGCAGAACCGGACTGATTAAAGACCACCTTCAAGACGAAGTGGGGAACATATGCATATCGCATAATTCCCTTCGATCTAATAAATGTTGGTCATACCTTTCAAATGAAAATGGACATAGATTTCAAAGGTATAATCGGTCATAGTGCAGTGATATATCTTGGCAACGTCACCATTTATTCAAAACAAAGAGTCGATCACCCCAAACATCTGAAGCAGATATTTGAAAAATGCAGAAAATACAGTATCTCTCTAAACCCCAAGAAGAGCATCTTTGTTTTTTCAGAAGGAAAATTGTTGGGGAATATTGTTTCAAAGGATGGGATTTTTGTGGACCCGGAATGAACTAAATATATTATGCAAATGCCACCGCCACACAGCAAAAGGTCTATGCAGTTCTTTTTTGAAAAATCAATTTCGTAAGAAGATTTTTCCCAGATTTTGTCGATATTCTTAAACCTCTTCAGTGGAAGATAAATAAAGACGCGTTATTCAAGTGGACATATGTTGAAAAGGAGGCCTTTGAGAATATCAAGGTTGTCATAGAAGCTTCACCTACATTACAAATTTCAGACTTTACTAAGGACTTTTTGTTGTACACTTTTTCTTCTAACCATTCTCTTACAACAGTGCTCACTCAAAAGAACCAAAAAGGGAATGAGTGCCCCATCGCATTTAAGAGAATTGGAATACAAGGTGTTGAACTGAATTACCCATCAGTAGACAAGAAATATTTTGTTGTCCACAAAGCTATCAAACAATTCAGACCTTATGTATTGAAGAACCATACCAAGGTGATTGTCCCTCACTCAGAGATCAAATATCTGCTTGTATAGAGGGAAATGGGTGAGAGACAAGGAAATTTGATGAATTCTTTGTAGGAGTATGACCTTGAGTTTAAACCAGAAATAATCGTTAAAGATCAAGGCATGTGTAAGCTAGCAACTGGAGTCATGGATTCAGAGACCAAGAAGAAGATGGATGGAAAGAGGAACCAACTCTCTATATACAACAATTTCCTTGTGTTCCATCAGTTGAGAATTTGTGTTATGATGATCCCAAGTACTATTTTCAGCATGGTATGACTCATAATCATATTCATGCCAAACAAAAACAAGCGCTAAGGCTGAAATCTTCACAATATTAGTTGGTTCATGGCATCTTGTTCAGGAAAAATTATGACATACTTTTGCTCCGATGTCTTGAAAATCAAGATGTTGACAAGGCTCTAAAAGACATGCATGATGGACCAGTTGGAATTCATTTTTCAGGAGATACAACAGCCCAAAATATATTAAGAGTTGGGTACTACTGGACGACATTATTCAAGGATGCTCATGCCTACCCTCAGAATTGCAATTTTTTCCAAAAGTCCACCAGAAGAGAGCACAAATTACAAAGAAGTTGTTCTACATCATCCTATTACCCTTGAAGATCCCTTCGAACAATGGGGGTTGTACATAATCAGTGATATCAATCCTCACTCATCCAAACAACATAGGTATATTATAATTGCTAGTGAGTATTTTACATGTTGGACTGAAGCAATACCTTTGACCAAAGTGAATGATGAAGTGGTATTAAATTTTATTATACAACACATCATGACCAAGTTTGGAGTACCTAACTCTCTTATATTTGATAACGCAAAATATTTGTCATCGCTTAAGTTGGTTGATTTTTCTCTAGATAAAGGGATCAATTTAAAATATGCAGCCAATTATTACCCTCGAGGAAATGGCCTAGATGAATCTACAAATAAGAATATGATTTTCATTCTTAAACAAACTAGAGTCAATCGGCAAAGACACTGGAATAATGTGCTACCAAATTCCCTCTGGGATGACCGTGTCACTCCCAAAGCCTCAATACGAACCTCTCCTTACTTTCTTGTCTATGAGAAAGAAGTTATCCTTCCTTCAAATATATATCTTCCTTCCCTTCAGCTTACACAAAATTCACAGGGGGGAGAGTGTATTTTCATCCAAAGATGCATCGATACCTTGTTAAATCTAGAAGAGAACCATGCCAAAGCTAGAACCAAATATGAATGTCACCAACAAACTATTAAACATTGGTTTGATAAAAATTCTACTGGTGAGGAAAACTTTTAGGTTGGTGACCTCGTCCTCAAATGGGACAAGCCACATGAAGATAAAGGTAAACATTTAAAGTGTCAACAATTGTGGTTGGTCCCTTTCATGATTAAATAAAATATTGGCCTAGGAACCTATCGCTTACAAAACCTCGAAGGGTATGTAGACCTCCTCCCCATCAATGGCCAAATCTTGAAACATTAAATAAATAAGGAGTTCGCTTTTCATTTTGTTTTTCGTCTTTGTTGTACTTTACATTTTTCCCATTTATTTATTTGATTTATTCTTTGCAATTTTGTTAGCTTTTTATTTCAGTTGGTTTTTATTTTCTCTCTTGAAAATTTTCACCCTAGAGTCCTCAGAATTTTGACGTTCGTGTTTCCATTCTCAGAAGTTTTATGTTTAAATACCTCCTTACATAGATTCATGGCTTCACCCAATGTATTGTCATTTGTTATGCCAAGAATCACAACCTCCCTTTTTCTTGGAGTCTTACTTGAAAATACATTCCTTTCCAAGAAAATGGAACCCCTCCTTTTTACCTTGAAGAGCTACCATGGTCTTTGGTCCTTGTTAATCCCTCTCTAATCAGTTTGATTTATTCTTCAAGATTGGTTTGGATGATTTTTTTTATATACTTAGGAAAATTATTAAAATATCATTTTTCAAGCTATCAGAGCAGTTCCTCTTAATTCCTCTGATACAGGTCAGAGGAGTTCCAACTAAGTCCTCCAACCCATTGGATATGTTTATCCAAATTCTATCGATACAAATGTTTTTTAACTAGCAAACTTAATATTAATTCCTCTTATTCGACCGAAGGAGTTATTATAAACTCCACCGGTCAAACCGAAGGAGTTCCTCAAAATGCCTTTTGTCAGATACCCACTACAACGTAATAAAATTTTCGTTTTTCCTCAAGGGACATAATCTCCGAAGTCCTACGGGGGTCTAGTGCAAGCTAGTTCTTCCCTGTTCACCTCCCTGTGATCATGGGTTAGGACCACAGGCCAAACAAACCAGGCGCCTTTTTGTGTTTCGTGACTCAGCGATACAATTGAGTCCAATATTGAAGGTAGAATGGCGAGGGGGCTTTGGAATGAAACCCTGGTCGTAGATCTGGGTGCGTAGATTTTGGTCGTCCAGATCTACCCACCGCTTAACGACAAGGCACTAGCTCCCTTTCTTTAGTCCCTAGTTCGATAGGACCACATACGCGCCTAAATGCAGGCGCCTTTCACAACTCGCGACCTCGCGAGTCGTGATTCGAAGACCCTCGAATTTTCTTCACAAATCACCGATACCCGAGATCACGAAATGGGTATATCTTCCTTCTGTCAGCGCCCTCTGCGCATGACCACCGACTAGGATAAACTCTAGCTCCTCTCGCTATTCGCCGCTTCGTGAGTTCAACGATTGAACTCTCGTTCCTCCCTTATGTGATCCTTCAAGACTTGAAGGTCAGCGAAGGTTGACCTTCCCTTCGTACTGCTCGCAACTCGCCCCTTCGCGAGTTGTAGCGTCAAATCTTGGCACCTTCCCTTCACGAACCTTCGAGAAGCGATACTTAATTTTCCCTCTTGCGTTCTCGCTACTCGCGACTTCATAAGTCCAAGGGTTGAGCTCTCATGCCCTTCTCCTGCGAATCCTCGAGAAACGAGAAGTCAACGGAGCATTGACTCCCTTCTCTAGGCGATGTGTGTCCACCCGTCAATCACGCGGGCCCCACCTTGAAGTTTTTCCATGTGTTCTCTCGTGCTCGGCTCTCGGCACTTCGCTACTCGCGACTTGGAGCAACCAACCTTTGGGCTCTTACCTTGCGAACCTTCGAGTTCGCGAGATCCCTGGATCTCTTCCACTTGTCCTCCTCGGATGGGCGGTCCTGATCCTCTCGTGGCTTCGCCACTCACGACTTGGAGCATCCAACCTTTGGGCTCTTACCTTGCGAACCTCTGAGCTCGCGAGATCCCTGGATCTCTGCCACCTGTCCTCCTCTGATGGACGGTCTTGATCCTCTCGTGACTTCGCCACTCGCGACTTGGAGCATCCAACCTTTGAGCTCTTACCTTGTGAATCTCCGAGTTCGCGAGATCCCTGGATCTCTGCCACCTATCCTCCTCGGATGGACGACTCAGATTCTTTTTCCCCTATTCATGAGGGCTTAACCCTCATCTATCTCCCTATATATCTAATGACTGTCGGGTTTTCTAACTAAGATCTGACGGTTCAGATCGCTCCCGATGCCGCGCCCTTTCCCACTGCTCTTTGGACGTGGAAAAAAAACCAACGGTCCAGATGTTCTCATGGACCCTAGGGGTCTACGATTCTGATTTCCTCGCTATTCACAAAGATAGAGGAAAAAGGTTTAAGGAAATTAATGCCCTCGTTTATTCCTTCGATTTAACGGTCATGAATGACCACAGATCCCCCGACAGGATCTCATTCGTTTATCAATACTTCTCCCTACGTTGCTACTTCGGGATTTTAAGAGGGTCATTCCTCTTCGTACAGGGTTGTTAAGACTTGCACATTCAAGTCCTTTTTCCAGGTTCTTGGTAAACCTTTCCAAGGAGGGAATCTCTGCGAAGAGGTCTATTCTGGGGCATTCCTGAGGACAGATAAGGGGAAGGAAATTCCCGAGAACAGACTGGAAGTCTGACTTGGTTCAACTTATGCATAATTAGATTCATTTATCAACATAAGCCATGTGTGGTTTTTCTGTTATAAGCATATACAACTACTAGTACTGATCAAAATACCACACAAACCTTCTTATAATGAAAACATTCACAGATTCACAGCTTATGAACATAATTATTAGAATACATATATTTCCAGATGCCAGAGGTAAAACACTTATCAGAAATAACGCCAGGGTTAAGCAATTGCTGAGAGGGGTGCCCGTTTCCACCCAATCGTAGGCTTAGCAACTCCCAGCGGATTTACCACTAGCCACCCCCGAGCTGAGACCTCGATGTTGTGAGACTATGTCTCTATTTGCCAGTGACCAGGAGCGAAGGTTGCAATCCTTCCTCTCTGCTATCACTCACTCTGCGTATTTCCAGAGTTCCCCCTCGTGTCTGCCCCCTAATCTCTTCTACCCCACGCCTTACCCTCCTGCGAGGTTGCGTGTGGCACAATTACCCTCGCGCTAGTCAGGCCTGACGGCTCTACGGATGGGCGGTTCACCTCCCATCCCTCATTAAACCATCTACCTACCAGCCTGCGAGACATTTAATTCAGGGCCAGCGAGCCACTTTTGGTTATCCGGGCCAGTGGAGTCCAAATATGGTATTAATTCTTGATGGAAGTTAACGCCACCTTTCCAGGTGCCTTCCACCGCCATCGTGGTCTCTTTTTCTTCACATCCCCTCTCAGCAGTGCTGCAATAAAAATCATAATGTTATTCACATTCATTGACCTTTTCCTCAAGGTCCAATTACATCACATATTCACATTTATGAGTTTTCCATAGTTCTTGGCCAATCCAGTTATTTTTACAAACTGGGGGAAACGAGGTGTTACAATTCCCTCCCCCTTAAAAGGAACATCATCCTCGATGTTCTTATCTACTAACATGAATTTCATGTACAGAAGTAAACAAAATCGGATATTCCTGTCTCATGGCATCCTCCATTTCCCATGTAGCCTCATCTGGGCCAAAATGTTTCCACTGCACCTTGACCTGTGCAATGGTTCGGCTCCGGAGCGGGGTTTCCTTTCTGTATAGTATGCATTGGGGTTCTGGTAGAAATTCTCCCTCCGGTTCCACCTAGATCACAGACCAGTCAATTATATGATTAGCATCATGTACATATTTCTTCAGAAATGAAACATGAAAAACATTATGTGCTTTTACTATGGGAGGAAGTGTTAGTCGATAGGCTACATGTCCCACTTTATCTAGAACCTCAAAGGGTCCACAATACCGGGGTGCCAACTTGGCACAAGCTCCCATTTTCAGGGAACTCCTTCTGGGCTTAATTCTGAGATATACATGGTCTCCCATTTTGAACTCTCTTAGAGTTCTCTTTTGATCAGCATAACTTTTCTGTTGGTTCTGAGCAACCTTCAGATTTTGTTTTATCTGAGTCACTTGTTGTTCCATTTCTCTCAGCATGTCGGGTCCAAAATAAATCCTATTTACAGGATTACTCCAGCTGACTGGAGTATTACACGGTCTACCATAGAGGACCTCGAAGGGACTCATCTTTAAGGAGGTCTGGTAGCCATTGTTGTAGGCGAATTCTACCAATGGCAGGTAGTCTTCCCATTTCCTGGTTGATGTATTACATGCATCCTTAACATATCCTCTAATACTTGATTCACTCTTTCTGTCTGTCCGTCGGTTTGAGGGTGATAGGTGGTGCTAAACAACAATTTGGTCTCTAAACCAGCCATCAGTGATTTCCAAAAATTGGAAGTAAATTTTGTGTCTCTGTCGGATATTATCTCTCTCGGCATACCGTGCAATCGGAATATCTCTTTCATGAATATCTGGGAGATATCTATCGCCTTGCAGGTTGATTTGACAGGGATGAAATGAGCAGAATTGCTCAGTTTATCCACCACCACCATAACGGCATCATTCTGTTTGGTTGAAGTTGGTAATCCAGTGATAAAATCCATGGAGATGGTTTCCCATTTCCATTCTAGGATGGGTAAAGGGTGTAATAGTCTTGCTGGGTGTCGATGTTCTGCTTTAACCTGTTGTCACTCTATGCATTGGGCCAAATATTTGGCTATGTCTTTCTTCAATCCAGGCCAATAAAATTGTTTCCGGGTGGCAGTGATCATTTTCTAGTATCCTGGGTGGCCAGTGTAGGGTCTTTTATGTAGTTCGTCCATGATGAACCTCTTCAAGTCGTCACGATTTGGAATGTACATTCTATCTCTGTAGGTGAGCAGACCTCCTTCGGTCATCTGGTAGCCTTCATACTTTACTTCAGAGGGTTCTTGTTATAGGTACAGGGTCACAGTTTGAACGAAGGGATATGTTTCTTGTGCATTTTTGAGTCTGTTCTTGACATCTGTCTCGCGGGTACTCACCACTGCCAGCTGAATTGTTCTCATGCTTCTGCTAAGGGCATCGGCCACCCTATTCTCTTTCCCTTTAATGTGTTTGATTTCAAAATCAAATTCGCTAAGGAGGGCCATCCATCTGGCTTGTCTAGCATTGAGCATTGGTTGATCAAACAAGTACCGTAATCCACAATGATCTGTCATAAGCATAAATTTTCTTCCCAAGAGGTAATGCCTCCACATTTTTAAGGCATGCACTATGGCAGCCAGTTCTAGATCATGAGTCACATAGTTGACCTCATGTTCATTCAATTTTCGGGATTCATAGAAGATCACCTTTCCTTCCTGCATAAGGACTCCTCTGATCCCTTCCTTACATGCATCTGTGCACACAAGTAAGTCAGCTTTTGGGTCAGCGATTTTCAACACGGGTGCATGGGTTAGTAGATGTTTCAAGGTTTGAAATCTTTCTTCACATTGCTGTGTCCACAGAAATTTTGTCCCCTTCTTATGGAGGGCAGTGATTGGACAACCAATCTTGGAGAATCCTTTTATAAATCTCCTATAGTATCCTACCAATCCCATAAAGGATCTGATGTCTGAAACATCCTTTGGGGTAGGCCATTCCATGATAGACCTGATCTTGTCAGGATCTACTGC
>ML782494.1:627743-649941 GCA_009831015.1 Picea engelmannii | reverse complement strand
GATAGGTGCTTTTGCAGAAAGGTGGGGGAATAGAAAGGAAAATAAGTATTTGTTAGTTGCTCTAAATTCAATTAAAATGAATGAAAATGAAACTATGGAAGAGTTTAACAAGAGGTTCAACGAATTGATCACCAATCTTCCCAAAGACATCAAACCTCCAGATGCTTCCATCCTCATCTACCACATTGAAGCTTTCAGTGGTGAAATGTGTTATCAACTAAGAGATAAGGAACCAACAACCATTAAGGATGCCCAAACCTTAGTTGTTAAAGTTGATAACAATATGCAAGCCTCAAACAAATCAAATTTATCGGGTTTGACTAGGGGTGGTGCTTGAAAGTGGCCAGAGCCAAAGGGAAAACAGTAAGCACAAATAGTAAGGAATTTTCAACTAAACCCTGGAAGGAATTAACAGAAGTAATCAAAGTCGTGGAAGCCAACCATGCAAGTCAATTGAACTCCATGCAAAACCGATTAATCCAAATGGAAAGATCACACGGTAATAGATTTCAGCCTAGGAAAAATGAAAGATGGAAAAAAATGGGCCTCCCCAAGATCATAGTCCTCCCAATTAGTTAGAAGCTACAAATTTGGTTGAGCATGAGGTTCCTCCTTTTTGCAGGGCTTGTAATGATTTCCATGAAGAATCCACTTGTCCTATATTTTGTTAGATCAATGAGGAAGGGCATGTAGAAGCAGGCAATTATGTGGGATATTCAAATTACATCACTATAGTGGGCAAGGCACACCCCGTCTCAATGGATTATTGGATGCAAACAATTGAAAGAAATGAGAATGTGGATAGTGTAATTAATTCATATGACAATGTAACTAAGTTATATGGTGAAAAACCCACACCTAAGCAGATCCTAGAGATGGAAAAGTATAAAGGAGTGACTTGTCAACGCAAAGGGAATGAGAATCCAACTAAGTCATATCAAAACAGTCCAAAAACCATCACTCCTGCAACATCAGAATTGAACATTGACTTGGGTGGCTGGATATCAAATTCTAAAGTCTTAGTTCCATTAATAGAGCTCATAAGATAAAATCAGAATACACAACGAAAACGACCTAGATTTTCTTGCAACAATTGAACTTGCATGCAACTTTATGAATGGAAACGGCTGCAGGGGGGAAATCAGCACCACCCTACAGCGAGGCTTTGTCTGACGGTTCACGTCAGCCACTCAATAGAAACTCCACAGGGTCAGAGAAAGGAAAAGCACCAGCAGCGACTGGCATTGCAGATGGTGCAGGGAATGAACCAACAAAAAACAACAAGTCAAAAAATAAGATTCTAAATCATGACAGCAAGACCAGGCAGGGAGCGAGCAAGTGCATTCCCAAGACTAATGAGGTTCCATAATATGAGATCATATCTATCAAATTAGGAAGAAACATTCAATTCATACATGATCACGTTGTAATAGGAAATTTTATGGGCATCTGGCCCTCAGAAAAGGCATTAGAATGGTGGATCCAAACACAGTGGAAGCTAAAGGGAGAGATAGAGCTCAAATTGGATTCAAAGGGCTTCTTCACATCCATTTTCACCATCATATAAGATAAGGATCATGTGTTCGAAAATGGGCCTTACTTCTTTAACTCAGAAGGTATTTACCTGCATCTCTGGTCCAAAAAAATCGGTCTAGAAAAAGGAATATTTCACATTTTCTATAGTTTGGGTAAGGATGTACTCGCTACCAAATGAGTTCTAGGAAGAGGAAGTCATGGAAGGAATAGGAAATTCCCTTGGGACCTTTGTCAAAACCTATGAGATAACAAAGAGAGGTTGTTACACCTCATATGCCAGGTTATGTGCTTACATCAATGTCTCCAAAGCCCTCCCGAATTCCATATGTCTAAGATACCAAGACACATAATGGATTCAAACCCTAGACTACAAACACATACCATTCTACTCCCAGAAATGTCATGAGCATGGACACGTATTCAAACATTGTCCTCTTAACCGACCAACACCTCCTGCAAATAAACCAGGAGGCATAGCCTTCTCAACCAAAGATCCCCACCAAAAATAAATTTGAGACCCTCCATCAGGTCTCGAAGGAACCACAACAAGGGAAAATCTCAAGAGAAGAAGTTCTCCCATTCGTGGAGGCGGATCAGGAGAAACATACCAAGCATTGCAAAATCATAGAGCAAAAAAAAAGTGATGGGATCAAAGATCCAGACACAGAAATGAAACAGGAAGGAGATAACAAAGTGGATTCAGAGGATGGCGAGAAAATGGATTTAACAACCCTCGATCTCCAAACCCTGGCGACTGCTTGCAAATAATAGGACCCCAACTCCATATCGGAACAAGAAATTCAAATGGCCAAACAATCCCTTGTCAGAAGAAAAAACCGTCATTCCATCCATCACAACGGTAAGCCTTCATCCTCCTATGTCCAGCTCGGGGTTAAAACTAATCTTGCAAAAGAAGCAGCCAAGCTTGCCAAAGATGAAAAAAAATGAGGAAGAAGAACCAATAAACAACTCCTCCAAGATCTATGTGAAATGTTGGTTAACTCAAGAAGAATCTCCCCGATGATGGACTTGTTTCCCCTCAACCCCTATAGTTCCTCATGAAGCTCCTCTCCTGGAACATTCGAGGTCTTAATGGAAAAACCAAGCACCGAATGATGAAGAAACTCAATGATAAATAAAATCCCTCTGGTATCCTCCTACAGGAAACCAAATGCCCCTGCAACAATCTTACCTCTCTTGCAGCCAAATTTTGGAAAAAGTCTCAACCTATTTCCACTAATGCTCAAGGTGCGGTAGGTGGTCTATCCATCCTATGGAATCCATATGAAGTCTCGTTAACCTCCTTCTTCTCCACTTCACACACTCTTTTTTCCCAATTCAACGTCATAGGAACTTCCTCTTTAAGATTCATCACCAATGTTTACGGCCCTCCTCTCACCCTTGCAAAAGACCTCTTTCTTAATACCCTTCAATATCTTAAACCCATCATGGGAGATAGTCATTGGATCATAGGGGGGGATTTTAACCTCATCACCTCCCTCGACAAGAAGTGAGTAGGAATTCATTGACTCGACCAAGCCTCCCTCTATTTTAAAGATCTTATCCACAATCTAAATCTCGTAGATCTACCCTCTTCCAATGGCCTRCGCACYTGGAATAATCGACACAAAGAAGTGCACCAAATTKCCTCTAGACTCAATCATTTCATGGTCTCTGACTCCTTTCCTCTYATGGGCCTCTACCTTTCCTCTTCCATCCTTCCCTGTTTCGACTCRSACCATTGGCCAATCCAACTGGACCTTATCCTCTCCAATTCTCCTCCTCCTAGACCTTTTCGTTTTGGAGCCTTCTAGATTGACCACCCCGCCTTTCTGTAATGCATCACCTCTTGGTGGTAGGAAACRCAAAACCTCCAAGGAATCCCTGTGTATCACTTCCGGCAAAGACTAAAGTATATCAAAGCCAAGCTTAAGAAATAGAACAAGGAAGTTTTTGGAGATATCTTCCAGGACAAGAAGGAATTGGAAACAAAAATGGAACAGCTCCAACAACAAATCATACAGCAGGGAAGATCTGAGGAAAGCCATTTAAAGGAGATCAATTTGCAATCTCAAATCAACATTAGAGACAAACAAGTAGAAATCCTGTGGAGACCATAACTCTAAATTTTTCCATAGATTTACAATTCGAAGAAGGCATCACAATATCATAACTACATTAAAAGATGAACAGGGCAACAGGCTCACTGAGCACATTGACATTGAACAAACTCTTGTCATCCACTTTAAAAATGTCTTAACAAAAACCAGCGAGGATCGTCTAGATGCCATCAACAAGATAACTGCCAATATCCAAAGTTGGTATCTCAAGAGAAAAATGAATCTCTTTTATGCTCGATCTCCATGGAATAACTTGTGCAAGTAGTCATGGAAATGCCTAAAGGGAGATCCCCTGGACCAGATGGCTTCACCATTGACTTCTTCCAAGCCTGCTGGCCCATTGTAAAGATTGAAGCGTTGGAACTGGTGGCATATTCTCGTGGTGGCATATTCTCGTCGCTTCTTCAATGTCCTCCCCTCCCTTAATGCCACCTTCTTAGCTCTCATCCCCAAAGAGGATACTGCTAAAGACCCAAGCAAATTTTGACCCATTTCTCTGTGTAATGTTGTCTATAAGATCATCACCAAAATCATGGCTAATAGACTCAAGACCCTTCTTCTACATCTCATCCCTCAAGAGCAATCGAGATATGTCGAGGGAAGACAAATTTTAGATGGGATAATTTTGGCCCATGAAATGATTCATTCTTAAAAACCACCAAGACCTCTGGTATGCTTATAAAGCTGGACATGTCCAAAGCCTTTGATAAACTCGGCTGGAAGTATATCCACCACATGCTTCTTTCCTTTGGTTTTTCGCCTTAGTGAACTTGTTGGATTATGTCTCTCACTTCCTCTACTTTCTTTTCTATCCTTGTCAATGGCTCCCATTCTTCCACATTCTCGCCCTCTTGTGGAATTCGCCAAGGGAACCCTCTCTCCCCATTTCTTTTCATCTTGATGGCAGAAGGCCTTGGGAAATCTCTTAAAGTTGTTGTTTCTCAAATACAAATTAAAGGGCTTCGCCTCCATGGGGAAGACCTCCCAATCACTCACTAGCAATTTTTTTATGACACAATGCTTATGGGTATCCCCATTATTCGAGAGGCTAAGGAAATAAAGAAAGTTCTATGTGACTTCATGAAGGCTTCAGGCACAACCATAAATCAAATTAAGTCTCGGCTCCTTTTTTTCGATATGCATATTTCCATTCATAATAACATCTCTCGTATTCTAGGCTATTAGTGCAACGCCCTTCCCTCGAAATATCTTGGTGCTCATCTTACTGACAATGCCCTTAGAAACACTACCTGGGAAGACTTGCTTACCAGAATGGAAAAAAAATGACAAACTAGACCTATCACTCTCTAAATCTCCCAAGCCGCATGGTTCTCTTAAAATCCGTCTTTCAAGCAATGCCTCATTATCTCTTCTCGACCCTTCCATCCCCTGAATTGGTAATCAAATTTGTTCGCAACCTACAACGTTCCTTTCTATGGGGAGGTGCCAAAAAGGGAAAAAAAATGGTCACTGGTCAGTTGGGACAAAGTCTGTTGCCCAAAGATGGAAGGAGGCCTTGGCTTACGAAACCTTGAAACCCTTAGTTTTGTTATGGGGGGCGGGGGGGAATATGGTGGCGATGGCTTCAAAGAAAAGATGAACTATGGGGGAAGATCTAGAAACGGAAATATTGTCCTCCGACCGCAGACCATAATCTAATAAGGCTTGATGGCAACAATAATGGCTCCATTATTTGGAACATTGCTTGGAAAAACAAAAGCATAATTCAATAGCATTGCTTCTGGGAGGTTTGTGATGGACATCACACTCTATTTTGGGGTGATACCTTGCAACAGCTTCAACCCTGGTGTACTCAAGAATCTCTCCAACCTCTTAAATACATCATGATTGCTTAGGGAAAAATATGGATGTGGCAATACTAGGGAATGATTCTACAAGTGATCAATGGAAAACCTGGATCTCGATAGCTCAATGAACTCTAGTTGGGAACCAAAAACAATGGGATGATTTCTGGCAGAAGCTCCAAAATCAAAAGGTCACAAAGCATAACGGACTTGATAAGCTTAGATGGGGCCGCACATCCAAAGGCAGCTTCAGCATAAAAGAGGCCTATACTATTCTTTTGAAACAGCTACCCCCCACCCCCATTCATACCTCGCAGCAAATTTGGTAGTGGAAACTCTGGCCCAAAGTCTCGCTTTTCCTCTGGCTCCTGATAAAAAACAAAATCCTGACTTGGGATAATCTTCAAAAATGAGGTTTCATCGGTCCTGCAATATGCCCTCTCTGCCATCATGAAGGAGGGACTTCATAACATCTCCTTAACACCTGTTAATTTTCCTCAAGACTATGGGATTTGGGAGCATCCACCTTCAAAAAAAATTCCCGCAACATAGCCAGCCTTCCTGAAACAATTATACATTGGAACCAAATTGACTTCCCCAATCCCATTGTGTCTCAAGCCTGGAAACTTCTACCAAGATTTCGTCTTTGGAAAATTTGGAAAGAAATGAACCAGAGAAATTTCAAAGGAAAAAATCAAGAAACAAACAGCATCTGGTCTCAAATTCAAAAACATATCAGAAAAATGGTTCTAACAAAAAAATGGACCGATCAAGGCTGGCATTGTTCCACCTCTAAAGCCATCATCGTGAATCCTTAGGCCTCAAGCAAATTGCTCAACACTGCTCCTCTACCACTCCCGAGCCAGATCCCTCATCCCCGTTGTCTTGGTTTCCTCCCCCAAAAGACTTCATCAAACTCAACTTTGATGGCATCTCCAAAGGAAACCCCGGTTTAGCGGGCTTAGGGGGTGTTTTCCGAAATCAGAAGGGCACAATTCTCAAAATATTTGCAGAAGGAATGGGCATAGCCACAAACAATGTCGTTGAACTCCATGCTCTAGACAAAGGATTATCAATTGTCATCAGAGAAAATTACAACAAAATTATCATAGAAGGAGACTCCCTCGTTATCATAAGAATGTTTCGTAACATGCTTCATGATCTACCAATCAGCGTACTTTCCTTGGGATGGAGAATGGAAGGAGGAATTGAACGTATTGAATCTCTCATACCTGTCATAGAAGTCATAATTCTCTCTCATGTATGTCGATCAGCCAACAAAGTTGTGGACAGGATGGCGAACGAAGGAGTCTCCAATCAGCAGAGCAGCATTGACCAGCAATAGAATTTGCAGGAACCCTGAAGCAAGACTACAACACTTTGGCCATTAAAGACTTCAATCCCCCGATTCAGGTGGCAAATGGCGGCCAATATAGAACTATCGGGACCATGAGATCCACGGGGAGTCCCTTCACGGGTCTCCATGCGCCACACGGCAACATCCAACCTCAATCCAATGCAATGCGTTAATTCAGTTTTAAGGCCCTTAAGTGGGCTCAAGCTAGCCACCATGAAGGCTCCTCCCGGCAGTTATTGCAGCCATACCAGGGAAGCTTCGAGCATGAAGAACAGGTCTCCTCACTGGTTTTCCCCTCATTTTCGTACTCACACGGAGTTGAGTTGAAGTTGACAACCATTCGCCTTCATAACCAACTCCACCCTGCGTATGACCCATATAGCCATTCAAGGCGCCATATGGGAGGGCTTACGAGCAATCCTGAAGAACAAAAGATGGCTGGCATTTTTAATCGAGATAGATATGCACTCCAACGTATTGTTTACGGCTTCATCCACCATAGAAGCGGCTGGAAAATTTACAAGAGTGTCCCCAACTCTCGCCTTCGTTTTTTTCGGCAAACAAGGACTGTGCTCAGGTTCAGGAGGGGCTCAATGGATAGGTCCAGACCTTGCGGATGTGACAATTCCCATCGAACTCGTCTTCCTTTTCCTAGAGTGCACCAAGATGCTATTATAGTTGTGGAGAATTACTCTACCCTCACTACTCGAGAAGCCCAAGAAGACATGGATAGGCTTGAAAACAAGGTTCATCAGGAACAGATAAACACCCTGAATGCATAAATTGATGTGGAAATCATGCCTTGGATTCCTGATACAGGATCAGCCTGTGCTAAAGATACAATATATACAATATATTGTTGCACCATTGACCTTTATTGGCATATAAAAACACTTCTCAGCAAAGCCATAACTGAAAGGGGTGCTGCCCATAATGAGCTGGCTAGGAAGATCAACTGCTAGAAAAGAAATTCAACATCATGGCAGCCAAAAATGGCATCAACTTTAGTGCCAACAATGAGGAAATCCCCCAGGTTCCTCGGGATGATCCTCCCTCCTCTGTTTAATTTGTAATGACAGGTTTTCTAATTTTCATTAGTATGTATAGCTATAGCAAAAAGGATACAAATACTTAGACATTAGATCAGCTTTTGGATTGTTCTTGTAAAGAGTTTCATAGTCTATTTTTTGGTATATTCTAGGCAGTGAACCCGATGAAGCAAATGTTATGTTGTTGGGTTGGTTTTCCAAGTAATTTTTTTCCCCCTTATTTTAATATAGATCAGCTAGCTTACAAGAAAAACAGAGCTCATAAAAATACCCTCTCAAAAGGAAAAATCGCTAAGAGCCATCAAGGGTCCCAAGGAGAAAAGTGTTGAAAAATACATGGAACCATGTGAAGATGCCTCTGTCACATTACAAGGTATGCACCAGAATAGGGGGAATGGAAGTCATCAACCCTTCTTCATCTCTGTGTTGGTTAATAATCTTCTTCTTCAAAACTGCATGTTGGACTCAAGGGCTTCATCTAATGTCATGACTCGGAAAGTCATGGAGCAGTTGAACTTAAGGATCTCAAGACCTTATCATAATGTTTGTGCCATGGATTCAAGTGAGAACAAGGTCCATGGGATAATAAAAGATATTCACTTAAATTTAGCAGTCTACCCAAATATTACAATAATAATGAATGTTGTTGTCATCGATGCACCAGATGCATGGGATATGCTCTTGTCTCAGATGTGGGATGCAAGTTTGGGGGTAGTCTTCAAATGGATTTAGCATATGCTACCATCCCAACTTTCGATAACACTTTTGTCAAAGTTAATAGGGAACAAGAAAAGAGGTACCATGTAGAAGACCCTATGAATGAGCTACTTTATGAAATCGAGGATCATGGAAACTATGCAATAGTGTCCAACTCCTTAGCCCCCATTAAAGAAAATTTTAAGGAAGAAAGAGTTGGTGACATTTGGAAAATGAACCTTGATGAAGCACATTCAAAGACAGGAACTGGGGCAGATGTGTTAGCTGTGTCAGCTTCAATGTTTCATCCATCAGATGAGTTAATGAATGGTCAAGATAAAATGGAATTCACTTTCAAGCCATCAATTCCAAATAACGTAGAGCAGATCTTTGACATATGTATAAAAAGAAAAAAGAGATAATAGAACTTGGTAAGTACGTTGAAGTAAATATTGGATCAAATCAAGATCCCAGGATGATAAAATTTGGAAAAGGTACTTTTGAAAAAGAAAAAAAACTTAATAAATATTCTGAAGGATCGTAGGGATGTTTTTGCCTTTACTTGTGAAGAACATAAGGCTTATAATGAAGATTTTATTCGACATGCCATCCCTCTCAAGGAAGATTCCAAGCCTTTCAGGCAAAAGCTAAGATAGATGAATCATAAGTTAGCCCCTATCATGAAAAAAAAACTTCAAAAGATGCAATTCCGAGCAGGATTGATGAGATGGTTGAGTTGGATAAAAACCAAAAGAAAAGAATTCAATCAGAGTATCAAAAATCAGGGTAAAGTCAAGAGGGCCTTCGACATGTCATCTCGGCCAAGGACTTTTCATAAAGGTGATACAGTGCTTTTATGGGATAAGTCAGGCCAGCATGGAAAGTTTGACAATTTATGGATAGGGCCTTATATCATTCATGACATGGCTGGTCTAACTTCTTTCTATCTCAACCAATCGAATGGTGAAAATCTAAATATGCCAGTGAATGGGAAACTCCTGAAGTTGTTCTTCAATGGTAACATTTGATGCCCATGGGGCATCCATTGTAAAATAGTTTACTCTAACCCTTCTTCCCTTTTCAATTTTACTTGTTTAGCATTCCATTTTCTTTTCTCTCATTTCAGCATTGCTTTTGTATATATGTGTGTGTGCGTGCAACTTATATTTTATTGATGGTTTCTAAATATTTCATGTGCCACTGATATATCTTTTTGGTGAGACATTTGCTTATTGTGCAAATCACAGATTCTAGAGTTTTCGCATGTTTTCCAAAGATCAAACACACATCCTCATATGGAGCCAGTTGTTACCTCTTAGTTGCACCAGGAAAGACTTAGGATGATCCACAAAGATTGAACAAGGCAATTGTTCAAAATTCAGAGTCCAGAAGTCATGTCAGGCACCATTGCCCATTGATTTCTTATTATTCTTCTTATATGCATGTTCCATACCCTCCTTGGGGGAATTGTATAAAATTATCTAACAAGAGGTCTCTTGTATGTAAAAGACTCAGCTCCCTAAGACTTGGTTATTAGTGCATACTCGAGTGTTTTTTTTCACTTCATGCATTATACCTCACTTCGGCGATTTATATTGTTTTAAGTTTTTTCACTCATTTCCTTCAAAACTGGAGTATGTCCTAATAGCTTTGCCTTGGTGTGTCATGTTTGAGTTTAGTGTCAAATATATATTGCCATGCTAGTCATTTGTCCAGAGTCTTGTGGGTATGTATTATATCCTTCTAGGATTTTTTAACGTAAAATGTCTAATTAAAAAAGACGTTTTACCTAGTAAATTAATGTAATTGTTTAATAAATGGTACTAGGAGGTGTTTATCGCCTAGGGGAGTATTATTTTATAACTCATAATACCCCCTTTACCTTAGTACCTCCTTTTCGAGCAAAATAATTGACTTTTACCCACAAAAATCAATTATTTCCTCAAAAAGATGGTTCAATTCACTCCCTATTTTGAAGGAAACATGTCGAGAACATGTTTTTGACTTGTCTTCAATCCACTCTACCTTGTTGGTGGTTAGTGGCAGTTGATAGCAAGTTAGGAGTGAGATTATGACGAGTTTAGTTGAGATGGTGGAGATCCCAAGGAGAGGTGCACCCTCTCTCTTGAGAGGAGGCGCACTCTCCTTGAGGGCATCAATCCCAAGGAGAGGTGCACCTACCTCAAGAGAGGTGGCGACCTCTTTCTCCCTCTCCTCTTCAGTTGTGGCAACTTTGCTTGAGTTTTCTGCAGATGTGGATTGATCTATCCTCCCACACAGCTCGCCTTACATTGGAATGTGCACCCCCCTCCCCTTGGAGAATGCACCTTCCTTTCTTATTTAAGCAAGCATCCACTTCCTCATTTGGTTAACGAGAGTTTGGGCTAGCTTGTGGATTGTACCATGTTGTAATACTATTTCGGAATAAAAAGAAGACTTTTGAGGTCACATCGATGGTGTGTAACAATTATGTGGATGTTTGATGTTTAATGCTTAATATATGAGGTAACCGTAGGTTTATTTCTTGCATGCATTTCTCGTTATTTTGTCCTTTGAAGGGGTGTTATCACCCAGTAGGATAAAATATTTTAAGCTAATCAACTTTTAAGGTTTTATTGATTATCTGCATTAGAGATTTTAGATTTGTATCTTTTTTCGGTTGAACTAACATACTATTTGAGTTTCCTGTGTAGGGATCACCAATATTTAATAGATTTTTTGCAAGTTTTAGGCTTTTACATGTCTTCATCCTCGAAGACGTGGTTGGATTGCCTTGAGCAACCTTCCACAAACTCTATGGCTATCGAGAACGAAGTCCTTTAGCATATCATTGAAAGATCCCATAGACCAAGAGTTTTGCACTTCAAACTCTCTCTCTCTCTCTCTTTCTTTCAAAATTCATTTCAATCTGGTTACTTGTTTCCTTTTGCATGCAAGATCTAAATTCGCATTTTAAAGATAGATTTTAAGTAGATCCATTTTTGCATGCATGCATAGTTAGATCTATATTTCACTTTCAAAATTATTATCATTCAAGTTAGATCTAGCTTAAAGATTTGTTTTTTTAGCAATTCTTTCAAAGTTAAATCTGCATGCTAAAAGATAAATCCTAAATAAGAGATTTAATTTCTATATTTTGGCAATATTAGTGCTCATTACTTGTTCAAACAGAAAACAAAAGCCACTAAGAAAGTAAGTATGTTGTTTATTTTCTTAGTCATTTTACTAACCATTTATCTAACCTTCACTTGGGAAAAATTTTGCATGAGACTAACAACCTTTTGCAAGTTGTTTTAAAGTGACTTGGGCAAATTTCCTACGAAACTCGCTTGTTGTTTTTACACATTTCACGAACATCTAGAAGGATACTCTACCTGATTTACGCGGATCCGGGGCATCCAATACCTCCCAAGGCACGTAATCCTCTCTCTTCATTTTATTCTATCATTTTGTAAGTTTCACTGGCTCTTGAGTTATAAAAGACCAGCAAACACTTCATTTCTAATATTGTAACTTGAAGAAGTTAGTGGGATAACCCACTAGCCCTCTCATCCCCCCTACCCCTGGGGGATTGTGTCATTTTTCATATTTTTGCAATTTTCTCTATTTTTCCAACTTAAACAAGATAAAATCAACTAAAATAAACCAAGATAACATCTGCAAAACATTTTCTTTCCGCTTTTAGATTAGTTTCTTATTTTATCTATTTCAAGTTATTTTTTCCTTTTTGCGAAGTAATGAACCTTCCCCATCAAGATCCTAGTATGCTCTATGCCTCACGAGTCTAACTCAATCTTAGCATGATCAGAAAAGATCTTGGTTGGTGCAGAGTAGTTTAATTATGTAATTTTTTCCTATTTTGCTCAATACCAAGATAATAATTGTTGATTACATGTGAGTTTAGGGGGGCTACTCATTGAGAGTCATTCTCACCCTATTGGAAGTCCATGTAGTTTTTTGTACACACTTTAGTAACAATAGTTAAAAAGTGACAAACATTAGATTAGTTTTAGATTAGATCTTTTAAAAAGTAATAAACATTAGATTAGCTTTAGATTAGATCTTTTATTTCTTGCTAAGCTTACAATCTTGCAATCGTGAGTGGATGAACACATATCTATCCATTTCACTCAATTAATCTAAATCCAAATAAAACCCCTTAACTAATTAACATTACCAAACACAATTCAAAATATGTTCCTTGCAGTAATACACTATTGGCACTTGTCTCTACAATATTATCTTTTGCTTTTGAAGTATTTCATTTGCTTATTGTCATTTCCAATTGCAATCATTTGATGCGTCATTATATATGTTGCTAGAATAAAATTATATGTTTTTGTTTCGTTATTTAATTCCTAGAATTCTTGTACTTAGCTTACTCATCCTTAGATTATTTTATTGTGGACTACCCCTCTTGGTCTCACTAGGAGTTAGCCTAGACGGATGATTCGAGTATCAAATGATAGTGACCCAACTCAAGACTCGCCCCTAAGGCCGCACCCAGTGAATTGAAGATTTATTTCACATGACCGGAGGGGCGGATTAGGTGCCAACAAAATAAAGGCTTGCCAATGAAGAAAGCGCATGTGATGAAGCACGAAAAAAGGAAGAAGAATAGACAACAACAAAGGCATCTACCGTAACGGCATCCACACATTCTGGGTCAGCGGAAAAAGAAGAAACAATGGCAGATAAGAAGAGGAAAAAGAAAGAAAGAGTTCAGAAAAAGGTCGCCGCAAAAAAGACGAGGAAGACCGATGAAGATAGAGCTAAGGGAAAAGGTGATGCAGTAGCAGCAGTAGCTAAAGCAGAAGCAGAAGCAAAGGCCATTGTTGAGAAGGAAGCTGAAGTTGAAGCTGAAAAGAAAGCAGCAGTTGAAAGCGCTACAACAACGGCGGCAAATGAAGCTACAGCGATGGCAACAGAAAAGAGATGAAGAGGTTTAGAATAACAATGCATCACCAATGGACATCGACATCCCAAAAATATCAACAGGAGGTTCCAGCAGTCATACTCAATTCAATGGGTTGGATTTGGAGCTTAGCACCTCATTCATACCAAGCAAAGTGTCGAACTTGAAAAAGTTTAGGTATGACAAAACCACGAGTCGCATCATGCAACAAGAAGTCAGAAAGGTCCCAGACACAAGGGGCAACCCATTATCCGTCGTTACAGAAACTCCAGTAACAAAAAATGCCAGCGATGATCCACTTTCTATAGCCTCCGCTGGCACCGCCATCACCACAACGACATAACATGACCTTAAGAACTTGTATTGCCAGAATCAATAGAAGGATGCTAGAACCAAGGAGTTTGAGGAACAACTCCAACAGGTGAGGATAGACAAGGGCAGTGTAAAAGAGTTCAAGGCGTGCAAAGAAAAAGTAAGGAAAAAATTGGAGGAATCCATCATGGACATGTACGCCCACTTACATCTTCAGAGGGTGGCATCAAACCATTATGGAACAACATAACAAAGTGCAGGCCAAGAACACCCAACCCATCACCATCAGCAAAGGTTTAGGTGATATTCCAATAATCCAAAATGGACACACTACAGAATATAATCATGAACCATCGACCTAAACTTCAATATTTTCAAAGTTATATCTCAGATTTTGTATAATGATTATGTATAATGGATGAATGGTTGATGCATTGCTTTGAATCATTTTTGTTTTTTCATTTTGAAGAGGCTACAAATGTAATTGAACAAAATCAAGCTTCAATAATTTTTGTCATGATGGATCAGACATAGGAATATCATGTAGGCTCAATGGCACTTATGAATGCACATCTATGTATTTTTGTTATATTAATAAAAACGCAAAATTTTTCCTTTGGAGAAAAAAACCTAAACAAAACAATACCAATAAACACCAAGTTTTGTCAATTGAGTTCAGCCCGAGTGGTTTGTGTTGAGGGGTGTTTTCTCCCCCACCCAAGTTCAATTCCCGCAAGTGACATGTTGAGCCTCTAAATGAGCAAGCTATCGAAAAAGCCTCGGCTTTCTACAGAAACAGGTTTACCCCGGGTACCATCCTCAAAATGAGAGTAAGTGCCCAGTGGGTTTCCCAAGCTCTTTTCCAAGTAAACAAATAAAAATAAATTATGGTAGTGTGTTAAATATACCTTAGAGATATTTTGAAAACTCTGGAGGCTCTCTGATTTTGATTTTAAAAGAGATAAAAATCTTTAGATTCCATTATCACAAACCCTGCAGTTACAACTGTGGCATTTTTTATTTTATGTAAACATAAATCTGGTTAAAAACATTCCCATCAAAAAATTACTTTAAGCCCATCAGAAGCATTTAAATCCTCTTTATTAAAACCATCAAATCTATCCTACATCTAATGAAATTCCAAAAATCTACAATAAATTGTTCACAGAGATGTCAAAGTTATTCCCATTGATACTAACGTCTATAGCTATGGCAAGCATGGGTTCAGAGTCCCACTAATTTAGTTATTAAATTTGCAGTAACTAAAGACCAAAACCCACACTTTAAATCTAGTTATTGAATTTACAGTAACTAAAGACCAAAACTTTTTGAAAGTAAAACGAATTTGGCTCCGACATGCAAGCATACCGAAAATCACGTGTATAACAACCAACATCCTTGTCAAGCTTTTAGTTGGTTATTGCAGGTCTTAAAAAACACATTAAAGCACAACAAGTGCACCATCAAATGCAAATCTATGGAACCTGTAGGAAATATAACGCCCAAAAGCCAGGAAAACCAAAAAGATTGGAGACAAACACCCTATACAATCAAAACAGCATTCAAAATACTGCAGACTCTTAGCCACATAATTCTACCATTGACAATTTTACATTAAAACATCTGCAAAAGCATGAAAGTAGAATCCATACCCAACTGTCAAGAATCCAAAGGTACGTTATCATTCTGCCTCATTTATGTGAAAAGGCAAATTTTCAAATATATTAAAATTTGCAATTGGTCAAAAAAAGAGCTTGCCCTTTAATGGCACAACTGCAGTAGCAATAGATCAGAGCAGACTTGGATCAGGAAGCACCCTAAAAAACCAAGAAACTAACTCACGATTAACATGAAAACACATTCTTGTGCAAATGGCTTGTGAGGCCCAAACATGAGAAAGGGGTCAGAAGAACACAAGTAACTACCGGAGATTAGACAGAAGATCAACCAAATGGCGGAGGATTATGAAGATATGATAAACAATAGGGATCATTAATAAACCAACAAAACACATAATTCTGGCCAGAATCTGGGCAATCATGGAAAGCAGCAGGTAACCCAATCTGGTTAATCTCAGAGATAGATTGATATTTTACATGGCCTCTTGTAAAGGGAAAAAGAAATAGCTAAAGGGAACTGTTTCTGATATTACAATTTAAGGGAAAATGGCATTCTATCTGAGCACACAAAGCATGGATATAAGCAAGAAACTAGAGAGAGATTAAAGCAGCCTAGGCACAAAACTGGGGATAAAAGCATAAAACTATTGTTAGTTTTAGATTGATGCATCTAAGACCGGAGTTTTGAGTAAAGATGCAACGTTCACGTAGTTATAAGTATCACTAATCCAGAATTGCTTTCTATCATCTCTACTACTTGGACTTTCAGAGCTGTTGCAGTGTAACTCAACCTACTTTTTGAGAGAAGAAAACAAATTATTGTCCCCAAAGTCAATATACAAACAAGTGAACTTTGTCAATCCTATGACCTATGTATTATTGACAATTTAGCCTAATTGCAATGCTCATGCAATCCCCTAGAAACAATGCTTAGCAGCTGACAACAAGAATTAATATGAACAGAACATATAAGTTACAACCAGCTGTTGTAAAATAGCATTAGCATGCCATTATCCAATCAAGCTAATGTAATAATATGCTGCAAAGCTCTTCGTAATACTGTATTTGATCAGACAATTACTAATTACTGTGATATCCAGTAGTTTCTCAAGATGCTGTCGTATGTATCAACAGACAATAACAACCCATAAACCAAAATGACTTCTTCCTTCCATCTGTAACCCCTTTGTGAGGGATTTATAGACATCTGGCCATATGTATAACTGTATTGATAAACATGGCTATAAAGCATATCGGATAGTATGCATGTTAAGAATAAGCATCATGCATCAACATGCCCACCACATAGAAGACATGTCGCATGGCATGTATACAGATGCCAGCATCTTTACACATAAAAACATAAAGCTGGTGACGAATAATCTAATTGAGCCCTTCTTCAGATGTGACATGTTTATTGTTTTACCATAGCAAGAAACTCTCTTCAGGAACATATATTTAGGTTATCATGTAAAAGCATAACTTCCATGGAAAGTCCATATTGAAGAGGCTAAATATGTCTCACTCATTAGAATCACATGATAGCAATACTATAAATGATCAAATTAATTCATAAATTAAAATACAGTCCCCAAAATCCTCCAATATACTTGGTTCTCATTATTAATTGTGATATCAAGTATAAAAAAGGCTTTACACGATGGAAGCCTTACATACATCTCCCTAGACCTGAACTCTGCATCATTACAGCAGAAACATTTAGTGCAAACTACAAAAGACATATACTAGTCCACAGACTTTCTGAAAACCTCCTATGACCCATTATTCTTAAAACTATTAATCATATCAAAGGAGGATTAAGAAAGTTTATCTAACCGATACCCCTGCATCCCTGTCTAAGCAAAAGAAGACATGTTCAGTCAAAATAAAAAAGATCCTCATGACTTGAATCATCAATCCATGTTATACCTGCAGTTAATTGCAGTGTGGATCCATCTGGTATAATTTTTATTTCTATGTTACGAACCTTGTGCATGTTAGACATCATGAGAACCAAGAATAAACAAGTAAATACCATGCAATATGATTATTATAAAACAAATCAGTATGCACTATTAAGCATTTGAGACCCTTTAATTCTTTCTAGGCATATTGGTCACCACATATGATCAACCAGCATCATGATAGTCCCTCTATTCACAAGCCAACTTAGTATCGAAACTGCTAAGACAGATGGCAAATGCCTGAAAAGCTGACAGGGGATATCGGTAATCCATAGTGAAAACATCCTTTCCAACCTTTCCAAACTGGAGTATAACCTTATCCTGGTCACTCTGAGAGACAGATTGTGCAGGCTCAGTAGATGCAACAAGCTGAAAGTTCTTTACAGATGCAACTGTCACTCGTCCTCGAAAATTCAAACACCAGCATTGAAGCTGCTCATGCCACCTTGGGGCTTTGTTTTTCAAGATCAATGGATCATCTTTCAAGTTCCCACTATTGAGAGGACCAGAAGAAGCACTACTTTCATTAATGACTGACTTGGAGCGAGAGGAACGGAAAGATGCTAGAGGCTCCACTAGAGTACTTGATGGAATTTCAACAGTTGAACTGCTCATTCCTGCTTCTATGGCTGATGCTGGTATAGAATGCATGGTACATTGCATTCGCCTTGGACCCCTTGTACCCAAAACATTCAATTCATAGGCAATGTGAGCAACATTATAGCTACTAGCTGGGACTCTTGGAGAAACTTGTTTTGACCCCACCCGTCGCCCTGCATGACTTGTTGCAACACCACCACTATGAGGAGGATAACTATCATATATTGTGAACTTGGTTCCAAGAAAATTTGATCTGCAATAACATGAAAAAGTGAGATAAAACTTGATTACTTATAAGTCACCCCAAAAAGGTTAATTCAAGAGTTTAAAACATACATAAATTCATGCCAAGCAATACTGCTTGAACACTCGCATTCTGGAGATGCAGATGTGCTAAGTCTTAACTTTGTGAACATACAATAAGATGCAGGCACAACACCGGCACAAAACTAAATATATGACTGATCAAGCATTAGGCACTAAGAAAAACATCCGCACCTCAGCTTTCCTACATAGGTATTACTTCCCCTTGACATATCCTCTGCGTCAAATGAGATGATATAATCAGTGCTTGTAGCCTTTCTGAATTTTCGAGCAGCGAGAAGAAATTTCCCATTTTCACAAATCGCTGCACAGATAGATCTAAAAGCTCAGACCCCCATGTTTGCATCTTAGCTCCATTTACATTACAGATCAAGCAATAAAAGACTACTTTTAAGTTTTAACATGACAAAAAGCAATAACTAACTTACCTTCCCTTGTGTCTTGAACAAATTAACAATCATTAATATCTTTTATCTTTGTCAATAAAGCAATTTTGAAAGCCATATAACAAAAACAATCATTTCTCTGTTCTTTTAACTTGGAAGCATGCACAAGAGAATAGCACACGATAGCTAGCAAAATGACCAGAGATAGAAACAGACAAAAAACTGATATAAATATGCATGCCCCAAATACAAGTTTGCAAACAGAAACATGAACACTGGGTCAATGTTCTCAACAGAAATGACATGTAACAACAGAATGGCCCTAGGCAATCTCTTCAACTACTATTAAATAAGAAGAATATAATAATATGATTTGCAGCAGGCAATCATTGTCTTGGCAGCATTGTCACAAAATTATTCAATTATCAGCCCAAATCATACTTGCACTGAAGCTCGGGAAAGACAGGATCAGAACCGTTTTGCACAGTTCTGATGCCACTGCCTCATGATCCTATGGGTTTGCTAAAGCCTTTATATTTTCTGTCCAGTGTCAACATGTCAAATCGACCATCCAGCCAATACACAACTCTTAATTTCAACTAGCAGTTCATGACATGAGGGCTTATCATATGCAATATAGTAGTTATCACCACAGAATGAAAAATAAGCCACAGAAAAGAAACAAAGAATAATCGGTGGAATGTCATAATCGCAGAGACAAGAAAGTTTATCAGCATATAATAACTATACCTGAGTAGTGATGATAACATGTCCCTTTTAAATGATATGACAATGGTATAGATCCCTTGACCACTGCCAGCTTCTCCTACAATTTTTGACACATCCCAAGGCACTTTGCTTACCAATATAAGCTCAAGTGTTGGCACATGACACTTCAATATGGTATCAGCCATACATTGATCCCCAAACACCATGCATAGCTATACAAGCATAGATCCATCTTAACCCTGGATCTACTAAACACCCAGAGGGATCAAAAAAACTTTGAGCCCTGCTATGCTGAGAACTTCATGGTTATGACTCATGAGGGATGGACTCATTGTTCAACCCCATTACACACTCCATCATTGGATGCATGCTCTTGGATCCCCCTAGGCCAGTTCAGAGTGGGTTCCCATAGAATACAGAATTTGCCAACTATGCCATCTCCAAGACGTTGAGACTGAGGAGCACTTCATCTTCTGCTGCACAGTTTACTACGAGATTCGAGGACAGTTCCACTATATTTTCAGAGAGCTTCAAACACTTGGCAATTTCTTTACGTACCCCAACTAGAGATGCCTGGCCTTACACATGCAGGAGGCCCTCCATCTCCACTCTTTCATCCTCCAGCCACACCCACATCCTGGACCAGCTCCCACCCAGCGGACCACTTCCTTTTTTACAGTGCTCCCAACTCAGGACACCAAGTGGCAAATAGATAGAGATGACCCCAGATCAGTGAGAACCCGGGGCATTATTTCTACTTTCATGGGACCCCAGGGGCTTCGCCAGGCCAAACATCATATTAGCAGACAGACTAGTATCCAGATGATATCTTCCAAACCACAGCAACGGCTTCTCCCTTCCAGGTAGCAGCGCAGCACTCAGTCCAACTCTTGCAGTTCTTCCAAACATACATCTATTTTGAGTTTTCTCCATTCGGCCTCGGATGTTGGGGGAGATAGATCCAGTGGACTAGGGTAGGCTTGTACCACTAGCATCATAGACCCTAGATCCACTCACTTTGTACATCTCTCTCCCAGATTGTCTCTCCATCTTTGGAGTTAGCTTTATAGGAACTTGGTTAGACTCCTATTTTACTTTCTGCATCATGCTTTTATATAGGAGCCGCTTTAGTGCTCTTGCTTTGTATAGACATCATTGTACCTAATAGTCCCATTGACCTACTTTAGTGGTCATTTGCCAGACATTAATTCAATATCTTATCTTATCTCACCACTTAAAAGATCTGGGGTTAAGACAGATCTATGTTAGTTTGTTTTTTTTCTATGTTAGTTCTTTCTTCTTTCCTTTTTTGACATTAAATGCCAGACATCAAATTTTTACTCCATTTTATTTTCTTAGTTTTACTACTGTGAGGATGTACATGAAGAAGATCTCTCCCATCCCAGGCCATAACAGCAGCTATGTACATAGAGATCTCTCCCACCCCAGGCTGTAATAGCACTCACTTCTCTTGCTGCAACAAGCTAATCCATGTTAATTGTGAACAATACAAACTGTGGTGCATCTCGAAATCTGGAAATGTTATTGTGAAATATCCCTCTCAGTTAATACATTCCAAAATCAAATCATGCATACAGGATGTGACATTCTAATGTTTGCGTTGCCTCCTGCATTTACATGGATTAAGGTATGCCCAAGATTAAGGTAATACTAAAACATATAATGGTACAAGTAATAGTCTATAATGACCTGCATAATGAAAGGACGTGTACCAAAATGCTTTCAGAATACTAGTGTAAACCCCATTAATGTTCATATTTCAAAAAATGTGGTGACCCTTGCACAAAATTATATATAGCAATCCAATATCCCAATAATACAATAATGATAACGCAAGATTGGGGATAAAGGAATCAAGATTATCAAAGGATCTAATATTGAAGATAAAATATGAATAGAAGGTAATCAAAGGATTCAATATTGAAGATAAAATGTGACTCCAAAGCTAAGTTGCAAGGATATGGATACAGATCCAGATTCGGATTCAGATTTGAATATGGATCCACCAGACATTTGAAAAGCCAGGATCCAGATACAGTGGGGAAATGACCAGTACAAAAAAATATAAAAATATTTTTATAATTAAAAAAAATAGATGTAAGAATCAAAACCATTCAGGAATCACAACAATAGAACTATAAGTTATAACCAAAAAAGAGAGTTCCCATGCATACTACTTGTTATAGCACAAATTGTCACACCTATGCATTTGTGAAATGGCCCAACCCTTTCCCTTGCTTGCTAATCAAAATCCCAACTTCCCTCATCAAAGTCACTTAAAAAACGTGACTTTTGCTTATATCCGCGGGTTTCCTTTGTGCGACATGCGGACATCCTCGCCTTGCTAGCTTGCAACCCATGGATGTCCTCAAAAAATGGAAAAAATAAAATAATTCCACTTTTTTAGGTTGGGATTTCAGTTGGGCTTGTTTCCCAACCTCCCTAAGCCCGTGCCAAAAGGAATTCAACCTCCTGAACCTCTCGGGGATGGTATAAATGCACCATTGAGGGCATTGATGAGGAAGAACTAAGGTGCAAGATTATGCTGATAAATTTTAGCAAGCTTCCCTAATCCCTTCATTCCTTGAGTAGCATCCCATACCTAGAAACTGTTTTTTCAATGTTCCTTCCTTTCTCTATATAACTACAAGGTGTGTTCCTATCCCTGTTGAGTTATCGAAGGAAGAGCCTCATTACTTGAGTTGATGCTTGAAGGTCTTTGGAGGAACCCAAGGCCTATGCTGCGGGGGAGCGCCCCCCCCCCC
>ML782494.1:599036-624694 GCA_009831015.1 Picea engelmannii | reverse complement strand
CTTAGTACTTGCTAGATCTCTTTTTTTGTTTCATGTTTAGAAGTAGTCTCTAAAACTTAGTACTTTGTCTTGAGTCTTGACTCTTTATTATGGCTTATTCTGTAAACAATGAAGTTATGAACTTATGAACTTAAGAACATCATCTGACAATTTACCTTTGAAGTTAATGATTGATGTTATGATGCTTTAATGATTGATGTTATGATGCTTTTATGATTGATATTATAATTTATGATGCTTTAATGTTGAGTCCCACATATGTTTATGATTGATGTTATATGTGTAGTATGCTATGTTCGATGCTATGTGTAGTATGCTATGTTTAATGATCATCGATTCATCACTAATCAATTAGTTAAATGATCTTATATCTATGTTTTCATGTTTTTTGCAATTGATTCAACATTTTGTATGTTTTATATATATATATATATATATATATATATATATATATATATATATGCATCAAAATATATATTTTTTATGTATTATATAAAAAATGCTCCCGAAACGCTCCCGCTCCCGGAGATTTTTGAAAATATGTGCTTCCCGCTCCCGCTCCGCGCTCCCAACAGCCTTGCCCAGGGCAGTTAGCTCCAAACAAGTGTTGAAGGCTGAATCAGGTTGTAACTACCTTTCTCACATTGTTGGTAATAGAAGAGTTCTCTTTCCCTCCTATTGTGTTTTTATTGGTTCATTGTATGCTAATGTCTTTTATATATGGTTGAATCTATGCACATGATATATGCTATTTGAATGTATAACTACCTTGTAGCAGTGTATTCTTGGTTTCCTATTGCAGGCTAGTTCCGACAAAGATCAGGAGTACTTCAAGAAGCGAGAGCGGGGATCGACATTGAACGAAGGATTCAAGATGTGTGGCCTCTCTTTCTTCCTTTCTTTCTCTCCCTTAATAAAAGTAGTTATTTCTTGTATGCATTGATACAGATGAGGGTAGGTTCTGTCTTCTAAATTCGGTCTTGCTCTGCTATGACTTGACCCAAGGTCGCAGTGGAAAAATCCCTTAATCACTACCATAAATGATAACTGATAATTTGATCAGTTATAACCATCATTGATAATTGATAATTTGAAGACCATTTTAGCTAGCATAAGCATGAAGCAGGTCATAACAGCATTTTTGTGAGCCACATCCACATCTCTGTATCAGCAATGAATAAAGTGGTTTTCTTGAAGGCTATGTCAGAACTAAATAACAGAGTGGGTAAGGTGAGCAACAGCCTACCACGTAAGGATAAATCAGAGCTTGACCATAATGATAGATCAGCCCTTGAGAGAAGACCTTGATAGATTAGACTTCGAGAGCAGAACTTGACATAACGATAGATCAGACTTCGAGAGCAGAACTTGACATAACGATAGACCAGACCTTGACTAGGAATCGGGTTTGGGGTTTTAGCCTTTAGGTATTTAGAGTTTTGGGAATTTTTCCATTAAAAATTGATTTTTGGGGGGGTTGGTGGATCAAAAAATCACTTCAAAATTTCAGGATCTGTTTCATTTTCCATGGGACCTGTTTCATGGGCTCGGGATCCATTTCCTTCTCCAGAGGATCCACTTCCATGAAGGATCTTGGGCGGATCCAACACACAGGTGGTGGATCTGGTAACACAGATCGAAAGTAACGGATACATCTCTACATGGACCCCCATATACCACAGTCATACAAGCTAATCCAAATTAACTGTGAAGATACAAAATAAGGTACTTCATCTCGAATTTGGGAATGTCTGTTAGCAAAAGCATCTCACTTATCAGGATCCAACCTCAAAATCATGGATGATGTCATGTGCATATTTCATGTTACTTCCTTGTGGATCTACATGGATTTCGTAGGTACAACTGCCATGTGTGTCATAAGATGAACACAGGCAAAACTACCTCTTGCTTTGCACAAGATGCAACCTTGCATGTTCGATGTAAATGGAATGTCTCATAATTTTCCCTCGTAAAGGGATCATAAAACGTACACATCCTAAATATGTCAAACAATGTCTTGGCTCACTTATCCACAAGATTAAGGTATTACTAAAAAATGTAAGCAATAGATGATGACCTACACAATGATAACAAATATTTCCAGACCAATAAAAAGCCTTCCAAAATGCTTTCCAGATACTAGTGAACAAACATTGTTGACATTTATACGACATAATGTGTGCTGACCTTCCAGGAAAATAAAAGATGACTTCATAAAGTAAGGGATTAAGGATTGTAATTTATCAAAGACACTTTCAATATCTAGATGACTTCTATCGTAGATGAGATTCTATTCATAATTTCCTTACGTATGTTAATATAATGCCTAAAAGACTATTTTTAAGGCTCTCATATCACATTGCTCAAAGCCAACTTGACCAGCTACTCCAGACCAATCTTTAACCTTTATCCCATGAAGCCGGTCTAGCAATAGGCAATCATACAAATGCCATCCCTAGAAGAATTCTTACTGTCTCACAAAAAAGGATTAATCTGTCCATAGTTCTGACTTATGATCATAACAATCCACTTTATGTGCAGGATGCTTTGCATTAATAGTTGAATCAAACTATTTATAACTTACAAGTTCCGTTGACTGTTTCTGGTTCCATATAGAATGTTTTTCTGATACTTCTTCCATTTCTCACAGTTTTCAGTAATGTGCTCAATAGATTTGGCATGTCTGTATTTTTGAGATTTTCTTCTTGGATTGGTTCATAAACAGTCCAACTCTACCCAAATGCTTCTCCCTTGAAGCATTATTGTGTGACAAGCTACACAAATCTGATTGCTACTCCTTTTCTGCTAACCCATCACATTTTTATTTTATTAATATTTTGTGAATAAGACCACAGGGAGACATTTACTAGAATGAAAGCAGTCCCAAATTCCAATGCATCAGTATCTATCAACCCCGATAATTGGAATTTGTAACATCCTCTGTTAGTAAATGTTCCTAGAACTATTGTGGCTTCATAGCATTCTCACTTTCTTTCCCTCCATCATGCAACTCTGATGTTGACACGCCAGTTATTTCTGTAGTAAGGTTTTCACAAAATTACTTTCTTGAGGTTTACTTATGATTGTCTAAATACAAATGAAATATTTTAAAGGATGTTAGGGACGTGGGTAAGTAATTTTTAGAATCAAGATCATCAAGGTTCATGGATGTGTCACACAAAACTCATGAAACAAAATATCAAGTTTCAAGATGGCAATTTCAAATAACAAACTCCATTCCCAAGTCAAGAAGTAATATTGTCATATCTTGAAATTTCACAATACATATTACAAATTATAAGCCACAAATTCATAAATTAGATGACATTACGTGAAAGCAGGCCTAGACTAGAAGAAAGACTACTCCTTTCATTGGTTCAATGACAGTGCCATAAAAGGTGACATCCTGTTAACCCCTGGATTTTCACCCTTGAAAATCCTGAGGGTTAAGAGCCAGCATAGTCCATTTTGGCTGGCATTCGAAGATTTTCCCAAGTTGAGCACTTGTGTGAGTCAGAGGTTGGTTCCCATCGGAGACAGGTCCAGGATTGGTTGGTGGTTGTTTTTGCTTCAAAGATAGAGCTAGCAAAGTTTCACATGGATTGGAGAGAGATTGTTATTTTTAGCAGGTGCCCTACTTTTTAGGAGACAATGACCGAAGACTCATATGACAATTTTGAGCATACAGTATTGGTCCTTGCATGATTTTGAGCCCGATGACACTTTTACCGGGGATCATGCAAGTACTTTCTATTTTTAGCAGGTTGAGCTCCAGGCCTCAGATGCTCCTTGCCATCTTCTTCCCCCTCATCAAGAGATCAACAAGGCAATTAGAGACGACATTTACAACAATATATACTTAGAAGATTTTATGTAATTGAAAGGGGGTCTTATCATACACTCGAAGTATACTCGACAACAATGGTCTCATCATTCATGGCCTCGGATCACCTATCGAGCAATTCAAGGTAGGCTCTCGTCAGCTTTGAATTGAGTCAAAGCATCATAGCTTACAAGAGGAGAGGCTTTGCTAGCTATGCCATTTGTAGGATGTGGAATCTAAAGAACATTTTGTTTTTAGATGTCCTATCTACTATGGGATTCAAAGAAGATACCACTATCAATTTTCCTAATTTGGGCAGATCCCTATCCACCTTCATCCAATATCTTGACCAAAAATGTCTAGCTCTTTACGTGCATGAGAGAGTGAATCTCAAACAACAAACCATGCAAGCTTCTTCCCAGACCTCACCCCATCAAATTGATTACCTCCTTGTTTCAATGGATTTCATCACTTTGTGTTGCTAAGCAACAGGAAGATCTTTTGACGTGGCACAACAAACACCAAGATAGTGAGACCATGCACAACGCCTTCATCCACAGCAAATAAACCCTTTCCCACAAGATCTATACATAATCATCCTTTGCATAGATCAAATTGACAACTCAACTTGGGTCAAACCCACATCACAAGATTATTTTCTTCCTCCTTGAGTGCCAAGAAAATATCTACTTGTGGTAACTGGATACCTCCCAAAATCATCTAGCCATGTCCTCTCAACCCTAGGCATTCCCCATACGACATCATTAGACAATCCATTGGATCCTTCTCAACGCTTGATTTCACGACTGAGACTTTTTCCTCGTCACCCTTGATCTCCTCATCCTATCTTACGAAATTCTAATGGATCTCTTGCACTCTCTCCTTTTTCTTCTCTAATGTAATATTTAGTTGGTGTTTTCTTGTTTCATCTTGTTGTATTTTTCTTTACGCTTTGGGGTGGACAAGTCAATAGGTTGACATCAATGATTGTATTTTCTAGTTGCATCGAACTATCTTTTGGTCATTTGTTGGACATTAATATAATTATCTTCTATTATCTTAAACGCAAAGGAATTCACTACTTATGAGAACAATCATGTAGTAAATGTCTCAAACTCGAGTGCATGCCTTCTAAGCTTTCATGAAGTTTCCACCAACCTATGGGGTCCCTTCAAACGTCTTCCTTGCCTCTTCCATATAACCCCAATTTGGGTTCAAGGCATAAGAAGCCATGATCCGAGCACCTAGAGAGGCACGCAAGACAACCAAGAACACTCAAACGAATCGTGGCTATTAGATGTGAGTTTGTAAAAGAGACAATGCAAGGGAAAACACAATCAAGAGATCAACATTAAAACATTCCATCATTTGCATAATCTAATATTGTTTTCTAAGACTAGTAATAAATATTGATTAATCTCAAGCTCCAACTCATTTACAAGGGTGTAATTAGAGGCAACTCAACAAGGTAGTATTTCTAAAAAATAACTTCTATGTAACATTTGTCTTTGCTAGACAGATTTCAAAGAGAATTTTGACAATAAACCAAGTTTTTTGCTTTCTTTGACCCCAATTAGTTTTTTTTTCAATATCACAAGTACTCACACTACTCTCAAAGGCAAAGGAACTAGCTATGTGTGAGAACAATCATGTAGTAAATCTCTATAACTCTAGTGCATCATTACTAAGCTTTCATGAAGTGTCCACCAATCCATTGGGTCCCTCCAAGCCTCTTCCTTGCCTCTTCCATATCACCCCAATTTGTATTCTTCCTCATCTACAAGGGTGTAATTAGAGGTAACTCAACAAGGAAGTATTTCTAAGAAGGAGCTTCTATGTATCATTTGTCTTTGATAGACAAATTCCAAATCGAATTTTGATAATAAACCAAGGTTTTTACTTTCTTTGACCCAATTGGTTTTTTTCAATATCTCACACTACTCTCAAAAGGCAAAGGAACTAGCTATGTGTGAGAACAATCATGTGGTTAATCTCTAAAACTCCAATGCATCATTACTAAGCTTTCATGAAGTGTCCACCAATCCCTTGGGTCCCTCTAGGCCTCTTCCTTGCCACTTCCATATCACCCAAATTTGTATTCAAGGCATCCATCCAAGCACCCAAGGAGGCTTGAGGGATAATCATGAACCCTTGGAAGAATCCTTGACTAGGTGTGAATTTGTAAAGGAGGCAATACAATGGAAAACACAATCAGGAGATCAACAATAGAATGCCAGATGTATAAGTTACTCTACATAAATCGTATAGTTGTATACCAGTGATATGTTACAATGTACATGTAAGATGACACTGTAAGAGTAGAGGTACTATGTAGTCTTGAGAAGAGTTGTGAGGGCAAGTTTCATGCAATGAGCTAAGAAGCTACTAAAAGTATGTTTGCAAAGAGTAAAATGCATGGAGAGAAAGTGCTAAGAGAGCTATTGATCCAAAATGAATCATTATAAGAATTAGTTCTCTTTCTTGGTGCTTTATGCAATGGAATTATTTTCAAGACCCATCTTGGATTCTAATAAGGTCAAAATTTAAAATTGTTTGTTTTTGGCGTTTAATGACAATTTTTGGGGGAAAACTCATGAAATGGGCATGGCACATTTCCTCGTTGTCGAGCTTGTTGTGAGCTTTCTAACGAGCTAAAGAAGTTTAAAACCGGAGTTCGTATGAGAATGTTATGTCCCAAGCAAATTGATTGTTGCTTTGACCATAGCACTACAACGTGGAAGCCACATCTACTCCTATTACTCTCACATGGAGCTACCGACATCTATCTATCCAAGAAGATTTAGAAAGATAAAAACCCCAACACTAATCAAGAAGAAGGGATCATAAACCCTAACCCTAACAACTAAGAAGAGGGGATAAGACCCTATCTACAAGGGGAGAGGGGGTTTCATTCCTATTGTAGTAATATTTTGTTCCATAGCTAAGGAATGCAAAGGAATGGGATAATAGAGTAGAGCAAAGGAATAAGGCAACCTTGTAGCTCCATTGTGAGTCAACTTTTCTCTATTTTTCTGCATTGTAAACCTAAGAATAACAAGAGCAATATAAGAAAACCGAACACACAAAGAAACCAAGAACACAAGAGTAAATTTGAAAGAGAAATACTTCTTGAAATTACTTCAAAGTATTACAAAAGGAAAAGTGTCGTTGTCTCTTTCTAGCAAAGGAATACATAAACCCTAGGTGCATAAACCCTAAAAGCATAAAACCTAGATATCATTATGCCTAGTCTAACTAACCATTATAAACTCTAACATCATCCATTAACAATCATTCTAGAAAGTTTACCAAGTTGCTTTCTAAATTTTGCAAATTTATTTAGGCTGAGAGACTTTGTGAGAATGTTTGTAGTCTACTCCTAAGTTGGGCAATATTTCAGCTCAACTTCTCCATCTTCTACATGTCATTGAATGAAATGACAATGCACATCAATATGTTTTGTTCACCCGTGGATGACAAGGTTCTTTGCTAGCATGAGAACTCCCTCATTATCAAAAAAAAGTACCATGGGCTCATGGCCTCATCCTCATTAACTTGCAACTCTACAAGCATTCTTCTAAGCCAAATTGCTTCACTTGCCCCTTTTACTGCTACTCCGTATTCTTCTTTTGTAGAGGAAAGTGAAACTGCATGTTTACTTGTTGATCCAAGAAACTACCCATGTGCCAAGATTGAACCCATAACATATGGTAGACTTCCAGTCAGCCATGGGCCCTGCCTAATCCAAGTTTGAACAACCACATATCTGGAGCTCCTTGATCTTCCCATATAGGATGCCAAAGCCCAATGCTCCCTTTACATATTGTAGCACCCTCTTTGTTGTTGTCCAATGTTCTATTTTTGAAGCTTGCATAAATCGAGGGATATAGATGTCTACATAGCTCAAGTCAAGTCTAGTGGCGGTAAGATAGATCAAGTTGGCCACTAGTTGCCTATAATTAATTCATTGATTACATTTGAATTTGTCTTCATTGTATGTTTTAGCCCTTTCTCCATACGTGTTGATGAGTTTTTCAACCTGCCATCCTAAACTTGTCTAACAATTTTTTGGCATATTTTGTTTGTGAAACAAAAATATGATTATTTATTTGCCAAGCTTCTACACCTAAGAAATAATGTAGGTGGCCTAAATCTATCATGTCACAAGGCAAACATAAATTTGATTTTACCTTTGCAATTGCTCTTACCTCGCTACCTATAATGATGATGACATCCACATATATCACTAGAATCACCACATCACCATTCTCACAAGACATCTTCTAAGTGCTTGTTTTCCTAAATCCCTGTCAATTTTGATGTACACACCCTAGGAGCTTGTTTCAGTGCATAACGCTTTCTTCAATTTGCATACCAAATGTTCCTTCCTTGGAACCTAAAATCCCTATGGTTGGTACATGTATACTTCTTCCTCTAGATCGCGCCTTTGAAGAAGGCACTCTTCATGTCCATCTAATGTAGCTTTTAGCCAAACTAAGCTACCATGGCTAGAACTAATTGGATTTTTCCCATTTTTGCAAGAGTAAATGTCTCCTCGTAGTCAATCCCTTCCTTCTGAGAAAAGACACTCTTCACATCCATCTAATGTAGTTTCCAACCAAACTCTACTGCCATGGCTAGAACCAATTGGATTGTACCAATTTCTGTAGGAGTCAAATATCTCCTTATAGTCAATCCCTTCTTTCTAAGAAAAGCCCTTTAAGACCAACCTTGCTTTGTGTTAGTCAAGTGTCTTATATGCCTTCTACTTGACCTTATAGACCCATTTGCAGCCAATGGGTATCATTCATGGAGGTAGCTCTGTGACAGCCGATGTTTGGTTCTTCATTAAAGTCTCATGTCAGTCAATTTTAGTGTTTTCCCATTCTGGGCTGCCTTTGGCTTCTTCATAGTCCTAAGGCACAAAATAGTTTTAAAGGTTACCCATCAAAGCATGATTCACTTTACCAAATGCCTTAACTCTTTTTGGTCTACCTTCCTGGCTCATCATAGTGAGCATCCTCATCATAATTTACCATACCAGATACCTTACCTCTTTTTGATCAACCTTTCTAGCTGTTATCAGGTAGGTCATCTTGGTGAGCATCATTATAGGTGTTGAACCACCATTTTGGTCTTTTCCTTCTCTCATGTTGCTACAAAACAACGATGGCTTCTTACTGATTTGAGTTATTTCTAGCATTCTCTTAGCTGGAAAATTCATGGGAATCATGCTAAGAGGTGATTCCTACCTCTTGTTGATATGCCCCATGCATTGAACATGTTTTTCCAGCCATATCTTCTTCATTTTCAGCAACTTTCAAAGCTGATTTGAGATCTGATTTCTTCTGGAATAGCTCTATGCTTTCATCAACTACCACGTCAGAACTAAG
Source organism: Picea engelmannii (assembly GCA_009831015.1). Taxonomy (NCBI): domain Eukaryota; kingdom Viridiplantae; phylum Streptophyta; class Pinopsida; order Pinales; family Pinaceae; genus Picea; species Picea engelmannii. Next base: position 615,478 of record ML782494.1, on the reverse strand, counting down.
ACATGCAATGTTAGTCTTAACATCTACCAACTTATGGTTGTCACTATAGCCTATGAGCATCATTTTCTGGCATTTTGAATCAAGTTTGGTTTGTTTTTCTTTAAGAACCCATGCATATACCACTGAACCACAAACTTTGAGATGACTTGAGGTTCTCATCCAAACCATGTTTCTTCTATAGTCTTCTTGTGTACCACTTCTATTGGAGAATAGTTGAGAAGATACATTGATGTGTGTATTGCTTCTGTCCGATACTGATAAGGAACAGACTTGTTCTTCAACATACACCTAGCCATCTCCATAATGGTACGATTTCACCTCTCTCCCACTCCATTTTCTTTTGGAGTGTCAGATGTGTATTTCCTCTAAATGCCTTCTTGAGTACAAAAATCAAGAAAATCATTAGAGAAAAATTCTCCACAATTATCTGATCTGAGAATTTTACTGCTCTTTCCATAATTGGTTTTCTATGAAAACCTTGAACTTATTGAACTCATTAAACACATTTGATTTCAATTTCAAAAAATACACCGACATTTTCCTAGAAAAGCCATCTATAAAAAACAAAAAATACCTAGCACTAAAGAATGATGTCATCTTCATAGACCCACAAATGACAACATGGATTGATTGAAGAATCTCCTTAGCTCTACAAGCTATTCCTTCTTCAAACAGAGTCCTATGCTGCTTTCCAGCCTGACATGCTCCACACGTTCCTTGTTGATTATGTATCTTTGGATGGCCATCAACCAAACCTTCTTTAGCTAGACATAAAAAATATCTCAAATTCAAATGACTATACCTTTGATGCCAAAGTCCACTGGAATCTTCACCATTCTTAGCCAGCAAGGCATATTGTTTCGCCTCCCCTTCATCAACCAACCTAAAAATCCCATGTTCTTCAATATCATAGTGAGTGTCTTCTTATTGGCCTTATCAACCATATAGCATATGTGATCGCTTAAAATTACATGTAATTGCAGAATGTGCTTGATAATATCACTACAGAAAGTAGATTCTTATCCATTTCTGGAACATAGTGAACATTAAGGAAGAGAATCTTTTGCCTAGCATGGTGATCTGCATATTTCCTTTTCCCTCTACTATGTATGGCACCCCACCACCAAAAAACAGTCAATAAAAGATACATTAGCAACATAAGTAATAAACCAATCTTTCCTATTGGTAAAATGATGAAATGCACCCAACTCTATATATGAAGCAAATATTTTCATATTGTATGCTTTATCCCTAGCCATAAACTCAAATCCTCCTCTTCCTTGTGTTCTACAATATTGGCTTACTTATGACGCCTTTGGTTATTTTTCTCATCATATTACCATTTCCTACAAAACCTCTTCTTATGGCCTAAGGAAATGCACCCAACTCTATATACTAAGCAAATGTTTTCATACTATATGCTTTATCCCTAGCCATAAACTCAAAGAGATCCTCCTCTTCTTTGTGTTCTACAATATTGGCCTCCTTGTGAGGCCCTTGGTTATTTTCTATGTTGCATGGGGACCCGTCCCCCTAGAAAATCGTACCCTGCATTCCTACATTCTGGGGACTTAGAAATAGCCTGGGAATGTTCCAGAATAGCTAGGGACGTCATCGGGGACACGGGGACTTCTAAGGCGTTCCCAATCTGTCGCTCGCAAAAAAATCAAGGACGGTCAACTGTCCCTCGACCCCACCCGCAGTAGAAGATTAAAATTAAATTAAAAAACTAAATCTAAACATGCACCCACCTAAAATCTAAACCTTGCATGTCTCTAAACCCTACGCATCGATTCGACATATCATTCTTCTATTCTTCTTGGCTTCTCTCTTCGTCGCCACCACTCACAAGCTACAATGCATTGCACACCAAACTTTGAATAAATAAGGGCTATTCCTATGTGATTCTTATCCCTGACTGTCATTACGAGCTTGCTCACCAAAATGAAGAAGATATGGTTAGAATAACATTCTTATCAATTTTGAAAGTTGAAAAACATTCTTATCAACTTTGAAAACCAAGAAAACCATTTTTCCCTCCCCAAAATGAAAATTACAGAGACAAAAACAAATGCACTTGCTAAAAAAACTGATAATCCTTCTGAAAATGCACATATTTGTTACAAATCTACCAAATACTTGTCCAATCTGACAAGTTCCAACCAATTACCTGTTGGATCTGCAAAATTACAGTCAAACAAAATCTCATTGTTGTACGATTGAATTGACTACAAAACCAATCAATTTCTACTATTGGGTGTCTATCCAAGTTATACAACCTATCAATCTCTATCTTGGGCATCTTTATGGCCCAATATACAAATTGGTCCATGCATATATAGTCTGTACTAGCATTTTCCTTCTTGGCAGGATGGTCGTATGGTTATTGGCGACCTAATATACAATCATACAACTGCTTGCAACCTGTTGTACAATGGTACGACCCATCTTGACTGATTCGCAACTGCTTAATCCTAAGAAAAAAAAATCTTTTCATTTTTTTCCTTTTCTTTTGATTTTCTAAAAACCCCCCTCTTTAATTTTCAGAAAACTAGACATAGCTTTAAATCAAGCAAAAAGAACACAACCCGTCTTTCAAAACCAGAAATATAAACCTAACTTCTCTCTTTTTCAAAAAAATAAACCTAGCTCAAAAAACCCAAAAACAAATTATACTTAGCTTTAATTTTTTTCCAAGTAATATACCCCCCTAGGGAAACCTCCTAGGCACTTCCCCTCATTTCGAGGATGGTGCCAAAGATAAACCCTAGATTCTTCAGGGCACAAGGACAGGTCAACAACTCATGAATAGATCATATATAGCTCATCAACAATCAACTCACTAAGAGAAAACATGTCACAGAGTGGGATTTGAACCTGGGTGGGGAGGGTAACAACTTTTCCTCACAACCACTCAAGTTACACCCAATTGGCATACTTAGCCTTATCTGCCCAAAAGCTCTTTCAATTTCTCAATGTGTATCGAAAAGCAGAGCCTTGATCTATCATGATCTAAGCAATCCCTAGGATTTCACCTACTTCAACTTCCCCTCACAATGGCTTTCATACCATATTACAAAAACTAAACACACAAAGAAACCAAGAACACAAGACTGAACTTGAAAGAGAGATACTTTTTGTATTACTTCAATGTATTACAGAAGGAAAAGAGCCATTGTCTCTTTATAGCAAAGGAACAAAAACCCTAAATGCATAAATCCTAAAAGCATAAAACCTAGATACATCAAAAACCCTAGGTTCATAAGCCCTAAAAGCATAAGTCATTATTACAACACTAAAGCATAAAATCATAAATTAAACTAATAGTCAAAAAATGACTTTATTATTATGCCTAGTCTAAATTGTTGATGTTTCTCCAGTTTGCAGCATCGTTCAAACATTCTCCCAGATTGGTCATGTTGATTTGACCAAGGGAAATGACTCATTCACTCATAGAGCTTTGCTAGTGGTGAATGGCCTAGACATAGTCTTTCTCTTGACAAGGAGTGGATAGACTTGAGGTGCTCCCACGTTGCCTGCTCCAGGATGGAGTGATCTATATTAATCAGACATGCATGTGAGGAAATAATCATCAACATAAATATAATATATAAATAATATATTTATAATATAATGTATATATATATAATCAATAATTAATAATTAATTAATGAAAAGACACTAATGGAAAAAACATGTCCATTAATGAAAGGGCACTCTGCCCAAGTATATATATCGAGGCCTTCAATTGTAATATATTATCTCATAAAATATTTACTTACAACAACCTCTCATCAAGTCCGCTAAGTCTTGTTGAGATTTTCAGTGTGTAATTATTCTATGATAACAGTAGCAATTATATCATAAGGCAATAATTATCAGATCTGAAAATAAGAAAATTTAACATGGTATCAGAGCTAGTTAAAAGCCTTCAATGCCAAAGCTAGTATAAGTCTTTTCTTATGCTAGTTAAAAGTTTTTAGTGCCAGATCTGATAGATCTGCTTCAGATCTTTTATTTTCTGCAATTGTACGATCGTGGTTGCAAGCGGCCTATGCACACAGAGCGACCACATTCCCTTTGGTCACGATTTTCCTAATTACAGGACACGACCGCCTTAAGGATTGCACTACATAATGCGATCGACTCTTTTGGTCACTCTTTGTTTCTCTGCAAGCTGCAACAGGTCGCACTGTGATAACTAACAAGCTACTATAGACTTTGTATCAATGATTGGTGTTTGAGAGGGAGGTCTATATAGATTGTTGGGACGACCAGCTCGGACATTGGTACATGACAACATCAGTTTGTGTGAGCTATGGCATCGGAGATTTACACACTTACATTACAGGGCTTTACCAGCATTGAAGAGGATGGTCACGGGACTTCTAGAGCTTCAAGTAGAGCATGATGGCATTTGCAGAGGATGTGCACTTGGCAAGAATGCCAAGGGATCTTTTCCGAGCAATGACAACAAGTCCAAGGGGATCTTGGGTCTATTACATTCAGATGTATGTGAACCAATAACAATATCATCCTTGGGTGGCTTCTTGTACTATGTGACATTCATTAATGGTTTCTCCCAAAAGACATGGAACTACTTCATGAAAACAAAGGATGAAGTCTTCAGCAGGTTCCAGGAGTATAGAGACAATTGAAGAGGAGCAGGTGGCTCCACCGGTGGTGAGGCAGGTAGCCCCACCATGTACCAGCTCAAAGGGAGCCAGAATTCAGAGGGAGTCAGCCCCTAGGATCCAGTAGGGAGGAGCAACCTCCCAAGACAGTTCATAAGAGATCAAACTTCAGAGGAGGTCAGCAAGTGTAGAGGGAACAGATGGCTCCAAAAATTGTACAAACTCAGAGGAAGTCAAGTTTCAAAGGGAGTATGCGGACTCAAAGTGAGCCTGATCTCAGAGAGAGTCAATTGGCTCAAAAGGAGAGACAATCGTTCAAAGAGAGTTCCCCCTCAGGTTCAAGTGGGAGAGAGACATCTTCCAGGACTGACAGACAGGTGTCATGAGTTGAGGAGGCCAGACAGAAGCTTCAGAGGCAGGAGGTTTCTAGGGGATGTGAGACCTCCTGGGAGGATCCACTTGTTTCAATAGGTTTTTCTACAGTGACAGAGGAGGCAGCCAGTCAGGAGGACTGGGGTATGGGATTTGCCTTAGTCATAGAGGGAGCATCCAGTGAGGCAGACTGGATAGCAGGGTTTGCTTCAGTGACGGAGAGAGTTGGCCTCAGAATTCCAAATGAAGGATCTTGGCTTGATGCATTATTTCTTGGGATTGGAGGTGTGGCAGAAACCGAGTGAGATCTTCCTTGGACAAGGGAAGTACACAGTTGAGATCTTGAGCAGATTCGGTATGATGGACTGCAAGTCCATGGCTACACATATGATGACAAATTCGAAGAAGCCGAGTGATTCCGCTTCAAATTCAAATTTGGTGGATCCCACTATGTACAGACAGTTGATTAGATCCTTGATGTACCTTGTTAACACCATGCCAGATATTTGCTTTGCAGTGAGCACCTTGAGCCAATTCATGGTTGAACAGAGGCACTTCCATTGGGTTGCAGCAAAGCATGTGTTGAGGTACCTGCATGGTACAGTTGGATATGGTTTGAGATATGACTCAGGCGGTGAAGTGAGGCTGCAGGGATATACTTATTTTGACTGGGCAGGGAGTGCAGTGGACAGAAAGAGCACCTCGAGGTGCTGCTTCAACTTAGGATCAGCTATGATATCCTGGTTTAGCAGGAAGCAAACTTTTGTAGCACTCAGTACAGCAGAAGCGGAGTATATCGCAACGAGTGTCGCAAGTCGCGAAGCAGTATGGCTTCGAAAACTTCTTGCAGGACTATTTGATCAGGAGCTAGAGACAACCTTGATACATTATGATAATCAAAGTTGTGTCAAGCTTTCGGAAAATCCAATATTTCATGACAAGTCGAAGCACATTGAGATCAAATATCACTTCATCCGAGACATGGTACAAAAGGGAGCAGTAAAGCTCCAATACATATCCACAGATGAGTGAATTGCGAACATTCTCACCAAGCCTCTGTCTAAGACAAAGTTTGTATACTTCAGAGACAGGCTTGGCGTGATGCAAAATGTATCCCTTGCTGAGAGGGAGTGTTGATATTTCTCCAGTTAGCAGCATCGGGCTCTCCCAGATTGATCATGCTGATTTGACCAAGGGAAATGACTCATTCACTCACGGAGCTTTGCTAGTAGTGAATGGCCCAAGCGGTCTTTCTCCTGACCAGGAGTGGATAGACTTGAGGTGCTCTCACATTGCCTGCTCCAGGATGGAGTGATCTATATTAATTAGATGTGCATGTGAGGAAATAATCATCAACATAAATATAATATATTTATAATATAAGGTATAAATATATATATAATCAATCATTAATAATTAATAATTAATTAATTAATGAAAAAACAATAATGGAAAAGACATGTCCATTAATGAAATGGCACTCCACCCAACTATATATATCAGGGCCCTCAATTGTAATATATCATCTTATACAATATTTACTTACAACAACCTCTCATCAAGTCCGCTAAGCCTTGTTGAGATTTTCAATGTGTAATTATTCTATGATAACAGTAGCATTTAAATCATAAGGCAATAATTATCAGATCTGAAAATTTAGAAAATTTAACATAAATGACCATCATAACTCTAACAAGCAAGGGATATTCCTTAATTCTTACTAGAGTTTTTCCCTCATAGTTTTCCCCAAGGTAAATCTTGTGCCCATGGTGTTTTGTGGTACTATTTTATTATAGATATGTTCTTATTTTTCAATTAATTATATTGATGCAATATGCTTCTAATATTATAGTCTCATCATAAGCATAGTTTTAAAAATCAATCAACTTGGACTCGGACTCAATCAAGTTGACCATTGAGGGCACTGACTCGACCACCAAATTCGCTCGGGAGACCAATTTGCTTGATAGACAATGACATAAGCCAACATGGAATGATAAGATAAAATTCTTAAAGTAAAAATTTCTGGATGTTTGAGAGGGGTTCCACCCTCATCGAACCTCATATGATGAAAATAGAATTTCACGTCCCATCCAAAATTCAACAGACTTAACAGTGTTCAGAATTCTAGTTAATTGAACTACACCGAACCGAGGACAAGTCCACTAAATAATCAAAAGACACCAAACGTCACCCTACTCTTCTGCTACATGCCACCTACAAAATATAGACTTGTTAAAAATAGACATTCCAAAAATAACAATTCCAACTCCTAAAAAAAGGAGTTCCATTATATGAAAATAACTGTTCTAATTACTGAACAAAATCCCTGATACAGATCCCAATGTGTTGGATGATATTGATCCAACCTCAAGGCTAACAATGGATAGAGGAGACTCACCTAGTAGAGTTTGACCCTGATATTGATAACTTGGGGTGGATTTGTTTGGATTTGGATCCACTAGTAGGAGTACCACCAGGCATGGTAGGCACTAATTGTGCTTCTACTTGTACTACTACTACAATTGTAGATGTCCTTAAGGAGTCCAACAAGTCCGAGCCAGAGGATGGTCCTGTAGCTTATGCCGAGGATCTGATTTCCAGTAGTGGTGATGAGTATGATTATTGATCATGTTGATCAATTATCTATAGTAGGCTAGTAGTTGTAGCATGCTGTGTTTTGGACTCTGGAGGCCATTTAGAGACTCATTGATTATGTATTTTGTTCAGATATGTATTGAACTTGGTGCTATTTTGATATATTAACCCTTACATAGTATATGCATGAGCAGACTTTGCATATTTGTCTCTAATGGTTTGGAATCATGGTCTGGAATCTTTAAAATATATATTTTTCATTAAAATTTTAATATTTTATATATTTTTTTTTGTAAACAGGATCTTAAAATGCAAATTGGTCCAATTCCAATCCGAGTCCAAGCAGACCCTCAACCGATTCCAAGGCCAAGTCTGAGTTTTAAAACATTGATCATAAATAGTAAGCATACAATAGAGCAAAGTCTCACTAGATCAGCACTGGACATTATATGGCTACCAAGATGTTAAGATCCTTTGAGTCAAGGGTAGAAGGAGGGGAAACCCACTCATACTTTGGAAAACTATGAAAGTAGGGCTTCACAAGGGAGTCAACGAGCAACAAGAGTATTAAAGATAATAGGAACCTAATTGAGGTTATTGCACGACATCTAGAACGAAAAATCAACATGCTACTAGACAAGAACGTGTACAACCCTATGTACATCAAAGACAAAATGAATGGGAGCCGTCTTGCTATAGGTTTGAATCTCTAAAAGCCTATGTACATCAAAGACGAAAGGATTGGGAGCCCTCTTGCTACAAGTTTGAAACTTTAAACTTGTTGCCATGGTCATGAATTCTCCATTGTGTTCATGTTTGGTATCTATGTTAGTTTCTATTTAAAGTCTGCCTTCTCTATGTCAATAGCGGAATCTAGCCCAAGGATTGTTGGCAGAGCTATAGGCAACTTCTAAATAAGAGCAGAACAATCTCGTCTGTTGAATCACAAAAATATATGTATGTAACTAACAATGAGCATAGATTCATAATATTAACAATGACCACTATAATGACCAAGAAAAATTGAAGAGTTACATAACAAGCACTCACTTGAAGTCAAGCCCAAGTACAAATAATAAGCAGATGCAGTCCTATCTTGCTTGATAAAACATTGCACAGGTAAGTCTTTCGGTCCAGGCTGCAACCAAACAGAGGAAAAACAATGTCATTCAAGTTGAGCAATAATGACATTGAAATGTAAGTTCCTAAGTTCAGATAAAAATAATCCAATGACAGAAACAATAAATAAAGTGCACTCGCATGTGAAGAAAAGTATAAAACAACTATAAACTGTAGAACTTAGACTTGACCAAAAAGACAATGAGGATACTAGGCATATATAATATCTATTAAACAAGATTCATCTCAAATAGCAAAAAGCAAAAGTTTTGTACCAACTCGTTGTTTTCTAAGTTTTCCTCTTTCTATAATATTGATGTACAGTATCCTGACTTTTCCTCCCATGACTGTCATGAAACTAGACGTGCAGATCATCAGTCAATAGCAATGGTAGTAATAGGTAAAATCACAAGCTACAAACAGTTTTATTACATCGGCAGCAACAGTGAAATGTGGACTGAAACCAAAAAGGGATGTGGAATCTCGGGAAGTTCTGAAACAGCATCAAGTGCAAAGGGGCTTGTGAATGTGGTGATAAAAAATTGCAAAGTAGATTTTAAACTTTTAATGGTTTGAACAATTGTATCAACCTTCATGTCACCCAATGGGGCTATGGTCATTGGAATGGACAGGCTAAGGCCTTATCGTGCAAAAGCATATAGCTACCTTAAAAAATTTAGTTGTATACATGATGCAAGTAACCCAACAGTTTTTTGAAGGTATCTCAACATTGCAGGTGAAGCAAAAGCATGTAGTTGTATATTTCCCATAGCATCAATCCTGCAACTATTAAAGGGCCAAAGGCTAGAAGAATACCCACTATTTCAGCAAATGTGTTCCGGTAAGAACTACAAAGGGTACTACCTAAGACAAATATAGATATCTCCAACCATTTGGCGCCAAAAGAAAAACATGTCCTTTTCCCAATGTTTTATTGAAAAAGCACCATATATACAAAACAAACATTCGTACAAGATTAAGAGAAAGCAGAGATTTACTTCCCCTCCAAATATATGCAAGAGGAAATAGCATCTCTGATTGGGTCCCTGGATCAGTAGATGTAATATTTCTTCTAGGAAGATGGAGCTTAGCACATAGCAATTTCTGGAGTATAATACCAAATTTCAACAACTAAACTTATRGAGCTTTAGTTACAGAAATCTCTTAGATGAGGGATTCATTGGCCATAAGAACTACAAAGGGTAACACCTAAGACAAATGTAGATTTCTCCAACCATTTGGTGCCAAACGCAAAACATGTCCTTTTTCCCAATGTTATATTGAAAAGGCACCATCTACAAAACAAACATTTGTACAAGATTAAGAGCTAAGCAGAGATTTACTTCCCCTCCAAATATATGCAAGAGGAAATAGCATTTCTGATTGGGTCCCTGGATCAGTAGATGTAATATTTCTTCTAGGAAGATGGAGCTTAGCACATAGCAATTTCTGGAGTTTAATACCAAATTTCAACAACTAAACTTATGGAGCTTTAGTTACAGAAATCTCTTAGATGAGGGATTCATTGGCCATAAGAACTACAAAGGGTAACACCTAAGACAAATGTAGATTTCTCCAACCCTTTGGTGCCAAAAGAAAAACATGTCCTTTTCCCAAATGTTATATTGAAAAAGAACCATCTATACAAAACAAACAGTTGTACAAGATTAAGAGCTAACCAGAGATTTACTTCCACTCCAAAAATATGCCAGAGGAGCTAGCATCTCTGATTGGGTCCCTAGATCAGTAGATGTAATATTTCTTCTAGGAAGATGGAGCTTACAAGATTAAGAGCTAAGCAGAGATTTACTTCCCCTCCAAATATATGCAAGAGGAGCTAGCATCTCTGATTGGGTCCCTAGATCAGTAGATGTAATATTTCTTCTAGGAAGATGGAGCTTAGCACATAGCAGTTTCTGGGGTATAATACCAAATTTCAACAACTAAAATTATGGAGCATTAGTTATAGAAATATCTTAGATGAGGGGTTCATTGGCTCAAGTGTATCACCTAGGATCACATCAGTGCTCTTTTTTAAAAACAAGGATGGTGCAATGTAGTTGTGAATTTATTGTAGATGGTTAAACAAAGCTGCCGTTATTTTGTATTTAAATAGGTCATTGGATGAATATTTATCTTATTAACCAACACAATAAAAATATTATCTGAAAAAACAAAGCTACCAATAATAACTATTAACCTCTCCAAAGTATCGATGACTTGTTTGATCAGAAACAAGCTAAGGTATTGCCAAAGATTACCTTGAGATCCAAATACCATCAAATTAGATTGGAGGAAAATATATATATAACAGCAATCAGGACTAGGTATACACATTATAAACATTTGTTCTACATTTTGGAGTAACAAGTGCCCCTACTGCTTTTATGTTCAATATGAAATTTACTGTTAGTAAATATATGGATAAAATTTAAGTGAAGTGAAGGTTATGATGAACATATGAGAGAACACCCGTTGTACATTGAACACAAAATGTAAGCTTTACTAGGATAAAAGCCAATATTTGGGGTATATAATTTTAAAAGTTGACATTGCAGTCAATCTACAAAAGAAAGAATCAATTACTGAATGGCCAAAACTCCAAATGCCAATATTTGGGGCATATAATTTTGAAAGTTCAAATTGCAGTCGATCTAAAAAAAAGACAATCAATTATTGAATGGGCAACTCCAATAGATGTCTCTGAAGTTAGAAGCTTCATGGACACGGCAGGTTATTACCAAAGGTTTGTGGAAGATTTCTCCTATGTCAACGATCTAATTACATTATATGACTGCAGAAGTTTAATGCCAAGAAACTCAAATGAACTCTCTAGTGCAAAGTAAATTTCCAGAAGTTGAAGCAATTATTGACTAGAGCATTTGTGCTGCAGCTGCCAAATCCTTAGATTGAGTTTGTTGTCCGTGCCGAAGCATGTAATTCAGGACTTGGAGGCATACTAGATCTGCCTCCTAGTGTCATACATACCTGTTGCTATTGCTATACTGACTCTTGGAAATTCAGACCAGTATTCAAATGAGTGTGTTTTTCCCAATACAGATAGTCAACATACTTCCACATGGATTGATTAGTTAGCATAAGAGAAGAAAATTGAATACTTTTCATATTGCAATATGCACTTACAGAGTATAAAGCTTGTGTTCCTTCCACCATAGCCTTCTTAGAAGAACTGTCGGACTTATAGAACATGGATAATTATCAGCATAGAGATTTTCAGCAAATGGAAAGATGGCATATCCTTCTAAAACAATGAAGGAATCTTATTAAAGAAGCCCTGATGGACTGAGAGAGGGAGTATGGTTGGTTACTTGGCCATGGTGGTGCTGACTTATTGAAGGAAGAAACTTTTATCTTGAGCAACATCAATGCAGGAATCACAGTTTTGTATGCCAGTGCTAACAGCAAGCCAACCTCCATACTATGCAAGCTGCCTTCATAATTATGCAGGCCAACTTTATAATAAGTAAGCCAATTTCATAAACACACAAGCCTATTTGATAAATTGCAAGTCTACTAGATTATTTCAGGCCAAACTTGATTACTTGCAAGCTAACTTAGTTATCTGCAATACAATTTTCACAATTTGCAAACTGACATGAGCATTTACAAGCAGGTCCCCAAATTTTGCAAGCCTGTCTTAGATTTTCCTTAACAATCCCGTAAACTGCAGGACAAACTTCCAGAATTGCAAGCTGTTTTCCACAACTGCAGGCCAATCTCATATTTATTGAACTGATCTCATACATTACCAACCAATCCCTCAGTACTGTAGGCTGAATCCATTAACTGCAAGTCAATCTTCAACTATTAGAGGCTAAACTCGGATCTGAAGATTGGAATATATGAGGGTTGCATAAAGCCAACAAATATTGGATGATTGCCATACACTAAAGACCAAGTGCCATTAATTGAGAATTGGAAACAAAAGCCAATGAAAGAATTGTAAAGCTGCAGGGCAAGGGAATCAAAATTCACATAAAAATCATTGCCAATTGGATTGGTTGGTGAACAGACACAAGTCTCCCTCTCATGACTGTGGAGTGATAGAGTGCAAGGTGGATTGACCAGACTGCCCACCTGGAAGAAAGTGGCAGCCCTGTTACACCTAGAAGTGGCCAAACGAATGTTTCTAGAACAAGCGATTGAAAGTTGATTTATTTGTTGATAAGTGCAAACCAAAGATTATTTTATGGGCAGAAGCCAGTAGTTGCAGTGGAAGTGTTCCTGCTATCAACTTAAATCCAACTTAGGGGTGGCACTTGTTAGAGTTCCATTAGCAGTTGCAAGGCCAGCATCTGTTAGAGACACGCAGTTGTGCCCTTGCCTTGGAGTGACTCACTCGCTTGGCAATCTATCTAATCTTTGATTGAATCGAGGCTGTAATCTGTAGCCCAGACCCCAAAGCAGTTCAATAGGCTCTCAGTCAAATGATGTGATGAGGCAAGTGTCTTATGTGCCAATGCAACTTCAAAATGTGAATATAGAGATAAAGACTTATTAAGGTGAAAAATTGAACCATCAATCCAATGAAAATTTTAATAATGCATTGAATAATCCAAATGGCATTCATGGTACTGCAAAATGAAAAAATACTGCTAGCCCGAGCAATTAAACACTCACATGACAAAAAAAATTCAAACATGGCATCAAGCAGCTTTCAAGAGGGACCAAGTATTAAAATTAAGTGCAAATGTTACTCCCTTAAACAAACGGATAGCTAATTGGAGTGATTAAACTCTTTGACAGAGAAAAGATCATAACAATGCATTGAACAATCCAAATGGCATTCATGGTACTGCAAAATAGAAATATACTGCTAGACTGAACAATTAAACCCTCCGACGACAAATAAAATTCAAGAACACGACATCAAGTAGCTATCAAAAAGAAACAAGTCTGGACTCTTAAGTGCAAACGTTACTCCCAGAAACACATGTGGAGCTAGTCTGAGGGACTAAATGACTAACAATGCCTTGAACAATCCAAATAGCAATCATGGTACTGCAAAATGCAAAGATACTGCTGGCCTGAACAATTGAGCCCTCCGATGACAAAGAATTCAAACACATGACATCAAGCAGCTACAAAAGGAACCAAGTCTTAAATTAAGTGCAAACGTTCCTAGAACCAGAAACAAATGTGGAACTAGTAGTAAAAGGGATTAAATCTTCAACGGAAAAACTTCTAACAGGCGTACTAACTTTGTAACAATTGACCCGTTTAATCCATGGCATTGTTCCATGGTCAGACAATTGTAAAGGATAAATATAAATTAATTAAAAAATTAACAAAAAGCTCAGTGCTCATATAGAGATTATTTTCAGATAAGTTCCATAAAAGAATTATTTTAGGAAGGTATTTCACTGCAGGTACAGTTTTCCAGACAGTGCCGGATAACTTATGTTCTGGCATTGGCCATTTCCGAACCAATGACGAACAAGTTAATGTCAATGGCAAAACAAATCATCCCAATAAAAAGTAGAAAAAACACTGCAAATAACATCCTACACATTTTCAGTTATCACCAGATTTACAATAAAATTACAGCAAAAATAAAGGCCGCTTTCATACCATTGCCTTAAAAAAACGAAAAAACGGGCATTACCATGTGAACACGGCATGATGTTAACAAAATAATATAATTCAGGAACGAAAATTTATTTCCACGACATAAAAGAGCAGAAGAGAAAAAAAATCAAGAAAATGAAAATATCTCGCCTGCTTCAAGGAAACAGGGAATGTGAGCACTCCAGACAGCAGCGGTGGTTTCACAATCTCCTTGATAATTTCCCTCCACGTTCTGCACACACTAGCACAAGCCACAACATTCCTCCGGGCAGGCCAGGTTATCTCACTGCCCTCAATTCTCTCAATAATATCTCTGAGCAGCTCATAGGGCAAATTCGCCCAGCAGCTCTCATGCAAAATATCGGCAGCTGTTTTGCAGTGATTCTCGTCACCAGATGCCGCCGCGACGCCTTGCGAGTGAGAGCGCGATCTGCGGTTGTAGGAGAGCTTCACATCGAAGCTCCTTTTCGAAATACTCCCGATGCCGCCCTTCATGTCCTGGATGATGTTCTTGATCGGAGGCATCAAGAACAATCTGGACCTTCAAAGCCTTCAAAATTAAGCTTCGGCTCCCCGTAATTTCAGAAACTTGGCATAATTTGCAAGAATGGCCACGAGATTAAAGCTTCATTGTGCGAGATGGGATCTACGCGGTGGCAGGGTATTTATGTACCGATACAGCACGGAATCGATCGATTCTAGGGTCGACAGGCTCAGGAGTACGGCAATTCCGCTGGTTTTGGGGTCGCCGGAGGCCATTTTCGCCTGGATCTAAAGCATTTAAAGCTTCCAAGTGCCTTGCGTTTTGTCATCGAGACCGTAATCCATAATGATTGAACGAATGCATGCCAGCCTTCCAACCCTTGCGCAGCGGAAGAAGTAGAAACACCTCTGGCAAACCGCGTAATTGTAAGGGGCGGTTTTTGTCGAAATCCGCCAAATGGTGGGGTGGGGGAACCACTCAAGAGATAAGAAGGAATAGGGCCACGATTATTAAGTGAAGATATAAACGATTACCGTCCATTTCTAACGCCGTCTGTTGCGGAGAGTCCAAAAGTGGTCCACCCAAGTGAGGCTCCAAAATAAATCCCAGTGGTCTACATTTATTATATTGTTACCTTTGTCGCCTCTTCTGTTTATGCCAATGGAGCTAGGGAGGTTGAGAATGTTTATTTTTAAAATTAAAAATAAAATGTTTGTTATGCATTGTACTTGTTTTTTACCCAAGTTCTAAAATCAAATTAAAACGTGTAAATATTATTTTTAATATTTGTATTAAAGTTAAACTAAATATTATTTTTTATATTTATGCTTGAGTGGGCTTAATGGTTAAGAACATGTCTTTCCTTTTAAGAGGTCACAAGTTCAAATCCAGAGGGGGTAGGGTATGTATACCTCCCTAAATTTTACCAGTCAAATCGTTGGGCTGAGGGGGTCCCTTGTCCCACAAACAAAAACAAGGGGGTCTCATACACCAATTTGGATAGATTATTATTATTATTAATCAAATCCAGAGGGGGTAGGGTATGTAGTCCCTTGTCCCACAAACAAGGGGGTCTAATACACCAAATTGGATAGATTATTATTATTATTAATCATATCCAAAGGGGGTAGGGCATGTAGTACCTTGTCCCACAAACAAGGGAGTCTCATACACCAATTTGGTATGGCTTGGCTGTGACCTTAAAAATAGATTATTATTATTATTATTAATCAAATCCAGAGGGGGTAGGGTATGTATACCTCTGTAAGGGGTCCCTTGTCCCACAAACAAGGGGGTCTCATACACCAATTTGGTGTGGCTTGGTCATGCCCTTAAAATAGATTATTATTATTATTATTAATTTGCTAAGTTGTGTTGTAATGCAAAATGATATTTGATATTGTTGTTAAAACATAAAATTCATAATAGTCAAATATTCTAACAAAATAATACATTAACCCAATAATCATAAAAACTATATAAATTTTAATATCATGTATGATCTCCAACAATGCAATAGCCCCAAGAAAGAACATGCACAACACAATCCATGACAATGAAACCCTAAACCATGTAAATCTAGCATTGGCCTTACATACAAAAACCTCAACCTTGAGTAGAGAACCCTAACAATTAAACCTTGTTCA
>ML782494.1:577833-598377 GCA_009831015.1 Picea engelmannii | reverse complement strand
GACCAACAACAACAAACGTGTCTTCATCAAGTAGTCACTTTGGAGGTGTTGCCCCTTTCAAGGTATAAGTTAATTTTGATATTCATTTGTTTGAAGGTCAAATAGATGCAGATACTTTGGAAAAAGTGGTTAAATATGCTAGAAGGTTACTTCTTTGTCCATAATTTTTCCAACAAAGAAAAGATCACATTTGTGCTCCTTAAGGTTGTCCCCCATGTCAAAAATTTGTGGGAAACTTACTGTGAGAAAAATTCCACAAAAGAGTCTAGAATGTTTGAGGTTGAACTCATTGGGGATTTTTTTATGGATGTCATCAAGGAATAGTATTACCATGTTGGAAATTATGACGACCGGTACATGAGATGGACCACACTACATCATGAGAGGGACCAAACAATGTTAGAGTTCACAAATACCTTCCATACCTTGTGCACCAAGCTAGGTATCAAAGACTTTGAGCGACATCTAGTTCTAAAATATAGTGGGTGTCTACAAAGGTACATCCAAACAGAAATGGAGTTTATGAACATCTCGTCACTGGGAGTCGCTTATCGATATGTTGTCAAAATCGAGTAGAAAATTAGCTAGTGGAATAAGCGGGAGTTCGGGTTTGCAAATCCGCAACAACCGTAGTATGGTAAAGGCGACCCCAACTCGCAGAACAACCAACCTCAAGACAACCAGTCCAAGTCATAGGAAAAAAAGGGTAACAAGAAGATGAAGGACACTGGAAAGTGGTGCAACTTTCACAAAATCCCTTGGCACAACACCAATGAATGTCGCTCAAAAAATTGATTGGTGGTCGAGCTCAAAGAAAAAGAGCCAAGCCTCTACTCGGAATCTGATTCAAAAAACAATAAAAGGAGACATATCATTGATGTAGTACCCACTATTACCATCGCGACCACAACAATCCAACCAGAAGAACTAGAGGATCCTGAGGAGGGGGAACGCCTCTTCCATTTGTAGATATGGGTGAAGGGGACCCCACTGCATTTCATTGTTGATAGTGGAAGCCAAAAGAAACTCATTTCAGTAGAGGTCATCAAGTAATTGGATTTGTCGACAACACCACACCCGCAACCATACAACATCAAATGACTTTGCCAAGGATGAGATATCCAAGTTAGCCAACAATGTCGCATGTCCTGCGGCATCAAGCCCTTCAAGGATGAGGTATTATGTGATGTTGCCCCACTAGAATTACGTGATGTTCTTTTAGGCCAACCATGTATGTGGAAGCATCATGTTGTTTATTAGTCTCGACCTCATAGTGTCATTGTTACTATAGGGGTCAACTCTATAGGGTACCAAAGGTAGTTCTGACTATTGTATCAGGAAAACAGTGTTGCAAAGCAATATCTCATACCACAAAGTTTAGCCTCTTCGCAATCCATTCATAAGGAGAACATAAGGACACTATGACCACTACAACCTCACCACAAGCCCTTTCTATCCAGCACAAGCATGTCAAAAAGATTATAGAAGAGCACAAAGATATTCTTTCTTCACCTACGGGGTGCCTCTGCACTGGCCAGTCAATCCAAGCTATAATAGAGTCCTTCATAGCTCTATTGGTCACAACCCTTTTCAGATGTGCTTGGGGTTCCAACCATTAGCCCCCACTGATATAGCTCTCCATGTTACATTTTTACCGACAAGGTCCTTCCACACTCAGGAAGATTATGTAGCTAGATTGGTTGAATGGATCCAACCCCTTCAACAACAAGTTCATGACATCCTTCAATAAGCTAATGACAAGTACAAATAGGACAACTTCTTCAGCAAGGCAATCAACTCACCAAGGTTTAGATTCAACAAAAGTTCCCCATCTCCCACAGGAACTTGATGCAATGGGGACCGTTGCTTTCTAAGGGGGGAGGAATGATCACGGTGGATATTGGTGGCTACCCACCTATTCCACTAGCTCAAAACACAATTTTCCATTTTGTCATTTTTTCTACAATTTTTTGGGTCCCAAACTTCCAAGGTCATTTTAAGGCCCTAAACGACATTTTTTAGAGGTGGCAGCAGGTTCGGGTCGTTCATAATGTGTACTCCTCAACTAGACCTTTTCGACAAGGTATTAAGCACCCCAAACAAAGATCGTATGCAAAAGTTATGCCCTGGGGAAGTTGACATATCAACTACCCCCATCGGGGCCCACAAACCTTTTGGTGTTTCATATTATGGGGTTAGGGTTTTGGATGTTTAGGGTTTTCTCATCTATGCTTTATGTTAAAAAGGCCTTTGGAGCCTCATTGAAATCATCTTCTTGTGAATGAGCATAGCCGTCACATCTCTTTTCAGAGATAAGTTGCCACCATTCTAGCAAGTTCAGTCACTTTGTATTTTTACAATTTTTGTACATTTCTCTCATTAATAGAAATCGTGTATTATTGCATCTCTCTATTTCTTGCAATATCTCTTTGTATTTCCTTGTTATATCTCGGCCTTCATTTCATTCTCAAAATAATCTGGATCAAAGCAACTAACAACTCTACCTTCCCAAGCTAAAGCATCTACTCCACCCTTCACCATAGGCCTTGCAAATTGTTCTAGTTTTAAGTGAAAAGGAACTAGGAGAGAACGCAAAAAGTGAGACCAAAAAGATTGTGTCAAAAAGGATGGGCACAATTAAGCAAGGGAACTAGAGAAGTAAGAGAATGAGTTAGTATTGAATGAAGAGACAAAGCTAGTAAGGGGTGTCACCTCTCTAGTTTAGGAGGCATTAAAGGTAAACCCCCAAACTCCTTGATACGTTGGTGTTGTTAAATAGAAGCTTAGTTCTCCATCTATCATGAGGGGAAGAAAAACTAGAAAAGAAGCATGTGAAATAAACATTGAACTTAACAAAGAGTTGGGCTCACAATCCTCACTTGCATACTCAACTACTCTTTACAAGGTCCATCTAAAAATTAGGTATGTTCCTTTAGTGTATCTTCTTAGGTAACCAAGAGGCTCAAGAAACAAAGTATTTGCCTTCCATCCCATACGGTTTGAGGATGGAAGACCAAGAGTATAGGAGAATAACTCTCCCTTTTCGTTGTATCACGTACACAGGTATGGTTATAGCTCCCACTTGATTACAAGGTCTAAGACAAGGTTTCAAAGACCTTATAATAAAGGGAGTGCTCAGGGTTTTGTAACGAGGGTTGATTTAACTCTTTCAAAATTATAATAACATTATTATTTTTGTTGGTGTGTGTAAAGGTTTTTGATGGGGACTATTGTAAAAAATAATATGTCAGAAAAAATGACAAGTTCATGAAAATAAATTAAAGGATGAGAAATTTATTGCCCAACCTATAAAATCTACAAGGTACATAATTTCCTCAGGATTAGTATTGATGACCTCTCTCCAAAACCACATGTAAAAATCATTCAAATTACATAAAATTTGAGTATTGATGATAAGTTGAAATGCAACTGCCACAATAATTACTTGAATTGAAAATGATTTGCTAACATATTCGAGGGGATGAAATATAAGTATGATAAACTAAGTAAAGTGTTTTCCATATAATACTACACTCGAATGGGTCTTTTTCAATGTATAAAGTTATAATAAGGCAATAAATAATGGTTTTATTGCATCTAACATAATAAGGTGCTTTAAAACCCAACATGACATATATGTTGTCATGTACATCTACATGCAACAACATTTAAAAATAAATAAACTAACATAAATCCATCTTAAATTAAGTTTTTTTAAGTATCAAGAAAATCAAATTTTTTAAGATATAATTACCATCATTTTAAAACCAACAACAAAATTTATGAAACAAATAAATACATTCGAACTAAAATTAAAACCTAACCTTCAAAATATCATGATAATTGTACTTCTTATATGCATTATGTGTATTGTACTAAGGAGAAATCTTATAATTATAAATATGACATTGTAAAAATATATGTACCCTTTCTAATAAACCAAAAGATGCCAAACTTAACTTATCCCGTGTAACGACTCTTTGAAAAACATTTGGGGCAAAACTTAGCGCCAAGAAAAGTACATATTGATATAAGAATTTCGTTTCAAATTACATAAAGTTTGCCCCTAGTTTTCTATATGTTAATAAAAATGGAGCTCACACGCCTCTTAAATTGAAAAATTTGATAATATCATCATTTTATTTTAGAAAAAAAATAAATGTTAATAAAAATGGAGCTCACACGCCTCTTAAATTGAAAAATTTGATAATATAATCATTTTATTTTAGAAAAAAAATAAAAATAATTGGTATTAGTTTAAATATATAAGATGATATTAGTTGGGGATTAGTTGTCATATATGTTATTGGCATTGGGTTAGTTATGCATCAATAGTTGTTTGGTTAAATCAAAGTGGATGTGACACACTAGTTTACATTAATTATTTTATTAAAAATACCATTTATAAATATGGGAATCATCCATTGAATTTATCTATAAAATTTTATTTTAAAAACATCATGTATAAAATGAATTTATTATTATATTATTTTGTTTAAAAAAWTTATAATTGATTTATTTTAAATTTTAAATTAAAAAAATTAATTATATAATTTATAATTGATGTATAAATTTAGGTTTAAATTATAATTTAATTTAGAGATGTGTTTTGTATATTTTTTTATAAAAAATTGAGTTCATCTTATTAACTTGCATATTGAGCGATTTGAGTGAGGAAGTTAGTACTTTGGTGGCATCTTGTGGATTTCCCCCCTCTTCCTAATACTTCAGATGGAAGGCAATACTAATTGCCAACCACAATAGTGTCCAATAACCCTGTAGGACTCGATGGGAATGGATACCACGACCTCCCTAGACGTCATGCCTTATATGAAAGGGTCAACCCAGTGGAGTTATCCCTTGGGGCTATGTGCTTTGTTTATTATTATGTGAAACCCACCATGATAATTACCCCTTACATTGTCCAATTATCCCTACAAACATAATGGAAATGTCTTTAGTCATCCACACTAAGCAATGAGCCCCTACCCTATAGAGAACATTGTCATTTGTAGATGTTAAACAAGTTGAGGACTCATTGTATATGTCAAACCTTGAGAATCTATCGAAAAATGAGATTAAGTGAAATGAAAACCCTCTATGACCCTAGTTACCAATGTCAAGTTGTTTTCTAGTGGAAAAGTCTAAGAGCAACCCATCTATCAAGATATTATTTAAAATATTAAATTATTTTAGAAAACATGTGTGTTCCTGAGTGGGCCAAATGGTTAAGAACATGTGTTTCTTCCTAAGAGGTCACAAGTTCAAATCCAATGGGATATACCTCTGTAGACTTTAGCAGTGAAATCCATGCGCAAAGAGAGTCCCTTGTCCCACAAACAAGGGGGTCTCATACACCAATTTGGTATCTGAGTGTGACCTTAAAATCAAATTATTATTATTATTATATGTAGATTTAGAGATATATGGTCATACAACCATAAGATCACTTAGCGAAAAATATTCAAAACACTTATATTTATGAACTTAAAATAATTACCCCTTTTTTATATTATTTACTACATATTCCTCTTATTTCTCTTACATGTAAATTGATTTGTAATTATTAATAATCTTTTATTAATAATTTACTAATTTTTCATAAAAAAGAAGTTATATCAATAATAAAAAAAAAAAAAATTCCATGTAATTTTAAAGTTCTCTGATCCATTATATAGGAAAATTAAATTTCCTTATATGCACATGCATAGTATTTGTCAAACTACTACGTTGATCTATACAATAAATTTTCCTTTTGTTTTTTATTTTATTTTATTCTATTTTAAAATTCATAAGCAAAATGACAATTAACCCAACCTTAATGTTTATGACTTTTAATCAATTTGTTTATGACTTCTAATAATTTTTTGGTGATACTCCTTAATCTCCCATTCATTAACTAGGATAAGACAATCAAGAGTGCATGCAAACAATCCATGCCATAGTTCTTTGAAGTTAATGTTATGTACGACACCCAAAAAAAACCAATGATATGGTTATTGGAATGGTTGTTATTCAAATTGATCAATAAAAAAACACAAATGCATTAACAACAAGGGAGG
Organism: Picea engelmannii; assembly: GCA_009831015.1. Classification (NCBI taxonomy): domain Eukaryota; kingdom Viridiplantae; phylum Streptophyta; class Pinopsida; order Pinales; family Pinaceae; genus Picea; species Picea engelmannii. Next base: position 592,315 of record ML782494.1, on the reverse strand, counting down.
CAATAACAAATCACCATGAAAAACAATGTGAGTCTCTCATCTAATAATCTAATCCATTGCAACAAGAAAAAAGAATATAACGAGATAAAAATGTTTGACTCCTAAATCATATGCATGATAACTCAAGTGAAGTGCTCTATCCACTCGATGGATAAGGATCCTTATGGTGTGGGAATTCTGGTGTAGCAATCCATAGGAGACAACAAAAAAGAAGCCTCAGTGATTAGGGTATGTTTGGTTGGCTAGTATGGATGCATGAAGCTTTGGATTTCCTTTTTTAATTAACATATAGATGGACAATGAGATATCAAATGATTTTTGAATGAACTGATTTTATGATAAATTCTTTGAACATAATTCCATTTCCATTTCCTTTTCCTTTTAAAGTAAAAAATAAGAGAGATACAATTAAAACAATGAGGAATTCATGAGCTTGAATGGTAGATTCTTTATTAACTAAGAGATTTTTCTCGTGGTTGACAACTTGACATGTTAGTTGGTAAATAAAAAAAGGTTAAAAGCATGCATTTATGTCTTGTCTTGTTCATATAATCTCATTACCAAATATCATATATGTAGTTATGTTTGGCAAATCAAGGAAGGAGTAGGTAAGCCCAACTTAGGTGGAAAAGGTGAGAATATTACATTCCAATCTAACATATGGGTAATAAAAGTGTAAACTAGAAGATCTAACCCTTGGGGTGCAAGTCAACTCCCTAAAAAAGGCTAACCTAGATAGGATGACTAGTCTAGGTATAGATGGAGTCGCTACCTAATTTTTGGGCAAAACTAAGAAACTAATAAAGGGGGGGGGGAGGTCAAAACCTAAGTATACTAGAGTTTGATTTTATCAATGTTCTTATGGATATTATAACTAATATGTGAGTTGAGCAAGGTTAAATTAACAATAGCAAATAAACTAGGCAAAGAACTACAAAAGCAAAGAAAGTAAGTTAGGGTTATTATCTTCTTTCCTTTTGTATTCTAGTTATTCTAGTTGTTTTAAAGTAAATAGGAAAAAAGAAGATGCAATAACTGAAAACGAGCCTTTAACTTTCCTTATGGATCCCATGTTGATCGAGATTATATTAAGAATGACATGAAAGCAAAGATATAAAAAGGAAACACAGAGAAATATTGCAAGAAGCGCAGTAATGTAGTTAAACTCATATTCTATTAATGATTGTTTGGAATACAAAAGACTGTAAACTACAAACAAGCTAGCTAGAATGGTGGTAGTTTATCCCTGAAGAGAGATATGTGTCTGGTGCGCTCATTTGCAAGAAGTTGATTACAAAGAGGTTGAAAAGGCCTTTTAACATAAAACATCAATGATAAAACCCTAAACATCCAAAACCCTAACCCCATAGGATGAAACACCAAAAGGTTTGTGGGCCCCGATGTGGTTAATTGATGTGTCAACTTCCCACAGGTGTAACTTTTGCATACAATCTTTGTTTGGGGCGCTTAGTATCCCATCAGAAAGTTCTAGTCAAGAAGTACACATTCCAAACAACACAACATCTGCCTTATATAACCTGCTGCCTGATGTCACGCCAAAAAAACATCGTTTAGGGCCTCAAAATGGCCCCAGAAGTTTGGGACCTAAAAAACTATAGAAAAATTGCTAAGATGTGGAACCATTATGAATTATTGGAATAGGTGGGTGGCCACCAATATCCACCTAGATCATTCCTCCCCCCTTAGGAAGCAATGGCCCCATTGTGTCAAGTTCCTCCAACGAATGGGGAAACTTTTGTTGAATCTGACTCCTGGTGAACCACTTGCCCTAGTGAAGAAGCTACCTTACTTTGACGACCCGATAGAGTTGGATGTTCTGTTGGTGGGTGCTCTTCATCCTGGTTTCCATTATCTGATCAACTATTGCATGTTCAATGCAATCATGATTGGTTTCTATAGGGGCCAAGTGCTCGACCATGTCTGAAGTGTCCAGAGGAGGTGGTAAATATGGTCAAAGCAGTTCCACATCAAATACAGGATGCAAGTCAAGGAAAGGGGGAATACTTAATTCAAAATCATTCTCACCCACAACCTTGTTGATGGTGTAAGGCATGTATCAGAGTGGGCGGAGCTTCCGATGGGGTTATGTGAGGCGCTTTTCTTGCAAATGCAACCAGACCTTATCTCCCACCTAAAACTTGTGTGGTACCTGATGTTGATCGTGGCACTACTTGTACTTGGTGTTGGCTTTATGCAAAATATAATGAATTTTTTCTTGGATGTGTTGATATCATTCAACAAATTTTGTTGCTCAATCAACCTCAGTCTAAGCATGGGAGGACTCTTCATGTGCAACTAGAATGAGCAAAGCTACGTTAATGGGGGGCAATCGCTGGAACCCCAAGCACACCTGAAAAGAGTTTTGGCCAATAGAGTTGTGGAGGGCTTTGTTGTAACTTTGTTGAACATAGGAAGGCTCTCATCCCATGTGTGTGGATGTTTGGAATTGTACATCCCCATGATACGAACAATCATCATGTTGACTACCTATGTTTGTCCATCAGTCAGTGGATGGAAGGTAGTAGATTTGGTCAGCTTGGTGTCCATCTTCGACCATAGGTTAGACCAAAAAGTACTCAAGCACCTACTATCTTGATCTAAAATAATGGTCTGTGGGAGCCCAAAATGAACCCAAACACGTTCAAAGAAGATCTTAGTGGTGGCCTCGATTGTGATACTCTTCTTGGAGGGTGCCAAAAATGTCATCTTAGAGAATCGATTAATGACCACAAAGACACAGTCATTAGCATGCTTGGTTGAAGGTAGACCAAACATGTAATCCATGGAGATGGACTCCCAGGGCTTATTAGGAGTAGGAAGAGGGGCATATAGCCCTTGTTTCTTGATGGCAGGTTTGGCAATGGCACAGGCAATGCAGGACCTGATATACTTGCGGACATCTTGTTGAAGCTTCGACCAATAAAATACTTTTACAGTGATGCCACTATTTTTCCATTCCAAAGTGTCATGCCACCGGACTGTAATACACTTCCCAAATCATTTTTTCATGCTCGCTTGAAGGAACATATAGATGGCTCCAATGGCATAGCAGTCCATCCTAGAGATGAAATTCTGGAAATGATTTTTCTATGCTCAATGTCTAATAGGTAGCAACAAAGTCAGAGTCGTCGTTGTATACTCATGGCCACCTGGTGGTCTCATGCCCATGGGAGTTAAGAATTGTGGTTAGTGCCACAATCGGGGGTCGAATGAGGTAGTCTGCAACGTGGTTGGTGTTTCCCTTCTTATACTTTATGTTCAAGTGGAATTGTTGCAGGTACGTGGACCACTTCTGATGGTCGTCATTCTATAACTTTCCTTGTGTTTGCATGAATTGCAAAGGCCTGTGATCGGTGTGGATGATCGTTTCCTTTCCTAGAATGTAATGCTTCCATTGTCGGCATGCCTGCATAATGGAGTACATCTCTTTGTCATAGGTGGGGCATCTATGAACAACATTAGATAGTGTTTCATTGTGATAGGCCATTGGATGCTCATGTTGAGTGAGGACTGCACAGATCGCATAATCTGAAGCATATGTCTTAATCTCAAAGGGTTGTTGCAGGTCTAGCAGAATAAGCACTAGCGTTGAGTAGAGGTGGAATTTCAAATCCTCAAATGTTTTTTGTTGTGACGTGACCTAAACAAACTTGGCCTTGGCTCCACCCTTGGTCACCTGGCTTTGGGCCCAAGCAATACGAGAGAACCCCAACACAAACATGTGGTAGAATTTGGAAAGGCCCAAGAAGCTATGGAGCTCGGTCAATGTCTTCGAGGTTAGCCAATCGTGGATGACTTGGGATATTGTTTGGATCCACATGCACACCCTACTCATCCACGATGTATCCCAAATATTGAATTCTCTACATGCCGAAGGAGCACTTCTCCAAATTGGCATATAACTTGTGTTGTCACAGGGTGCCCAAGATCCGTTGAATGTGCTTCAAATGTTCCTCCAAGGTTTTGCTAAAGATGAGGATGTCATCCAGATATACAACTACAAAGGAGTTTGTGAATGGCCACAATATCTCATCCATCATTCTCATGAATGTGGCAGGGACATTAGTCAAGCCGAAAGGCATGACCAACCACTTGAAGAGACCTTCTTTAGACTTGAAGGCTATCTTCCATACATCAATTTTCTCAATCAACATCTAGTGGTGGCATGACTTTAGATCAATCTTACTGAAAAATTTGGTACCCTTGAGCTGATCTAGAAGATCATTAATCTAGGGGATTGGGTACTGGTTCTTAACTATGATCTTGTTCAGGGCTTTGTAGTAAATACAAAGTCACCATGTCTCGTCCTTCTTCTGTACCAGAACAATTGGGCTCCCGCAAGGTGAGGAGCTTGATCTAATGTGGCCCTTCAGAATTAGATCTTGTATCTAGCATTTGATTTCTTCATTCTCCATAATAGAGCGCCTATATATAGGGCCATTAGATAAAGGAGCATCGGGTGTTAAATCAATTGAGTGCTTTACCTGGCAGTGCAAAGGCACCCCAATATACGAGGCAAAGATGTCTTTGTGCTCTTATACTATCTTGTCCACTTGCTTCTGTTGTGTAGAGAAACCTTGTCTAAAGATTTTGGTGGTTGCACTGACCTTTCGTTCACCTTTCAACCAGACCATAAAGAGGACGAATCTACCAATCTAAGAGACCACCTTTCTGCATTGCTTTACAGAGATCAAAGAGAGCGCAGTAGTTGGGACTACCTCCGGTACCCTGTAGAGTTGACCTCCCAAAGTAATAATGACACTATGTAGCTTAGATTCATAAACAACATGACGCTTCCACATATATGGTTATCTTAAAAGAACATCACAAACTTCAAGGGGGAAACATCACACAATACCTCGTCTTTGAAGGGTTTGATGTCGTAGTGTAGGTGACATTGTTGGTTGACACGGATGTCTTGTCCCTGGTTGAGCCAACCGATGGTGTATGGATGAGGGTGCAACGTCATTGTTAGGTTCAAACTCTTGATGACCTCTGCTGAGATTAGGTTCTTCTAGCTACCGCTGTCAGCAATGAAATGGAGTGGGGTCCCCTTCACCCACATCTATGAGTGGAAGAGGTGCTCCCCTTCTTCAAGCTCCTTTGGCTAGACCTTTGTGGCAGCAATGGTGACATTGAGTTATTTGTCAATGATCCATTTTCCCTTATCTAGTTCCGAATTTGAATTTGATTCGACATCCGAATATGAGACTTTCGTCTCGGCCAACAATGACTATTTGGAGCAACATTCATTAGTGTTTTCCAAGGGATTTTGTGGAACTTGCACCACTTTCCAGTGTCCTTATTCGACTTCTCATTATTCTTCTTTGCTTGTGGATTGGAATGGTTGTCGCGGGGCTGGCCATCCTTGCTCTGTCCTTTGCTATGGGAGTTAGGGCCACCTTTACCTTGCTTTTGTTGCAATGGGTCTGCAAAACTGAAATCCAACTTATTCTTTTTCTTGAACTTTTGCTTGATCTTAACAACATATTGTTAAGTGGCTCCCACTGAGGAGATGTCCAGGAACTCCATATCTGTTTGGATGTACCTATGTAGGCCACTGCGGTACTTCAAAACCAAGTGTTGCTCGAAGTCTTTAATACCCATCTTTGTGTGCAAGGTATAGAAGATGTTGGCATACTCCAACATCATTTGGTCACTGTACTAACGCATAATTGTCCATCTTGTGTACTAGTCATCATAGTTTCCAACATGGTAGTATTGCTCCTTCTAGGCATTAACAATTCTCATGATATTATCTCTCATTGTACTCATTGTTGATGTTTTGGTAGTTGCGGGAGGTATTAACCTTCACGTGTAACCTATGAATTAGAATAGAATATTTCAGAACTTGCTAGTTGCAACACCATTTTCCTAACCATTCAACAACCAAAACAATGTCACAACCACCCAGTTCAATAGAAAACATGTGGGTGTTCAAGGCATAATCACCCATTTGAAGCCACACATTTTCATAATGACCCTCACATTTCATGGAAGCTCCATTGGCAATCATGATTTGAAAATTGTTCACATCATGGATATAATAGTGTGTCTCTTGGGTTGCCCAACGATGAGTAAGGCTATGGGTGCTACCAGTCTCAGTTAAGATAACGACTTTAGGATGCTTATTGTGGCCAATTAATTTAAGGGTTTGGGTAATTGAAATACTAGTCAAGGCATGCAAGGAGATTTGGGATTCCACATCTGGTTGATTAGAGGGGGGAATGTCGTCAACTGGAGGATTGTAACACCCCATTTTATGACCTTGGACAATTAGAACTTTGATTTTACTCATTTTAGTAATTCATTTCTTAGTAACTATTTGGACTTAGTTAGACTGATATAAATATTTGAGATGTGTATATTTGGACCTATTTATGTGCTATATAATGTTATTTTATTGTTATATGTTCATAATGATCATAGTTATGAGAATTATTCAAACATGCAAATTTAAATGTGGAATTTTGGTACATATGTACCAGTTCAAGTTATGTTGTAAATGTATAATAGACGGAAGGCATGATAAAAATAAACATACATTTTATAATTGAATGTCAATACAGATATGGATTCTTATATGAAATTGTGATGTATATGCATAGATATGAAATATTAGTGAAATAACCTACAAGTTGATGAGCTCTGTGATAGAAAAATGACTATAGTGTTGAGGTAACTTGGATGTCGTTGACATCAAGAAGATAGTGTATGCTAAAGTTGTACTTATTATTTAATTTATGATTCAAAATATCGTTTTTTTTTTCCAAAATCTGATTTTTTTTTTTATATATATAAAGGGCGAGATCGAGGTCGCAAAGTACAAAGGGGGGTGTTGGTATAAGAGACCAGCTACATATTTTCATCAAAATCTTACTACACGGAGTTTTCCACAGATTCTACATCTGTAATCTATTCTATCGGACTTATCTAAACATAATTATCTCCCGGTAAGATTAATAATTCACCATTTTTACAAAATTGGGAAAGCTTTACTACTCTCCTTACAAAAGATCTTCCTCAGGATCTCGTTCTTCTTCTGGTGGTGGTTCCATGGCTACATTCAGGTTGGGCAGTATTGGGTCTGCCATGCTCCCAATTTCCTCATTTTGGCTTTGCTCTGTAGAATTATGTGTTCTAGCTTCATGCATTGCTTCCATTCTTTCCCCGTGTCGTCTCAGATAGTCGACCTCATCTTGAAGCTGGTTGATAAGGGTGTGGTGTTGCATCAAGGTCTCCAGAGTGAAATTTATTGTGGAGTTGTGGGAGTCCAACCATAGGTCCAATTGTTGTGTGGTGAAGTTGTCTTCCACCAACTCATCTTTCAACCTCTCGTGACCTAGTGGTTGAGACATTTTAGCAGACAATCGTGTTGTCATTGTTGATTAAGGTTGGTTGTCATTGATGTCAACCCTTGAAGGAAGTTGCAGAACCCAGGTTTGGGTAATGGACCCAAGTTTGTTTGATGGATAACAGTATGAGTTTTGATATATTTGCAGGTAACATTATTCTATATGGATAGTACATGTCATGCCATTTCCAGTGGTATGTGGAACGTCACATAACTCTTCACGGTTAGAGAGTTATGACCATGTGAAGTTGGAGAACCCTCATGAGTCATCTAGAAGCCCCAAAAGGTCAAAGTAGTCAAAGTGGTTTAAGATATTTTTAGAAGGTATATAATAAAATGAAGTGATGAGTGTACTATAATTCAAAGTGAATACAAAATAAATTATTTACATAATAAATTTAATGGAAAAATTACTAAGTTGACAAGTGGTTAGAAGTGGGTTAGCCCTAAAATAAAGAAAGTGGTTTAAGATGGTTAGAAGGTAATGCCTTGAAATAAAATGAAGTGACAAAGTCAAAGATGATTATGTAAATAATAAAGTGAAGTGACAAAGTCAAAGCTGATTATTTAAATAATAAAGTGAAGTGACAAAATCAAAGAGAATTATTTAAATAATAAAGTGAAGTGACAAAGTCAAAGAGGATTATTTAAATAATAAAGTGAAGTGACAAAGTCAAAGAGGATTATTTAAATAATAAAGTGAAGTGACAAAGTCAAAGAGGATTATTTAAAATATAAAAGTGAAATGACAAAGTCAAGGAGGATTATTTAAATAATAAAGTAAATGGAGAACTTTCTAATTATGGAAAATGGTTACAAGAAGGTTAACCCTAAAATGAGGAAAATGGGTTAAGTGGTCTAGTGGCTATTTGATACATGGACAAAAGGAAAATTGATCAAAGTTGGACATATGTGACTATGTGGACAAAGTGGCTATGTGTGCAAAGTGACCTAGAAGATGCCTCTAAGGAAGCTACTTGGAGAGTATAAATAAGAGGCAAGGCTCTCTCATTTTAATTACACTTGAGCATATTGAATATCTACAGGTGACTGAGGTAACCAAAGGATATCTAAGCCAAATTTTAGAGGGAAGGTGGAGTAAAGAAGGTTGGAATTCAAGGGAGGATAAATTATTTTGATGATGCTTTCTAAGGTATGTTATTTACAGGTCATCTCACCATTTTCGCAATAACTTTTTTTCTAGAATGATTCAGACCGTGAAATTGATAGACCATTGAGAAAACATATCCAAGTAGTTGTGGTACAAATTTTAGCTTGTGGGTCGTCGTAGTTTTGGAGTTACACTCCATGGAAAATAGGGTTTGTGGCTAATCTTGAAACTAGTCTAAAACAAGTGTTTCGGGTAAATGTCATCACTTTTTCATAACAGATCAAAATTAAGTAAGACCAAATGTGTTGGTTAGAGTACATTTTGTAGTATTATGTATAAAAGTTTCAGATCCATAGAGCAAATATTCTGTGCGGGGCACGCTCTACAAGTTCGCTCTCTAGAATAAGCCAGAATTCAACAAGGTATGTCATTTTTGCTATAACTCCTTTTCTGAGAGGTTCCAAGTAGTGACACCTAGAGGAATTGCATAAAACACACTAAAGAACATTGTGTACTATTTTCAGATCTTTATTCATTACAGGTGCATAGTTATGATTATTTCAAGTTAGGGTTGTTGACTAATCCAAAACTAGTCATGTGAGACTAAAGAAAAGTTTGCTGAAAATTCTAGTCTCTTGTTGTTAAAGTTAAGGAATGTTTGAAAGCATGTGATCATATACACTAGGTCTATTACAAAGTTAAAAATCAGATTTGGATGATGAAATTGATGAGAGCTTTTGGTTGAGGTACATGTTGGGTACATGGTTGAGACAAGTAGTTGATGAGTTGGCACATACATGAGGTGTATAGTTGATGATGTTGGTACATATTGATGAGTCATAGTTGATGAGTAGTTGATACATGATTGGTACATACTTAGTACATGGTTGGATGCACTTGTTTATGGTACATGTTGATTACAGGTTGTTTGGTACAGGTTGGTGCATGGTTGATGCACTTGTTTATGGTACATGTTGAGGTACAGGTTGATGCATGGTTCAGGTTTACAACGGTATATCTCACAGTGATAGTGTGACAGTGGTTTCATCATTCTACTTCTACTTCAGGTCAGTTGAACAGGGAAAGAACAGGTGGTTGTAGCCACCTTCCGGTTGTAGACGGAGATCACAGGGGGTTGTAGTCTTCTTCTAGTTGTAGCCAGAGAATTGGGGAGTTGGAGTTTCCCTTAAGTTGTATCCTAAGAAACTAGGGGGTTGGAGCCTCCTTCCAGTTGCAGCTGGAAAACAAAGGAAGTTGGTGCTTCCAATGAATGTAGTTCTTCAAGACATATAAGAAAAAACATTTTGTGGTTTTCTCCCGCTTTGGGTTTCCACATAAAACACTAGTGTACTGTGTATGTGTATGATTGTTAATTTGTTCATTGCTTATTTACTCTGCAATTATTGGATGATAATGCTACGTGATATAACACTTGGATTATATGGTTAAAAATGATTAAATTGCTCTATTATTGATTCACCTCCCCTCTCAGTAATCCAACAATTGGAATTAGAGTCAGTGCCTTCAGAAATCAATTTAACCACTGAAAGGTAGATCATGGAGAGAAATAACTTGTATAAAAATGGAATACCATAGTTTGATGGACAAAAGTATGGATTTTGGAGCATAAGGATGAAGACATATATACAGGCACATGGATTTGAAATTTGGCAATCAATTGTAGATGGATACACAGTACCAGGAGTTCCTCCAACATATGACAAAGCAGTGAAACTCGGTCCGAATAATTCCAAAGCCACAAATGCACTTCTGAATGGTCTTGGTGAAACAATATTCACCAAAGTTTCACATTGTAAATCTGCTAAAGAGATTTGAGACAAACTTCGAAATAATTATGAAGGAGATTCAAAAGTCAAAGAAGCAAAGCTTCAAACTTATAGAGGTCAGTTCGAGCAACTAAAGATGAAGGAAGATGAGAATATTGCAGCTTACTTCTTACGAGTCGATGAAACAGTAAATGCAATCATAGGAGTGGGAGAAGAAATTCAAGAATCTATAATTGTTCAAAAGGTACTAAGATCTCTTCCTATGAGATTTGACCCTAAGATATCAGCACTAGAAGAAAGAGCAGATCTAAACTCGATAAGCATGGACGAACTACATGGAATCTTCACAACATATGAAATGAGAACTGAACAGAAAAATCCAGATGTAAAAGAAGAAGCCTTCAAAGCATCCAAAAGATCAAAGCAAAAGGAAAAACAACAAGAAAAAGAACATAGCAGCAATAGTGACGTCTCAGAAGATGATGAAAAAGTGGCCAACTTTGTCAGAAGATTGAAGAAGGGAACCGACGGTAGGTATAGAGGTAAGCTTCCTTTAATTTGTTTTAATTGTGATGGTATTGGTCATTTTGCTAACAAATGTCCTCATAAGAAAAAGAGAAATGATGAAAGTGACTCAAAAAGAAGACAAACATATAAAGGAAAAAGAACCACAAAGAAAGTTTTCAAGAAAAGCTTATGCACCAAAGAAGACAATTCATCATCAGATGAAGATGAAGTCAGTGACAGTGACACAGAAAGGGTTTTATTCATGGCGGTAGAAGACTCTGATAAAGAAGACTCCAAAGTAGAATATGAAGAAGTCGAAGAAGAAATTGAATAGGCAGAAGTTGACTACCGAGAGGAATTGATGAGTGCCATAGAAGTTATCAGAAGAGAAAGGAGGAAAAACAAGAAGCTACAAGAGGAACTAGACAAGAAAGAAGACAATCGGGAATTAGAACAAATGATCACAAATTTGAAGGTTCAAAATGAAGAAGATAAAAGAATTGAAGAAGCACTCAAATAATAGCTAGAAAAAAGAGACAGGATCATTGAAAATTTGGAAGCAGAGATTGTCACATTAAGAAAGGATCTTCAAAACAAAAATATGCAGAACAGTTCAAAAGTTTTGAATGACATTATCAACAGTCAAAGGCCTAATCATGACAAGTTCAGACTTGGATACAATTAGATAGAAAATGGGTCAAGCTCCAAAACAACAGAACAAGAAACATATCCAAAAAGCTATGCAGAAACAATCAAAGGGGATAGGAAGGTCTACATATAAAATTATAGGGACACTCCTCCAATGAGAAGATTCAGATTTCAAAATCAACGACCAACAGAAACAAATAGGTCTCAAGAAGAAGAAGGATTCATAAGTGCACCTCCTTTCAGAAGATATTCAACTCCCAGGTATCAAACTATCTTTTTTGGTTTATGTTATGCATGTAATAATTTTGGACATAAAGCTGTGAATTGTAGAGCTAACAACATGAACATAAACAACTATGAAAGTCATACACAAAAGGGTTATCCAAGAAGGCCTAGTGAAACACAGAGAAGAAGTTACAACAGGTTTGAATCATTCAGCACTGAAGTGGAATGCTACAAGTGTAACAACTTTAGACACATGGCCAAAGATTACATAATGGCAATCCCTCCTAGAGAACCACAACAAAACAACAACAATCACAGACAAGAACCTCAGAAAATGACACAGATAAGAAAGCATAATCAATACAGCAATGAAGAATGCACACTCGCTCTACAAGCTAAGCAGAAGAAACATGGTTGGTATGTTGACAGTGGTTGTTCAAAACACGTGACAGGTGATAGAGACAAGTTTCTTACATTAAGAAAGGAAAGAGATGGATCAGTCTCCTTCAGAAATGATGATTCAACCAAAATCATTGGAAAAGGCACAGTCAGAATTGAGAACAAGAATACAAAGGCAGAAAATGTTCTACTAGTAGAAGATATGAAACATAATCTTCTAAGTGTGAGTCAAATGTGTGGCCAAGTTCATAAAGTTACTTTCGATTCACAAAAGTGCGAGATAAGAAAAGAAGGTTCAGGAAAATTGTTTGCTACAGCTACCAGAACTTCAAGCAACATATATGTGTTAAGTGAAATTGGAAATGAAAAGTGTTGTCTAGGAAGGAAAGATGAAAGTTGGTTATGGCAAAAAAGAATGGGTCACATACATTTTAATAACCTTGTCAAAGTTAACAAAAGATAAGCAGTCATAGAAATGCCCCAGATCATGAAACCAACCAACACTTTATGCAAGCATTGTTAACAAGGAAAGAAAACAAAGACCAGGTTCAAATAAAAGGAATATTCAATGACAAGACCACTGGAAATTGTACATACTGATCTAGTTGGACCAACTACAACAAAGGGTTTAAAATGTGAGAAATACTTTATGTTATTAGTTGATGATTATACAAGAATGACTGCAGTTTGCTTTCTCAAGAATAAGTCAGAAGCTTTTGAAAACTTCAAGATCTACAAAGAAATGGTTGAAAATGAAATGGATTCAAAAATCAAATGCTTGAGATATGATAATGGAGGAGAGTTCACTTCAAAGGAATTTATGGACTATTGCAGCAGTCATGGAATAAAAAGGAAATTCTCTATTGCTAGGACACCTCAACAGAATGGAGTTGTTGAAAGAAAGAACAGGACAATACAGAAAATGGCTCGAACAATGCTAATGGATTCCAAATTGATAGATATTTTTTGAACCCAGGAAGTGCATATAACACTTCACATTCAAAATAGAGTAATGCTCAGAAACAACACTGACAAAACTACCTACGAGCTATGGAAAGGAAGACCAGCAAATGTGAAACACTTCAGAGTTTTTGGAAGCAAATGCTACATCAAAAGAGAAGATGGCAGAATGGGAAAGTTTGGTTCTCGTGTGGACAAATGAGTACTTGTTGGTTACTCAAGTACAAGAAAAACATACAAATGTTGCAACCTGAGATTGAACAAAGTTGTGGAAAGCATCAACGTAACAATTGATGAAACAGGTAGATAAGAATTGAAGGAAGAAGAAAATGAATCAATGGAACAATTTTACAAAGTAGAAACAAAATATGAAAAAGAAGGGGAAGATGAAGAGAATCCGACAGAAGCAGAAGAACAAGTTCAATAAGTGACTCCAAATACACCTAGCAGATGAGTACAGAAGAATCATCATTCAGATCAGATTATCAGAAACAAAGATGCAAGAGTTGAGACTAGAAGAATAATACGTTCATTAGAACAAACGCACCTAACACTCACATCTACGATTGAACCAACCTATTTTGAAGAGATCGTCAATGATGAATTTTGGAATAAGGCCATGGATGAAGAATTGGATCAAATAGAGAAAAATGACACTTGGGAATTGAATCCAAGACCAAAGGATAAGAATGTGATCGGCACAAAGTGGGTTTACAGGAATAAATTGAATGAAGATGGACAAGTTACAAGGAACAAAGCTAGATTGGTATGTAAAGGATATGCACAGGTTGAAGGAATCGACTTTGAAGAGACATTTGCCCCAGTTGCTAGAATGGAAGCAATCCAATTGATTTTAGCTTATGCATGCTCCAAAAATATTAAAGTGTATCAAATGGACGTAAAATCAGTTTTTCTGAATGGGGAACTTGAAGAAGAAGTCCACATTGAACAACCAAAAGGATTTCAGTTGTCAGAGAACACAGATTATGTGTGTAAATTAAAGAAGGCCTTGTATGGTCTAAAACAGACTCCTAGAGCATGGTACTCTAGACTGGATAAATATCTACATCAGGCAGGGTTCAGAAAATGAAGTGCAAACAACAACCTCTACATCAAGGTAAGTCAAGATAATATTTTATTAATTGAAGTTTATGTTGATGATATTATTTTTGGCAGTGATGATGACAGGTTAAGCCAAAATTTTTCAAAGGATATGGAGAATGAATTTGAAATGTCATTACTTGGAGAACTATCTTTCTTTCTGGGACTTCAGATACGTCAAAGAAACCAAGGAATTCAGAATGGAAGATTGCAAACCAGTTATCACTCCCATGTTCGACAACACGGGTATTCCAACAGAGGACGAACACCTTCAGTAACCACTCACATAACCAGATCAAAGATCAACACACCGATGTTTTCACGTGGTAAAACCCCTATGGGGAAACATCCACGGCCCCAGCCAATGCG
>ML782494.1:459122-574271 GCA_009831015.1 Picea engelmannii | reverse complement strand
GGAGCTTCCCTCAGGTTGTATCCTGAGAAACTAGGGGGTTGGAGCCTCCTTCCAGTTGTAGCTGGAAAACAAAGGAAGTTGGTGCTTCCAATGAATGTAATTCTTCAAGACATATAAGAAAAAACATTATGTGGTTTTCTCCCACTTTGGGTTTCCACGTAAAACATTGGTGTATTGTGTATGTGTATGATTTTTCATTGCTTATTTACTCTTCAATTATTGGATGATAATGCTACATTGATATAACACTTGGATTATATGGTTAAAAAGAATTAGATTGCTCTATTACTGATTCACCCCACCCCCCCTTTAGTAATCCAACAGTTGGAGCCTTTCTATGCTTGTTATTGGAACCTTCATCTGCGATATCGTTGATGTTGTCCGCTTTTATGTCTTGTCTATAGTGATGGCCTCTGTAATTTCCTTTTTTTTGTGTTGCATTTTGCTGCTCCTCCTCTAGCTGAACTGACAATGAAGCAACCAAGAACTGTGTGGAGTTTTTCGCTATTTCCACAGATAATTTTGCCTCTGTTGCAGCCTTTGGTCATGCCAGTGACAATGTTGATCGGGTGGTCATTGTTTGTTGCTTCCTTTCCTGCTTCACCACCTCTTCTGGAGCTTCTCTCTGAACTCTAGCTACCACTTCTCTTTAAATTCCCTTCCCATGACAAACTTCGCATTATCAAATTCTTCTTTAGGTGGCAGAGACAATGAATCGGGCTCTGCCCATCCCGAATTCCCCTTGTGGTTGAGAACAGAGTCTGTGCAAGCTTAGGGAAGGAATTACACTTAGGTGAGGATGTGGCAGGCTCTGCCAACATCTGCATGCTGTGTAGCATGGCTTCAACCCATTCACGAGCCTTCAACATGAGTGAAATTAATGAGGAGGCGAGGGAGTTGGAGACTAGGTGGGTGTGGAATGAGGAAAGCAACAAGTTCCCACGGAGTATGAAATCTCTGTAGACCAAAAGATCCATAAGGATGTATTGTAGCGTACTAGCTCCCACAAACCAGAGCATGCTCAAGTACACAAATCCCCCAAGCTTGACGCTCGACTTTCCTGAAATACCTTTTCGTTGAATCGTCGTGTGAAGGTGGATGCCAAGTGGAGCGCAGACCCAAGGGGGTTGAGGCATTAGGGGGGATCATAAAATACGAGCCTTAGTAGGACTTCCATATGACCATGGCCTCTTCCTATAGCTAGATTAGCTTGTTCGTCTGTTATCTCGTTGTTTATGCGCCAAATATGGTAAAAGGTGGAGTGCATGGTAGAAAGCACATCTCTGGTTCTCTCTATGAGCCTTTTTAGTTTTATATTCTTCAGGGTTGTTCTTTTGATGAAGTACTGAATTACGTTCTTGGAGTCCTCTAGAATGATTATCTGGCTAAGCTGTCATTCCTGTGCTAGTTGAGCTCCTTGGAAGAGTGCATAGGCCTCTGCTAGATTATTGGTGGTTATGCCCATATTCAACGAGCAAGTTAGAAATCTTTGTCCTCTAGGGATGAACATAACCCCTCTCGCACTTGCCTCCCCTTGGTTCCCTTTTGAGGCACCATCGAAATAGAGAACATGACTCTCTTGAGTGTTTAGCCAATTTTTGAAATCCTGGGGGGGAATTTGAAGTTGCCAGCATGATGACTTTCTTGGAAAAGTTATGGGGTGAACTATAGGGAGATTTAATTTATTTAGCCAGACTTCTTCTTCTGCTAGCAATGGACCACCTTCCCGGGCTGTAACTTTCCTGGATGAGATGTACTCCCCCAACCATCTGATTGCAAGTGTTGCAACTCGGGGGGGGGGGCACACTTTTCTTTGAAAATTCTTTTGTTTCTTGCCAACCATATTTGCTAGCATACAAATTTAATTGAGGCCTTTCGATTCGACTTAGATTTGGATTTCTGTGGAGTGAGCCTTTGTAGTGTTTTCCCCACTTTCCAATCAAACTTTTGTTGCTTATCAGCCATGAGATTTGAGGGACTAGCTCTAAGTAGACGCTATGCATCACTTGTTTGGAGATATTGCAGTTTAGAAAAAGGTGGTCAGTGCTTTCTAGATTTTGGTTGCAAAGAGTACATTTGAAAGGCCCCATGTAACCTCTTTTGTTCAAGATTTCGCTTGTTAGAAGCTTGTTGTGTGCCAACTACCAACCGAAAATATTTATCTTTGGTATGGTATTTGGGTTCCAAATTTCTTTCCAGATGGTGGATTTGTTTGGCAAGTCGCTATCTTGGAGGATCTTTTTGTATCCCAACCTCACTATGTACCCTGCTTCTCCCCATATTTTGATGTCCTTTTGACTAAGGCGAACTGGGGCAGACCCTGAGACCGCCAGGAGGAACTGTTGAGCCTCATCTCGCAGGAGAGGGGGACCTCTCCCAGGTTCCAATTTTTCGAATCACCATTCTTATTCCAACTAGAGATATTGTAGAGAGTGATTTTTCCTTCTAAGATTAGCCAAAGCCTGAAGTGGTCCAGAGCAGGAATACAAGAGAGCATTCCCCTATCTGAGAAGTGATCTTCCCAAATCTTAATTTCTTTATCGTTTCCTGGGGTTCAGCTGAGGTGGTTTTAGATGAGCGACACTGATGCCCTGATCAACCAAGGTTTACAACATCCAGACATATTTTTCTAACTTTGGATAGGTACTTAATCCAGATTGCTTTTTTCCACCATTCATTTCCTCCTGTGATTAATCACCATATTAGCTTTGCCCCCAGGGTTAAGTTTATCTTCTCTGGGTCCCGAATTCTGAATCCCCCATTTTCCTTAGGGGTGCAGACCGTAGACCAATTTACCATGTGGAATTTTTTACCGTTGTCTTTTCCCCCTTGCCAAAGAAATTTCCTGATAATTTTGGCCATTTTGAATTGGTCCTTTAGTTTTTGGAGAATCACCTTGATACCGATGGGGTTGCCAAGATACTTGAAATATTTCCAGTCTATTGAGAAGAAGAATTGTAGGATGTTGGAAATTCTGTCCATTGTACCAGTTTTTATGTTCCAAGCATATTGTTATGATTTTTGGTATGTGTGGTTTTGACATGACACACAACTTGCCCAGAGTGGTTGTTTGATGATGTGACTCTAAGAATAATAGTTGCATAGTATGGATTTATGTAGGGTGTTAACCCTAGTTCTATGAGGGGGTGTGGAGGTATTTTCCATCGTTTATCCTCCAAAACCTAGAGTCGTCGGAGGGTTGTGTGAAGTCACGCTCCCCTAGATGTGCGATGGTGATTGCCAGTTGCATGCTGGGGAAACTTGGTCGAGATGTATGACACTTCCGCTTACAGGTTCTATATGGAATTAGGTCAATATAATTGATGCTCCAACTTAGTCCGACAGAGGAAATGATAAGATGGAAGATGGAAGTAGGTTAGGAAGGAAGCATGCTTTGATGATAGTTGAGAATAATGATTGGGATTATATGTGCCACTATTGTTTACTCACATGGTTCATACCATGTTTTAAACCCTCTTTTGATTCCCTTTAGATATTTTAAGTGTGATAATGAGTTTTTGATGAATAATTGTAATTTTTTCATTAAGATTATTAAACAACGCATTTACTTGATCTGTTGTCTTGCAAGCCTTTGTGCGATCATATAGGAATTATGCACTAGAGACAGTGGTTGTTTATCGTTAGTACATGCACAAGATATATGTCTGCTAGTTACACACACATACCCTACACATGTATACTAGTACAATAATTATTGTATTAATTATTAAATTAGATTATTAACTATTTAATTGAATGGTTTAATGACTATGTAAATTATATGGCGTTGTCTAACTGTTCTACGTTTTTTTCCTCCTCACCGGAATTCGACAACATAAATCCGCACGAAATCACAACTTTTTGTTGTTTAAATTGCATTTATGAATGTAGAAATGGATTCAGTGTGTTGAAAAAGCCATGGAGTACTTGGATTATACAAATTTAACCACTCAAATATGCAGATCCAACAATATCTCGTCGAATTTTGGGCAAATATCCCTGGAAAATATGCTCGGAAAAGGGAAAAAAAGTAGCACATTTAGACTACGACAAATTATATTGCATACAAAAATATCTAGAAGCATTAAATACCTTCTTTGACTATGATTGATGATTGGCATGATGAATTAAATGAGCATGGTAGGTTGTCGTGTACATTTTGGGGAAAGTTGTTAAACTACATTTATTAGCTACCATGAGAAGAAAGACTTTGCATTTTAATTATTGTTGTTTTATGTAAGTCATTTAGATTTTAATTTTATTTTAAACTTTTCCCAGGAATCCAGATAAGGGAGGTTGATGGCTAATAATAAGGGTGGTTGAGGATACTTGGGGAAGGGGAAATGGAAACTTGATAAATAGGAGAGGAGGTTGTAGGTTGGGGGAGGTTGAGAAGTTGGATAATTCTTGGAAGATATATTTCTTGTGATAGCCTTCTTAGAGCATATGTACTTTGTTGTTCTTAGAGTCACAGGCACAGAGGGCCAAGAAACCGAAAGCTAGGAAGTCGGTTAGGCTCCTAGTTGGTTGGGATGATTTCATTGTTCCACTCTGGGCAAATCGAAAAAGAATGCTCGGAAGCATCTTCCTACTACTAGTAGGACTACATTGCAAATGGTCATCTTCAACATATTAGGGAGGATGTATCTTACTTGGTATTTATTTTGTTATGCTTCTATTTAAATATTTAAATCATAGAGTTAACTTCTTATTTATCTCATCTTCTTATTTACATTTGTATATTTGGAATTAGATCGACATATTTAGCATTGAAAACATGTAAAATAGTATCAATATGTTGTAGGTTATTCCATCCATGAAAGCATAAAATTTTGTTTACACTTAATGCATGTGTTTAAATTATAAAACATTATTTAGTATCATCTCATGGTGAGGAATGTCATCAACTGGAGGAGGTATAGGTTCTTGAGAGATAGCATCAGGTCATCATCTGAAATGGCCATAAAGAGTTTTTTCTCTTTACACTTATGCCCAAGGAAATATTTCTCATCACAATTGTATCAAATACCTTTAAGTTGGTGCTCTTCCATTTCAACACAGGTTAATTTGTGGATCTTGAGAGGAGGAGAGGGAGGAGAAGGATTAGTGGGATGCGGATGGGGAATACATGATGTTTTGTTTATTTGTTTGGGCATTCACAACCTTTTAGGCTTCCCTGGCTGTTTAATAGGCTTTGAACCAAGTAGAAGGGCAAGCCATTAAGACTTGGGCACATTTATCTTCCTTTAGACCACTGATAAAACATTCCCTGAGAAATGTGACTAACACGCCTTCCGTGTAAAAAGAAAGTTGCTCAAAAGTAAATATGTACTCTTCAATTATACCATATTTTTTAAGCTTGGTCAAGCGGTCCAAATAACGAGTGTTTGATTAAAACGTTCATAGAGATATGATACAAATTGAGTCCAAGAAATATAACCCATGCGAGAATTCTTATGTCGTTGCCAACACTCGGGATCTAAATACAAGACACCCACACGAAGTTTCATTAAGTCATTGGTGATGCCATGCAATGAAAAATAATGTTCCATCTAAGTGACTTTAGCTTGTGGGGTCGAAGCCATCAAATTTGTTAGATCCACTTTAGGGAGTCTTATATCATGAAAAAATTGGTTAGTGTGAGGCCCAATGGGATTGGATGATTCAACTCCCTATGGTTGGGATGATTATTCCTTGAATTGATTTATGAGTTGGGCCAACAATTTTGGGACTAAGTCCAATTTTTTGAGCTTGGAATTAACTGAAGCAAAGTTTTTTCTCTATAGAGGATTGGGTATGACCTAATTGGTGTTGCAATTCCTCACATATAGTTTCCAACTGAGCGAGGCATTTGTTGATATTGTGGTTTCAAGTAGCCATAGGGATGGGGAATCACAAGAAAATTGTTACTGGAGAGTGGTATCAATGTGATTAGTGTTGCTTGTTGGGGATATTGAGATAGGTGTTGGGTAATGGGGTGAGTAGGTCCACACACAAAAAGGCTGACTAGAGAGTGGTACCAATGTGATAAGTGCTACTTTCTAGGGTTATTGAGATAGGTAGTGGGTAATGGAGTGAGCGGGTCCATAAAAAAAATGGTTTATCAGAGAGTGGTACCACAACTACAGTGTGACACAAGCAATCTATTGAGATAGGTCCCAAATAAGGGTCCGGTGAGGACCCATATTTTTTATTTTATTTTTACTCCTGTGGAGTTATGCTCACACTGACAGAATGATCAAATTCTCAATATTGTAGATTATGTAGGAATTTCATTGACTGGTAGCATGAAGTAGGGTTTCTAGTGATTGAATGCTCAAATTATCAAGATAGCCCCTTTTTTTACTAGTTTCCAGGACTAGTAGCAAGGAGTAGGGCTTCAAGGGTCTTGAGGACAAGGGAGTGCCTTGTGTTATAGATCTCTGATATACATGCAAGGTCCAATAGTAGTATGCGAACCAATTTCTCAGAGCTCTAACTAAGGAGGCTCGACCATACCCTTGGTCATATTACTCTATTACCCACGTATTAGATAGTAATCTTCCCAAGTGTTGTTCTCAGTTCCACTATAACAATCAAGTAATCGAACAACTAATCTAAACTTGGGTTTATGACCTATAGGAATTCCAATATATCTAAGGGTACATGGAAGTGAAACTATGTATACATGTGATGTCTTATGTGGTACTACTAGAATGGGTACCAACGAGGGTTACAAGAGTTTCCAACTAGGTAAAACCTCTTGTATTTTATGTGTGTATACTTCCCCTGCCATAGTTTTACCCACGTTCAAAGAAGGGGTTACAAGAAATAATAGCCCCATACAGTTCAAAGAAGGAGGGGTTAGCCCCTTCTCGTCACTAGCACTTTTGGGCTCTTAAAGCAGCTTGGATGGAAGAAGGATACATGCACAAAGGAAGAAGCTCAAGACCCCCCGAGGGAGTTTAGTTGAGCTTACCCAAGTACTGTAGTATTATAATCCAAGCTAAGTTATTCAAAGTTTGAAACCTTGAGATTTACCAACAAGAACAATTCGAAAACATGAACTCACTCAATTGATACAAGGAAGATAAATTCCCTAGGGGTCCCTGATGAGGACCCCTGCCTTTTATTTTCAGATGTTTTTGTATTTTTTGTGTTTTTTTCTTTGGTTTTATGAGTGGACCCCTTTAGGGGCAGCAACTTGTAAGTGAGAAATACACATAAATATACAAAACTACTAGTACCAATTTACCCTCCCTATTGAACTTGATGTTAATCACAGTAGGTATCATAGCAAGGAAACCCAACCATCACCCAGTCACAGGGTTATGCGCCTTTAGCCTTCGACTTAGGTATCGTGGTACTTTAAGAAATTCAAGAAAGAATAAATGAAATTAACTATGCTACTCAGCCCAAAGGAATGGGGTTGAAGTTCTTTGTGGGCTGCATAGCCACCATGTGCAAAGGGAGCTTCAACTGGTTCCTTGGTTAGTGATATGAAAATTATCTAATGCAAAATTAAATTATGGTAAGTACAAACGAAAAAAATATTGATTTCTATGAATAGAAAAATGCTCGATAACAAAGAATTTGTCTTAAAAAGAAGGTTATATCAACAATGAAGTTTGTGAAACATTTATAAATCTAAGTAAACGCAATAAAAATTAAATTAGGAGTGTGGGGGCAAGGATTTAACATATTTGTTCGTTGTTTTTTCTTGCTACCCTACTGGATCCTTTGCTTTAAACATGTCTTCAAGTGGTTCCCTACAACTTAGGTGAAGCAAAATGGGCAATCGGTTACTTCCTAGCAGGTTAACATTGACTTTTAGTGCATTTTCTAACATAAATAAAGTAAAGAGAACATAAATTTGAAACTCACGTGTATAAAACAACCAACTAAGAAGGTTTTCCCAGAAGGGTAAACCAACCAAAATGGCCAATTTTCCTATTTAGGACAAAAACAAAAAATGCATAAAACAAAAACTAGAAAAGAAGGAGAAAATAATAGTTATAAACAACAAAGAAAAGAGGGCTTAAGGGTTGTCCTAAGGGACCCCTAGGCCTCCTCATTGCTAACTATAGATGATATAATTGGTTACTTCTTTAAATCTATACAAACATTCACATAAACAAGATATACAAGAGTTGTTAATACACAAAAACAAGCAATTCAAACCCAAAGAAATAGTAAAAAATACATAGCTAACCAATCCCTCGTGGAGATAACTAACATAAATAACATCTATTATTATCCTTCAACTAGAAAGCATACAAATCCCAACAACTGAAAGAGAACAAGCAAGTACAACCACTGAGAACTCCATAGAAAAACTAGTAGAGCTTTGGTGATATATTCAACAAGCCCTCCTTAATACAAAATCCTCCCTCTTATTTATAAGAGAAGAGGAGGCTAGGGTTAGGTCACAAGACACTTGTCACTTTTGGAGAAGTGACAAGCGAACCAACCTTAGAAGTTCTTTGTCTTTTTCAAAAAAGAAAATAAAATCAAGATGACCAAATTGGTGCCACCTCATCACTTGTCTTGGCATTTGTGTCATCCCAATGACATATTTGATTGTTAGCCCTAGTTTTGTAGCTGCAAATTAGGTGGATTCATGGTGTCAAAGGCCATCAATGGATGTCGGATCCACCGACGGTGAAGGCCCATGGATCTATGAAGTTTTGACCTACTTTATTGGTTGGTAAACCTGTACAACCTACTCCTACCTGAACCAGAGTTGCATAGCTCCCCTCCAACAAACTGAGCAAAAGACAATAAAAATGAGGAAAAGGGGATTTTGTATTTTATTTTATTTATTTCATTTCAATTTTTTGTTTTGCATGGGGACGTTGCTTGGCATTCCCATGCGCTCGTCCCCCTTTTCCCCCTTTCATTCTTTATTTTTATTTTAAATTTTCTTGAAGTACATGCAAAGTCGAAGCTTTGAATTTGACTTTGGCCTTCATTGATGGAGATAGAAAATGATGTTGTAGGATATGGAGTCATAATATGGCATGGGGCACACAGTAAAAAAGGTCTCGATGATCCCATACAGAATATGCAATCAAAAATCTAATATTGAGCCACCCAAGCCCTCAATTTTGGCCAGGAAAGTCTGCTCTTTGAAGCCCTGATTTGCTCACGGTGCCCACAAAATGCTTAAACTTGTGAAAGATACCACATCTCCATATGATATCCAATCGAGGAAAACAAAATATCAATAGAAGTCTTGATGAGTACTTCAATGACGTGGGAATGAAACCTTGAGATGAGGTTGTTAAGTACTATTTTGATTAACCTAAAACTTTGTCATACAAGCTGGTTAGACCATCACGCCTCAACTAGTTCAAAGATTTGTAACAACTCCAACTAGGTCATATGACATCGGAATGAGCCAAATGAGACAATGTTGGAAAGGTCTCTCAGTCTAATACAACATGGAAACTTTGATTTTCTAATTACGAGCTTATTAACAATAATTTTTAAACCTTGGACCATTGTCACCAAACTAGCCTCTGAAATAGGTCTTGAAATTGCGAAGGCTCCTTCTCAACCACTGGGGTTCAAAACCAGGCATATGATATACTGT
Source organism: Picea engelmannii (assembly GCA_009831015.1). Taxonomy (NCBI): domain Eukaryota; kingdom Viridiplantae; phylum Streptophyta; class Pinopsida; order Pinales; family Pinaceae; genus Picea; species Picea engelmannii. The sequence goes on along the minus strand of ML782494.1, from coordinate 564,697 downwards.
TAGAAAGGTTTCAAACTTCCCTACATCACCTTTAGGCCTATTTTTCCTTTAAGTTAGATCTTAGAACAAAAATCCATAAGGAAACCACACATATGGATTTTGGCCATTTAGGAGATGTGTAATCCGTTCCCTTTGTAGATTGGTCATATAAACTCAGAATCAGGAAAATGATAGATTGTCATATATCTTATCATGACCCCTATAGGGTGAAAACATCATATTTTTCTACAAGATGAACATATTTCATTTTATTTTTGTGAAAAATCATGTCCATTTGGGACCTGCCTAGTGACCCACAGAAGGGGCCAACGTTGAAAATTTTGCAAACTAAGTCCCCAACTCATGAAATATGAATTGAGCAACCTTGAAAAATGGAATTGTAATATGGGAGGGTTTCAAAACTCAAAAATAATCCTAGGATTTCCTCCCCCCATGAAAAAATATTAGTGTTCTTAAACAAGCAAATAAGGCGGGATTGAGCCCACTTGGCCGTCGACAAAATGTATTGGATATAATGATATTAATGATTGTTATGCAGCTGTACAATATGTGATAGTGCGCTAGGGAAATTATAAATTTGAAATCCATTTAGCTCTACTATCCCTCTAATTGGTAATGGAGCCACTGACCAAACTGAAATTTGAGCCTTGTAACTGATTTGAATTGAGACAAAGTGAATTGAAACAAATGTTTGATACTCTTCTAGTGCTTGACAAGTCACTATGTGTTTGAATGAATCTTTGAATGTAACCCTTTGACACTCTTTAATGGGATATAACCATAGTAACTATGACTCGTACCATTGTCATTGACTGGAACTGGAGCTTAATGGATTGCTAAGAGCAACCCTTATGCCAACTCAGGAAGATATGAAAACAATAAACATCATGTTGAGCCCAAAGTAGATTTTTGGGTCAACACTCATATTTTGTTATTTACTCATGTGGAGTTATACTCCCTCTCAACTAGTATTGCATTAACATAATGCTCAAATTATTAATATTGTAGATTATGTAGGAATTTCATTGTCTTGTAACATGAAATACAGTTTCGAGTGACTGAATGCTCAAATTATCAAGATAGCCCCATTTTTTATGAGTTTCTAAGACCGGTAGCAAGGAATAGGGCTTCAAGGGTCCTAAGGACAAATGAGTGTGTTGTGTTATATCTCTCTAATATACATGTAGGGTCCAACAATAATACTCAACCTAATTTTTTAGTGTTCTAACTGAGGAGGCTCGAACACACACTTAGTCGTGTTGATATTATGGTAGTTGCGGGAGGTATTTACCTCCATGTGTAAACCTGACGAGAATAGAATATCCCGGGAAGTAAGAAGAAACCCTAATTAGTTGGTCAATAACCCTATAAGACAAGTCGGCTCAAGAGAATGACTTGTATTAGGTTATTAACCTCCAAGAGAAGAAGTTAGCTAAAGGAAATATTATATACTAAAGAATTAGTACCCAGAATGAGAAGTCGGCCCAGGCAGTCTGCCAGAATTAGTATAAATATAGGAGGCCAGTCTTCATTCTGGCCAGTATTCTCAAAACTGCAGAAGCAACACTTGTGTGCACTGTAGTTGGCCAGTTTATGCACAAGTCTAGAGAAGAGTTGTCGTTGCAGCTAGCAGATTTCGATTTTGGATTGGACTATCTCTTGGTTATGGTTTGGACTCTCTAATCAACTCTTGTTTGGTGCGCTATCCTTGGAGAGAGAGGTGCACTATCTTGTTTGGCTATCTAGCCTAGGGTTTACTTCCATAATGATTCTCTGTCAAGGTTAAGGTGCTTGGGGGTGGCTTCGGCCTATGGTTGGGTGACAATAGTGATATTGTTTATGGTTAAACAAGCACTTCCATCACATTCTAACAGGTTATGGGCCCACACCTCCTTCATTCAGTCTAACCACTGGAAGGAAGCATAGCCATAAGGATACTAAGCTTGTTGAAGAACTGTCGCTAGGGTTTCTAACAGGAACAACTACCAAAGCACTGTCGCTAGGGTTACTAGCAGGTGCAGTTGCAGAAACCCTAACCCTCTTGTTGAGGCACCTTAAGTGAAGGGATTGACCTAATTTATGGATAGACTAGTGCACCCTAGTCCAACGCATCTCCTGGTACTCTCAGCAAGCTAAGACGTCAAGTTTGAGTTTCTGGTCAAATCTAGGGTTAACCAAGTCAAGGCAACCATAACTTACTCTATGAAGTCAGAAAACAAGTTAGATGGGGCTTCTATCTTGAGATCATGGAAGACAAGGATTGACCTCATCCTTGCCAAGAATAAAGTGTTGAATATCGTGAAAGGAAAGATCATGGAACCAGAGTTTGAAGAAGGAAAAGAGAAGGAACCGCAAAACATTGCAGTTATGGAGAAGTTCAAAGATAGTGACATCAATGCCATGAGTATTGTAGTGGACTCTATAAAAGACCACTTGATACCCTCCATCTCCCATCTTGACTCATCTAAGAAGATGTATGATGCCCTAACAAATCTCTTCTCAGTCAAAAACATTGGACAAGTAATGAGTCTGAAGAATGAGCTTCGTGACATGAAGATGAATGATGATGACATCATAACATCATACTTTGTGAGGATCTCTCAGTTAAGAGATCAACTACAATTTATTGAAGAAATTATCTTAGAGAAGGAACTGGTAAACATAGTACTCAATGGTCTTCCCAAGACATGGGATGCATTTGCCGCAAGCATGAACACAAGGAAGGAGTATCCTACATTTGAAGAACTTTAGACTTGTTGTGCGCAAGAAGAATCAAGGATTAGTGCAAAAGAGAAACCCCAAAAGAAATACGATGATCAAGCCTTCACAACAAGATTCAAGGAACAAGAGGAAGTTTGGCTCAAGGAAGAAGCCAAATCAAGAGAAATATATGTCAAAAATACAATGCTTCAGTTGTTGAAAATATGGTCACTACAAGAATCATTGTCCCAAGCTAAAGAAAAGGAAGGAGACACATGAAGCATCAGTTTCTGAAGAAAAGGAATCTTCAAAGAAGACTAAGCAAGATTAAATAGACTTCTTCCTCTAATACAAGGTAACAATACTCTTTATAGTTCTTGTACATACCATGTTTCTTAGAAGATAATATGTTCCAAGAGAAACTATACCTATGGAAGAACAACAAGATAAGGATTGCTATCACAATGACTATAAGACAAGGCAATGCACATGAAAGGATGAAGTACATCAACAACCCCTGGTAACAGTTCATGTGGAAGCTATTACAAGATAAGCCGAAATTAGAATCAATCTTGACGAAACCTAGAAGAAGCAAAGACAGAAAGAATTCAGCAATCAAGAGGAAATTGGAGAAAGACTTATGACACTTTGCAGAAGGCAATAAGGATGTAGACGGAAGCATGAACTCTGTTAGATGGAGGGAGCCAATTATATATTTCCAAAAGAAGAGCATGCATTCATACATGAAGCAAGGATTAGGAGGGAGCTAATCATATGATCCATTGAAGATGATGAAGTATATATCCATAGTAGCAACCATGAAAAGGAGTACGTGTTCAATTTGACTTTAGAAGAAGCCTTTTTCAAAAAGAAGCCTTAAAGTATCCCTGGTTGTCCATCCACATCCATGATCCTATGATGAAACAAAGAAGTGGAATCTTTAGGGCATGGAATCTATAGAAAACTCCATGGACCCAAGAGCTAAAGAGAAACATGAGGAAGAACATAAAGATTCCAAGAAAGAAAGAAAAGCCAGAACAACTAGTCATTGTATCAAGAATCACAAGACTACCAACATGATATGAACTCACTGAAAACAATCAAGCAGAGGAACTAAAAGTTGTGATGAAGAACAGTGTATGGAAGACATATGAATGAAATCACTGTGAGATCCATGACTAGAGGTTCTCCCAGATGGAGGGACAAGACTATGATGATTGTTTGTTCCAGTAAACAAGACATACCTCTACATGAGCCATCATATCCATAGGTTGGAGTTAACATCAGACAAATGTAAATACTGTTATCCTCAATGTAGAGCAACCTCAAAGTTTTGAGGTATACCAGAAAGAGACTCTTGTATGCAGATGGAAGAAGAAAACTTGGTAGAGAGACTCCAATGCACAATAGAAGCGTGGTGAAAAACCTTCTATAAACAAAGATAGTGTATCAGAATTGTTACTCAGAAGCTGGGGATGATGGATTGCTAATCCATGACAAATCCTCATAATGGCAGAAGAAGTACCACCTGGATATGTTCCAGGTTGACCCTTGCCACGATGTTATGAGCTAGCAGGAAACAAAAGATGAATCCAATAATGATATACTATATTGATCAGAGCTATATGAAGCCTTCAGAGAAAACCAGTGTTCCAGAAAGATCGAAGTACATTTGAGATCAAGCATTACATTCCTCGTGATGAAGTCCAAAAAAGAGAAGTGTTCTCCAAAATGTATCTCCACAGATGAGCAGATACTTTAGTAAAGCCTTTGTCCAAAGTGAAAGAGTTTGCATACTCAAGAAATAGCTGGAGCTCGTGGAGACGACTTCCTTATTGAAAAGGGAATAGATGACTCCTAGGTTGGGAGGGAGCACTGATGTGTTATTGATTTATGGACAGTCATTTTTCAGTTCGAAAAATGGTCCAAGATGAGCAGTTCCTCTCCAGTTCGGAAAGTGGTTTGAGATTTTTTATGGACATAAATTTTCCAGTTGGGAAAATGGTCCAGATCGAACGATCATTTTCGTAATGAAAATGGTTAGATGGATTGTTGATGTACCATAGACAGCGATTTCCCATTGTGTTTAACATGGGGAATGGTCTAGGACAGTCTCTCTTCTTGACTGTCACACTTAGTAGTGGTCAAGAAGACTGGTCTGCCTCACCGGATAGTCATTCTTTCGAAGCTCACAGTTATGAGTAGTTTCGAAGAATGTTCTGTTTCGGAGTTTGGTGTAGGACAGTCATTTCCTTAGGAAATGGTCTGGACAATCATTCCCTAGGGAAGATTCATTCTCTGCAGGTTGCACTTTGTTTAGTGCCAGAGGAATGGCCCAGATAGGTGAATGGTCCAGGTTCAACAATCAGGGACAAGCATTCCCTAGAGAAGACTCATTCTCTCCAGGTTGCACTTTGTTTAGTGCCGGAGGAATGGCCCGGATAAGTGAATGGTCCGGGCTCAGAAATCGGGACAATTATTCTTCCTTGCTTGAGAAGAATAGTCCAGATAACTCATCATTGATGTTTTACCTTATGAGGGTAGATGCTCTTCCAGATCTCACAGATGTGAGTGGAAGAATGACCCAGATGATTTAGTTTATATCATAACAATGTTTTATGTGCAGGTTGATGATATGATTGTTATGGAGACTGTATTTCTCCGGATAGTAGATGTATACTGTTGTGGTGGATGTGTTCCACTGATTGTGACTATATGCCACTGATCAAGTATCTATGTGCTACTTGGTGTGGTAGTGTACCATTGGATTGTAGTTGTGTACTATTATGGATAGACACAATTGTGTTCGATTGAATGACATTGTTCTGATTGCCTTGAAGACTATCAGTAGTGTTGGAAATGATTATCAGCTAGATAGATGTTCAATGGACAGAGATTTCCCAAACAGAAAATGGTTTAGGACATATGTCTGGATTAGAAGAATGGCTCTTGTGTCACTCTGTGGAGTGAGTGACTTATCCAACATCATGTCTGATTACTCAGATGGAGTATGGTTTCGAGAGATGATGCAATTGATGACATTGATAGTGATGATGGTGCTCATGATCTAATCATGAGATAGTCTATACGACTATGTTGATGCTACCAGGTGAATGGTATGTTTTTGCTTAAGACCGTTACCTTCGATACCTCCCTAGCTAGGAGGGAGTGTTGATATTATGGTAGTTGCGGGAGGTATTTACCTCCACGTGTAAACCTAACGAGAATAGAATATTTCGGGAAGCAAGAAGAAACCCCAATTAGTTGGTTAATAACTCAAGAAGACAAGTCGGCTCAAGAGAATGACTTGTATTAGGTTATTAGCCTCCAAGAGAAGAAGTCGGCTAAAGGAAATATTATATACTAAAGAATTAGTACCCAAAATGAGAAGTCGACCCAGACAGTCTGCTAGAATTAGTATAAATACAGGAGGTCAGTCTTCATTCTGGCCAGTATTCTCAGAACTGCAGAAGCAACACTTGTGCGCACTGTAGTTGGCCAATTTGTGCGCAAGTCTGGAGAAGAGTTGTCGTTGCAGCTAGCAGATTTCAGTTTTGGCTTGGACTATCTCTTGGTTATGGTTTGGACTCTCTGATCAACTCTTGTTTGGTGCACTATCCTTGGAGAGAGAGGTGTGTTATATTGTTTGGCTATCTAGCCTAGGGTTTGCTTTCAGAATGATTCTCTATCAAGGTTAAGGTGCTTAGGGGTGGCTTCGGCCTATGGTTGGGTGACAATAGTGATATTGTCTATGGTTAAGCGAGCACTTCCATCATATTCTAACAAGTCGTACTACTCGATTACCCAGGTACTAGTAGAGTAATCTTCCCAAGTGTTGTTCTCAATGCCACTATAACAATCATGAAGTTGATGGACCAATCTAAAGTTGGTTTTAAGGAACCTATAGGACTTCCAATATACCCAAGGGTACATGGAAGTGAAACTCTATATACAAGTGATGTCTAATGTGGTACTACTCGAAGGGGTACCAACAAGGGTTTCCAACCAGGTGAAACCTCTTATATTTTATACATGTACACTTCCCCTGCCATAGTTTTACCTGCTCAATGATAATTCATTGTGTTGTTTATCAATGTTGAAACATGACTCTAGCCTGAAGAAAACAAATTACTCTAAAAAATGTAATCATGAAAGTTTTATGATACTACTTATGGTGTTCTTTATTAACTAATGGAAAGATACATAGCATGAATAACATATATTACCCATATTTACTACAGAAAAAAGTATATATAACAACCGCGATAGACAAATAAAGAACTAGAATAACACCAAAATGTTATACCTTTATTACTGGAAGCAATCTTCACTTGCCTCTTTGAGGGGGAAACCTCCAATTAAGTAGAGCTTGATTACAAATAACTTCATAAGACGTCTTTTACACTGCTTCTACATCTTTATATAGTACTTCCTACCTCCTAGAAACATTCTAGAGAAGGAACTTTCTAGTAGGTGGGACCTTCTAGTAAGCCTTCTAGAATTTAGTGCTTTCACACTACTAGATGGACCTTATTTACTAGAGATGGCCTCCATACATAGCAATACATAGTAACAAATCTATCTACTTAGGGGGGTAGGTAGGTTAGAACACTAATAGGTGTGTTGTATTTGTTGATGCTCTAAGTGAACAAGGGTTTCCAACCAGGTGAAACCTCTTGTGTTTTCTGCATGTATACTTCCCTTGCCATAGTTTTACCCATCGAATGACAATTCACTGTGACATGTCTAAAAATGTGCTAATGGAAATACACATAGCATGAATAACATATATTACCCAGATTTACTGTAGAAAAAGATAGATAATAGCCACAATATATAAATAAAGAACCAAAATAGCACCAGAATGTTATACCTTTATTACTGGAAGCAATCTTCACTTGCCTCTTTGGAAGGGAGAACTCCAATAAAACAAAGTTTTATTACAAATAACTTCACAAGACATCTTTACATTGCTTCTACATCTTTATATAGTACTTTATACCTCCTAGGAACATTATAGAAAAGGAACTTTCTAGTAGGTGGGACCTTCTAGTAAGTCTTCTTACATTTATTGCTTTCATGCTACTACATGGGGCTTATTTACTAGAGATGGCCTCCACACATAGCAATACATAGTAACATATATATCTATTTAGGGGGCTAGGTGGGTTAGGACACGAATAGGCGTGTTGTATTTGTTGAAGCTTGAAGTGAACAAGACAAGCACAACAATCAAACACACTTAGAGGGCTCTCAAAGGGAAAAAAAAATGGGGATGGAAACCCCTAAGGTATTCTTAAAGCCTAAACTAGTCAACCACAAGTTGGGTTTATTAGTCAACTAATTAGTGGAGTCTTACCCCTTAAGGATACTAATCCTCAAGTTATGCGTACATTGCTTTTTTTAAGTGTGCCTTATGTTAGTGATTGATTCCCTTTAAAGTACAATTAAAATATGAGCCTAGTTCTAATAGCTATGTAAACTAGAAAAATGTAGAAATAAGTTATGAGACTTGTAATCAAAGAGGTATGCCAGTTGTTATTTAATCAACAAAACATTGTTCCATAAGAAAATCTAAGTATAATGTTGAAATATGAAAAATAGATTATGTGTATAGGACTCAATGTAAAAACAACACCACTCTTAGATACTAGAACTGTAAATTTGTATAATTTAATTGCTTATTACCAACAAATTATAGTAAAAAATAGTTGTTCATAATCAATGACAACAATATGCATATGTACAACAATTAATCAAGCGAAAGAGGCTGGAAAATAATTGAAAACTAGCAAATACAATAGAATACACAAAGAAAAACAAGAGTAGTTATGCCTGGAAATATTTATTTATTAATAAAGGTTTTTGTACATCCAATAATAATCCAAGGAGTTCTAAAAAATAGCATGGATTCCAACAAATATGATGTTTTTGAGACCATATGTTGTTCACACCAACTTGAAGCCAAGTATGACGAATCCCCACACAATGTAGAGCCTTAACAAACCCCACACTTAGATTGTCTGGATGGTATACACATTCATGACAATGTTAGTCATATAAACATTTGCAGATAACTATATTCATGAATCAAATAAATAAAATTTTCCTCTAGAGAGAAGCAATTATGCTTTCACCTTGTTGTGGACCTTAGATTGTAGCATGCCTACCATTGGTAACACTTTTAGGCTAATGAATGAACTGAAATAATGAACTATATGTAGTGGCATAACAAAGATATACCTACACTCTTCTTCTCCCCCTAATCAAGTCCTCCTCATCCTCTTTTATAAAAGGTTGAGTGGGTGAGTGGGTAAGTAAAAGATCACCTTTGCTTCATGCATCATCAAATACATCATAGTCTATTTGACCAAAATGAAACATATGATGACCTCAAACATTAGGTGACTTAGGCAATAATTCACAACATCCAAGGTCTATGAGGGCATCCCTATTCAAACATAAGAAGTTTCCACTGTGATAATAAATTTGTGCCCATTTTGGAACACTATTTTCAAAATAAGGGAATTCTTTTGTAATCTTGCCTCCACGTTGGCCATTCCTTTTCTTTTTCCGATGAATTGGGGAATCCTTAGTTTAACTAGTCATTTCAATTAGAAACTATCAAAACAATTGGATCCCAAATGTAGCATAAACCATTAATAAAATATTCATGCACACAAGAGATCAAATGGCAAGGGAATTTGCATGAGCAACTGGGATCACAAGTGAAATGATGATAAAAAGAACTTTTCGAGGTATAAAAAAGTGGTCTTGAAACATGTCAATAAACAAATTCCACCTAAGATTTGTCATTTCTGACCACTTTCTAATTAGTTCCATGATCAAGAAAGCTCTCATATCAAGTGTATTTCTCTTTTACTTCATATTTTGGATGTATCACTCTTTGACAAGATCATACCTAAACTTAGCACGCACACCCATATGATTTTCCAGGTAATCAAATAATGTTCTTGTAGGAAGGTAAGTTTAGGTTCCAAGTCCAAATCATATGCACAGGTAAAATTTTAGATGCTAAATTTGACTCACATATGCAAGTTGCACATGGACATTTCAGTACACTAAAAGCTTTGGTGTGGCTGTAATTTCATACTACAAACATAGTTTCCTTATTCATAAAACCTCTAGGAATATATCACATCGAAAGGGGAGTTGCAAGCAAACTTTCAGAGGATTGAGCACCTACAATTTAACATATGAGTGGTAAAACAAAGGTGAGACGAAACTTTAGAGCCCCGACATACATATGCAACAACTTATTCACATTATTATAATATGTGAAAAACCTTAGCAAAGCTACTACAATTCTTCCACAATAATTATTATAAGCAAAAATATGCAAGAAGGATGAACTCCCCAATTCAGATGTCACATGGTCATGGATGATTTTTTTAAACTTGTCATTTCATGCACTTCAAACCCTAAAAGGAAAAGTCTGCTATGATTTTACAACTAATAGTTGAGTAAACCATCATTAACCATGGAAATTTGTCTAAAACCTTGCCAAGCAAAGGTTGGAAATGCTACCAATAGGCTCCATTCAAAGCATATATCATTTAAACCAAGGAGGGGTCGAATTAAAAGCGTTGGGATATTCATATTTCTACAAAAGACAAACTAAAGAAATTGACCACAATTTCACTTTGAATAATCAACAATAAGACAAATCACAATGTTGGCCATGGTTATTCTTGGTCAAATACGTGTTGGATAGAGAGAAAATGTAATCAAAACAACATGTAAAGGGATTAATTTGGCAAAGTTGAAACCATACCCATGAAATCTTAAGGGATGTCTCAATCCATCCCTTAAGATTCAACATACATGCAAAATGAAGCCATCATAGTGGCAATCTATATGAGTTGTAGTTACCTCATTTCCAACGTCCTTTGAGCTCGATGGGTGAGTGGCATCCATGTTTTCTTTCCCTCCAAACTATGATATGAACTATGCTCCAAACCAAACTTCTTCCAACCATCAAACACAAGGAATGAGGGGTCAAGGTAAGTGGTCAAACTTGGCTTTCATAAAACTCCCAAAATAGAGAAGCCAAACCAAAACATATCCATAGTCCTTCAATATCCGCCATTGGATCACAGGGATGGTCTTGATTTGTTAATTACAATTGGTACCCATAAACTATTACCATCCAATGATTTCATAAGGTGGATGCTTGTCCATATGTTCCTCTTTAAACCACAGGCTTCACCATTTTCCAAGTGAATAACCATAGGTGATGGTGGAGCTTTTACAAGATTTCTACAAATGCTTCATAATTGTGGCTAGTGTTTATAGCTTGCTTGGCATTTCACTTTAGGTACCAAAAACATGCTCTGACGGCTAAGTTATTTATTGGCTGCTTAACCATGTTTCACTTTTTTCCAGGTGTGATAGATTAACACATTGGAGCTAGAGCATACAACCCATGCAAAATTTATGAGAATATCCATACATTTCCAAACAAGCTTGTAAAATCCATCACAAGTAGTCAAGCTACTTGTGCACTAGACATTACCATAAGCATTGATGATGAATTTGCTACTTAACACTAGCTTCTTACATATCATTCCAATATCATAAGTGACCACGAGTCATAAGACAACATGTTAAATATGAACATAAGCCATCAATAGCATAAAGAATCCAACCATGAAATGGTCGCACATTAGTAGCATATCAAACAACCATGGACTAGTCAATTGTAAAATATTCATCAAATTGACTTCAATGCAAATTAGGAGGATACCCTATAGTGCCTAAAGGAATATGGGTTGTTAATAATTAACTAGAGTGAGATTGGTGTTTATTAGAGCTAAGGGGGCTATTAAAAGTCAACAAACATTCTTGTTATGACACTTTGCAATCGTATCATGTTGATCGTTTTCAAGGTCAACAATATTCATTAGTACACCCCAATATATTTTATACATGTTTACACATTAGTGCATTTAAAATTATTGTTACTCTATGCATGTTAAGGTTTTTAGACACTGGTTTACATTAGGGTTTTTAAGCATTGGTACAACGTAATCGTTGTTACACACTGGTGCATTCTATTTAAATAAACACATTGGTGCATGTTCTATATATAAACATGCATGAGATTATAACACATACTAGTATGTGATATATGTATGAATGCGTTGATGCTAATAAATCTAATGAGTGTAGCAAGGCTCCTAACAACAATATTGACATCATTCCCTTTAATGATATTGTTAATGTTACCAAGATTTCACGATGCACAAGGATATATGAGCATTAATGCTTAATCATATATAGAGTATCAATGCTTCATAATATATAATATGCGAGATTATGGGCTTGACTTCGTGTTACCATTGATTGTGTTATTGAAGAGGACTTTTTCTTCCTTCCCACTATTGTCCAAACTTCCATTGTCTTTGATGAGGTCCTTGTTATTCCTACCTTTCCTTATGTATCTGGATCTAGGGGTTCCAATTGTTCCTCTATCTCATCTTCTTCAACTTGATCCACCCAACTCACCTTAGGGAGGTCCACATCCCGAGACCAAAATCCTCTTCTATTGAACCTTGTTGGACCGATTCTTGCTGAGATAGAGGGTCTTTCTTTGGGAGAGTATCCTTAGTTTGCTTGGAATCCAAATGATGTGTTGAAGAGTATTTTTGTGTTGACGTTTCACTGATTTTCAAGGAAATCTCCTTGGACCCTTCCTTAGGAGGGTCCAAATCAAGTGGATCTTCCTTGTAAATAAGCCGATATTATTTCTTGGAGCCATTCCACTAAGTTGATTTACGCTAGTGATTTTTGGCCTTCCTTGAACCTTTAGGGCATTGTGTCGCAAGGTGTCTTGTTTCAAAATAGGTTGTCCAACGTAAATAATTTTTTTCATAGTCCAACTTTTGAGTCCATGAGTAGTTTTCACTTGTTAAAATTATCTCTATGAGAAACCTTTGCTAAAATCCATTTCCACACATATTCGTGCATATGAACATATGTTGTAAGTATTTGTCTCATACAATCTATAATAGAATCTTCCTAGAGCATTTCCAATGGTTTGAAGAAAGGGTAGACCCCAAAGTGTAGGGGTAGATTTGGGAGTCCAACCCAAACATGAGTTGAGGTTAAAATGTCAGTCAAAGGATCAAAGGAGGGAATCCATGGTTTTAGGATCTGATCCTAACCTCTCCCCATGGGTCATTAGTTAGTAGGATATGTTTTATATTTAATAAAGGTTGACATTAATTAATAAGGCCTAATAAATAAAAAAGAATAAGTCAATGTAAGAAGACCTAATAGAAGCTTCCACTTCTAGAAAGATCTTCCTCTTGAAGTTTCCTTAGAAGGTAGAACTAGTATAAATAAGAGTAGGAGGCATTGGATATTTTGTCTTGGAGATTATTGTAATAGAGATTTGCTTTGCTGAAGGTTGCCCCCTTGAAGAGGCAAGTGAACATTGATATCATAATAAAGTTGCTCTTCTTGGTGAATATTCTTGTGTTCTTATGATATTTTTCTGGATATATCATTACTATTTTGTCATTGTCTGCTAGATATTTTATGTTCTGCATAATGTATTGTATCAGGAATATTTTTTTTTTAACCATGGGAACAACAACCTCCCAAGAGTATATCCAACAGCCCGCAAGCCAGATATACCAATAACTTGTGACTCAACAGGGGCCGAGACGTCCCGAGTCCCACCGAAGTGAACCTCTATCCCAGGGGTCATCTACCCTTCCAGCCTTGTCACAACGGGCCAATATGAGCATCCCTACCCCCCACCGGTTTTGAACTTGTGACCTCCCCGGAGATAACACATGTTCTTAACCATTGGGCCCACTCAGGTGCTCATTATCAGGAATATTACAAGTGGTATAAGAGCTCTTTCTAGGGCAAGACTTGTGGGCAATTTTTTTTTCGGGGTAGAGACGTATTTCGACGTCTTTAAGATACAAAAATCTATCATTATGCGCATAAASYCGTGGTTGGGGAGTCATAAAMATAGAAAATGCAAGTGGTTCTTAAGCACACATCTGTTGGCCACCCTTGTAACCCCTGTTGGTACCCCTTCGAGTGGTAGCGCATCAAACAACACCTGTATACAGATCGACCTAGGCATCCTGAATCCCTCCATGGATAAACCAATGGACCTCTTGATTGCTATAGTGTCACCGAGAAAAACACTTAGGAAGTGACTCTCTAGTACCTGGGTAGTCGGGTAGTACAACTAAGGGTATGGTCTAGCCTCCTTAGTTGGTGCCTTGAGATATTGGGTCAAGTACTACTGTTGGACCCTCCACATATATAAGAGAGCTAGAGCACATGGCAAACCCTTGACTATAGATTCCTTGCAAACCCTAACTCTTGGGAACAAAACAAAGAAAGCAAAGACAAGATCTATTGCAATGCAAACTTGTTGTTTGCATTGGGGTTGCGAAATTACTACATCTTTTGTCCTGTTAAGAATTTAGGCATTCCGTCGCTGCAGTATTATTCAGTTTAGAGGAGTCTGGGCCTGTTAGTACCCTTATTTGTGACCTGTACCATTGCATTCCTCTATTCATTCTGATCGCAGTGGTACCCTTCAATTTTAATCCTTTTTTTTTCGGTAGACCCAATCCCCTCTGGGATGCCTTTCTTGAGACCTATCCAATTGGATTCCTCTCTTTGTCCTGATCAACTGAGTACCTATCTTTTTTAAGCCCATTTTTCCCATCCCGACACCTTCGTTGCTACCTAAGCCTTCACCGTGCCTACCACTCGCTCTCAGTCCTAAGAAACCTTGGAGGATAGAATGTCCCACCTGGAACAACAAATTGTCGACAACATGGCTTCCCTCTGCAATGAATTTACCACAACCCTTGAACAACAAGTGAACAAATTGGTGCAACTCTTAAGGGGTGAGAATATTGAACCAAACCCAAAAGAACTTCAGTCTTCTCATTATGAACATACTCAGTCCTCCCGCTCCCCTTGGGGTTCTCCACCTTCTTGGAATAAGGTGCCCAAATTTGAAATGCATAAATTTGATGGTTCCAACCCAACCGGGTGGGTTTCTCAAATGGAACAATACTTCTCCCTTCATGATATTCGAGAGGATGAGACCAAACTCCATGTAGGGGTTTTGTACTTGGATCAAGAATGCTGGAAGTGGTGGCAGTGGCATAAGAAATGTTATCGAGGACCTCCCAATTGGAACATGTTCTCCAAAGCAGTTTGTGCCCGTTTTGATAGGGAATCACAATTTTTGGGCCGACTCACTAAGATGCGCCAAACTGGATCTATCATCGAATTCATCATGACATTTGAACAGTTGTCTATCCATACCGAGGGCTTATCTAATGAAATTTACCTTGAATGTTTTATTAATGGTCTAAAAGAAGCTATCAAGGCTCATGTGAACATGCATCATCCTACTACCGGGTTGCARGCATGTCAATTATCYAGGGAAGCATAGACCATCCTCCAGGCGCCATCCCYGAAGGCTCCATTTACCACCCATCCTCGCCCAGGGGCTACTCATGCTCTGACCCAAACTTTGAAGGTCCAAAAGGTCTCTCCCGACGAAATGGCGAAACGTCGCAAGCAAGGCCTTTRCTACTATTGTGATGAAAAGTATGCACGAAGACATAAATGTAGAGAACAAAAGTTATTCCAGATTGATGCCTCAACTTCCTCTTCCTATGATGACATCCCATCAGATTAGGTTTCAGACCAAGAGGTGGCTTAGCCAAGTGATCYCGTCGAAGATCCAATTGTCATGYTGATGGAATCCATGGACCTGATCATCTTACTTCATGCACTCTCAGGTATTTCGGCCCCACAGACATTGAAGATCAAGGGATACATTAAACATAGGTTGGTTATGGTGTTGATTGATAGTGGTAGCACCCATAATTTTATTCGTTGCAAACTCACTAATGAGATCCATTGCTTTGTCTTCCATGTTTCTAATTTTCAAATCCTCATCGCTAATGGTGGTACTATGAAGTGTGTGGGTCGTTGTGAGAATGTCAAACTCCAAATGTGTAATTACCATCTGAAAACCCACATGTTCTCTATTGCCATGGGTGGTTGTGATATTGTATTAGGAGTGGAATGGCTTCACACTCTAGGGCCAATCACAATGGATTATCAAGAATTATATATGAGCTTCACCCAAGAAGCTCACCCATGTACTATCAGGGGTCTCCAAGCGAGCTTTCCTGAAATCATCAACTCTCACAGGATGGAAAAACTGTTAAAGAAAGGCCACGATGGTGTGATTGTTCAATTTAATGCTATCCAGGCCATTGAACAAGCCTCTCAGGTAGTTCCTCATAGCCTACAACTCATATTGGACAAGTACCCCAAGATCTTTGTGATTCCTACAACCTTACCTCCTTCCAGGGGTGAGCATGATCATAACATCCCTCTCCTTCAGTGCAGTCAACCCCCCAATGCGTTTAATAACCAAGAGTTGAGTGGTCGCAATCTGGGTCGATCTATGTATGAAAAAGAAATGATGGCCATTCTCCATACGGTGCACACCTAGCGACCATATCTCTTGGGACATCATTTTCATATTAAAACAAATCACCATAGCCTAAAATATTTTTTGGAGCAATGACTATCCTCCCCAAAACAAAATAAGTGGCTAACAAAAATGTTGGGTTATGATTATGAAATCATATACAAAAAGGGAAAATATAACATAGTAGCAGATGCATTGTCAAGACAACACGAGGAGGACGACTCCCTCTTTGATTTGTCCTTACCGATCCTTGATTGGATTGAAGAAGTGCGCCAAGTGTGGCTAACGCACCAGAATACCTCCAAATTAATTCAGCGTCTTCAGGAGGACCCTAATCCTACCACTGGCTACACTTGGCAAGATAATATTCTCCAATATAAGGATTGCCTGGTTCTCTCACCCTCCTCAACAGTAAATCCCATGCTCTTAAATGAATTGCACTCCTCAGCTACAACGTGTCATTCGGGCTTCTAAAAGACATATGCTCGTGCTCGTCGTTCTTTTTTTGGGCAGGAATGAAAAAGGATATACTTCAATTTGTCACAGAATGTGAGGTGTGCCAACATAATAAAGGTGAAATGGTCAAGTCTCCAGGCGTCTTACAACCCTTACCCATCCCATCTTCTCTGTGGACCAAAATCTCTATGGATTTTATAGTGGGCCTTCCTAAAGTCGAGAACAAGTCTTTCATCATGGTGGTGGTTGATCACCTCTCCAAGTATGCTCATTTTTTCCCCTTACCTCACCCTTTCACATCGACACTCGTAGCACAAGTCTGCCTTGTTCAAATTTTCAAGCTACATGGCATGCCAACCTCTATTGTCTCTGATCGTGACCCAACTTTCCCCAACACATTTTGGCAAGAGTTGTTTAAATTGTAGGGCACCCAACTGAACATGAGCACAACTTATCACCCCCAGTCTGAGAGCCAAATGAAAGTAGTCAACAAATGTTTGGAAACCTACCTGCGTTGTTTTGCTTCAGAAAAACAACACCAATGGGTGCAGTGGCTTCCCTTGGTAGAATGGTGGTACAATAATTCCTATCATACGACCACTAAAATGACCCCACATGAAGCGGTGTATGGCCAAAGGCCACCGACAATCATTACATATCTTCCTGACACATCCAAGGTCTAATCTATTGATACAATGCTGCAAGGTCGTACAACCACTCTAGCAGCTCTAAAGGATAACCTCCACATGGCCCAAAATCGCATGAAGCAACAGGCAGACCAACATCGTTCAGAAAGGGTTTTTCAAGAAGGTGATCAGGTGTTTCTCATACTCCAACCTTACAAGCAAACATCTCTCAAAGCTCAAGGACATCAAAAATTGGCACCTAAGTTTTATGGACCCTACCAGATCATCAAGCATATTGGTTTAGTGGCTTACAAATTAGCCCTTCCTGCTACTTCCAAAATCCATCCAGTGTTCCATGTTTCCTGTCCAAAGAAAGTGGTGGGACAAAATTGCAGAGTCCAAACCATCGTGCCATAATTAGATGAAGAAGGTTCCTTGTGGCTCCAACCAGAAGCAATCCTCAATAACCGTGAATGTCAGTTGTGTAGCCACACTATCAAGGAAGTGTTGATCAAGTGGAAGGACACAACACCAAAGGAGGTGACATGGGAACCCGAGACCATACTTCAACAGTTTCCGCGCCTGCAGCCTTGATGATAAGGCTGCTTTTGAAGGGGAGGGCATGTTAGGATCCTATCCTAACCTCTCTCCATGGGTCACTAGTTAGTAGGATATGTTTTCTATTTAATAAAGGCCGACATTAGTTAATAAGGCCTAATAAATAAAGAAGAATAAGTCAATGTAAGAAGACCTAATAGAAGCTTCCGCTTCTAGAAAGATATTCCTCTGGAAGTTTCCTTAGAAGGTAGAACTAGTATAAATAAGAGTAGGAGGCATTGGATATTTTGTCTTGGATATTATTATAATAGAGCTTTGTTTTGCTCGAGGTTGCCCCCTCAAAGAGGCAAGTGAACATTGCTATCATAATAAAGTTGCTCTTCCTGGTGATTATTCTAGTGTTATTCTGGTGTTCTTCTGATATTTTTCTGGATATATCATTACTAATTTGTCATTTCTTGCTAGATTTTTTTTTTTCTACATAATATATTGTATCAGGAATATTGCACATGGCTTCATGCATAAACCATAGTTTCCCCAAAACCAAGGTCCCGAATCAATATCAAATCCTTGTCTATCGGGAGATCAAACTCAACAACAAAATACTCTTTTGCATAGGGGTGAAGCAAAGCTTCATCTTTTATTTTTAACTTCCAAGAGCTCAAGATCCAAGTACGAAGATAAATTAAATGAGGCCATAAACCATTACACTAATACACTAAAGCATGAGCACTGAGATGAGCTGCCTCATTAGTAAAATCTTTCTCCATTGGAATGGATAAGGTCGGGGCTTCTTGCACCAAGAAAGAATGAGAAGAGGTATCTCTCTTGACAATATCACCGAAAGAAGAGCCACATTGATTGCCAACATATACAAACAAAGAGCATGCCAATGGCCCACTAGAGGGCCCAAATTGAGTTAACCCATGGCTCTAAGCACCAAATATACCGAAGGCAAACCCCACCATGGTTGATGAGGGATTTGTAATACTGAAAAATTGCCCTAGTCAAGCTTGAACATGCCTCTGCCAACAATCATGGCTAAACCCTAGCTGCCATGACTACATACAAAAGAGACACCATCTCAAATAAAGTAACTTTAGGAAAAAGTATTTTTATAATCAATGACTGATACCATAACAACATTAGTGGTTCATACTGATACTCTTCTCCAAACACATTGAAGTTCTCTTATCTATTATAAGAAAAAGCCAAATACATGGCACATTTTGTTTGATTATAAATTATAACATTTTCACTATTTTCTGTGAAATGCTTCAATTCATATTTTAATACATAAGATCACAATTACTTCATCTATCTTGTATCTTGTAGTATTTTTTTTTTTATGACTATAAAGTCTGTTTTCTTCCTCGAGTGTTATTCAACATTGATTATGAGAGTTGCTCTACGTATTACATAAGTCCTAGCATACCACTATGTTTATGCCAATGGGGCAACCATAAGGGAGTGGTGTCTCCTACCAACATAATGATTAATTGGTTGTGGGATGAGAATATTTCCTTGCCCTACATTTCCTTCCTCCTTTTTGGAATGTATTGTGTGGATGCATGTGTGTAAACAAAATTCGGGTACACCTAGCTTGTGGCGTCTTGGAATAGCTTTTAAGACTACAATATCTCCTATGCTCCTTCTGTATCATCCAACATTGGTTGTGATGACTAGTTTGTGATATCATGTAAGTCTCAACATACCGTGATCCTTATGCTAATGACGTAATGACAAGGGAGTAGTGTCTCCTACTAAAATAATGGTTTATTAGTTGTAGGATGAGTATGCTTCCTTGTTGAATGTTCCCTTCCTCCTCTTGGAACATATTGTGTGGGTGGGTGTATATGAAATGAATAATTGGATATACCGTCTTTTGTCAAAGGAAAACCTTACCCAGGGGATGCTTCCACACATTTATGGATGACATCGCTAATAAACCCATCAACGTACAAGACTAGTAAGCATCATCTAGGGAATCCACCTATTGGCATGAAACTAGCCAAATGCCTAGCAACATTGACAACAACTGATTGAGCTAACCCCTTGGCTAACTTTTTTTTCCCCAAGGAAAATCTTGCAAGGAAATCCAAGGGATGCTTACCCACATTTGTGGATGCCATTTATAGTAAATCCGTTGATGTAGATTAGTGCACCTCGCCTAAGGGATTTGAATCACACACTTGTTGACTTGAAACCAACCAAAACATATTTTGTAGCATCTTAAAATCACTTTTACATTTATAAGAACTCCCATCCCCTCCCATGCAACATTCTAACCATTTGTGAAAACCTCACTTATTAATTGTTATCATTATCTTATTTTGATATATATATTTTTAATTGTTATTGTTATCTTATTAGTCCCTGCCGTAGGCATAGAGGGACTATAGTGATTGATAAATCGTTTACTTCATATTACTTTGTCATTTGACCACAAATATTTCCATATTATCTATTGTTGGAACCAGGGAACTAAAAACATCGATTTTTATATTAAAAAAAGTACCATATTTGTCATGATCTGATTGGACAAGGGATTGGAGGTCTTATTGTTGTCTTCGCTATTCCCAATGTTATATATGTTGGCATATCCAAAGTATTTGATCGTATATGGTCTTTATGAATCATATATTTTGTTATGCATTCATCAAAGGTAAATTAATGCTAGCATTAATCCGAATGTTTGGTTTAGCATTTTATGTTAGGTAATTTTATGGCAATGTTTGATATGGTGGCATATCCAAAGTTTGGCCTTCCAATACATTCTCTGGTGTTCGAACTATTGTTACAAAAAAATATAATAATTTTTTGGGGACACGTCATAGATCTGCCGCATTGCATTTTTTGTTACATGTTTAGAGAGCATTTCTGACAGACTTAAATGTTCACATAACAGGCTTGGTAACGTTAAATGCTTACTTTTTTTTTGTTTGTTAATTTGTGCAGTACCTGCGATTAACCTGTGGCTTGAGAAACCGCGACTCAAGGGCATCTAAGCCGTCAAAATCACCCGGGGATCGCACCCGGCCTGAGCCACACCAACCCTTAACATGGTTGGATTTTTTGTCCCCGCAGGTTTCGAACCGGTGACTTTAACATCACGGAGTGGCTTAACAACACACTCCGTCACCGACTGTCCTACACCTCGGGGACTTTAAAAGTTGAAGGACATGGGGGTGGGCTTTGATCCACTTATGTGTGCACGGGTCACGATACCATTTATTATAGTATCTCCGGGTGCAACCACACGTTCGACCACTACCTCAAGCTGTCCCCATGGCTCCAGGTAAAGCCCTCACGAGAATTGAACCTTGCCCAACAGTGAAAAACTCCTCGCTTTCCACCATTGGATCCAACCCCTTTGGGCACGTTAAATGCTTACTTAACAGGCTTGTTACAATACATTTTTTTCTGTTTTTTTAATTTATATGTTTCAGCAGCATTGTTGGTTTACCGGTTCATGCTTGTTTTTTGCATCTCCACTGATTTCTTATTTGCATGTTGTTGTTTTTCTTGCTTGCCTGTTCGTGTTGTTGCAGTTTGCACGTTTGGGTTTCTGCAATCGTGATTGGAACTGTGTCGACCTTAAACTATATTTCATAGTTGGCGATGCTTTTTCCATGGATTATGTGTTACTATGGTTTCATAGTTACGAGAGTAGGTTTTGTTGTGTGAGCGATATAGTTGTTCTCTTCCTTTTGTTTTGCTCTTGTAAACTGCGTTTCTGGCTCAGTTTAGCGTGTTGACGATTTTCCGGGTTCAGAAAATTTAAAACCATTTGTCCCTCCCCTTCATCCTCGCTACCTTCCGCCCTTCCCAATAGACATTAATTATGCTTTCGAAAGTCAGAACCGACCAGACAGGTACGAAAAAGCAGGCTTTAATAACTAGAAAGGTCGAGGACATCTCCCATTAAAATGAATAGACAGACATATATTATTGGATTTGGTAATTTCTTTTGCCTCCATTTTGAATTTGCAAAAATAATTTTTTTTCTTTTTTTTCCTGTTTGCGCTCTTTTAGTTTTCTTAAAAGCTTCAACATAGTCCACGAACGTGTCGCCCACAGAGGCCTTCACGTCATGTCCCTCTTTAATATTGTGCATATCTTAGATGTGAGATTTGAGAATCTGCTCGGATATGAGAATTTTAATACATGCTATTAGTCACTATTCAACGTACATATTCGAGAAGATTGGCATTAATAAGCAAAAATATCGAGAACATCTATCATTAAAACGAATTAACACAAAATCTACGGAAGATCATCTAGCGTTGCTTTTAAATACTTATTTCCATTTCTCTCTATCATCAAAGAATTGTGCTTTAGGGTGTCTTCGTTCTAATGTTCCTGGTCATGGACCTATAAGAGAACTTAGAGATGCGATTGAGGCCCAGATGAAAGAAGAGAGACTGGTTTTATGTGACGTGAGCTTTGAGTAAAAAAAAAAAATTGTTATAGAAGAGAAAGTCAGAGAAGAGGAAAAAAAAAGAACAAGTATGTTCTAGTTGTTCTCCCTGTGTTCGATGCTTTGGTTGGTTGAAAAGGCTGCCTGGAGATTTGTTTGTTGAACTTCTTTGTTTTTTTGCTGGGAGTTGTGATGGATTTTCATCTCACGTGCAAAATAGTTCTTCGTTGAAGTATATAGCTTCTTCAAACAACACAGATTTGGCAAGTGTATCGAATTCTGCAGATCCCACAAGATTTTGTCTTCCTCAAGGATGATGCGTTTACAATGGCTTGCAGAATGGCATGTCATGTTCGTAAATGACGCGAAATATTACTCCATTTGTGAATGCAACTAGAGACGAGTAATAGAAACTGTATGGGTGGATAAAATGACATATTATCGCTACAAAAGTTTATGATGCGATCTGCAACATTTGATACACTTGCCAGACCTGTGGTGATGCGTTCTGCAGCATTTGATGCACTTGCCAGATCTGTGCTGCCCGAAGAAGTTATGTACCTCAACATATTTGCATTTTTCAGCTGGGTTGGACGTTTCTTCCAATTTATTGTAATAAAGCAAAGAAGTTCAACATACAAATCTTCAGGCAGGCTTTTCAACCAAACAGATGATCGAATACAGGGAGAATACCAGTCACAACATACTTGAATTTCTTTCCCCTGCCATAGCTATGGTGACATAAAATGACTCCCTCCACTTTGAAATCGGCATGAATCACATTTCTAAGTTGTCTCGGATGTCAAGGGTCAGGAACATTGCAAGGAAAGCACCTTGAACCCCAAGTTTTCGACGACAGAGAAAAAATACTACTTGAGAAAGAATGGAATGTTGAATAACCAACGATTGCAAGCAGGCCATATTTGGAAGAGACAAGGTGTTCAAAAATCTGGGATAGCTGTAGTTGGCAACACCAATTAAGTAGAAAACCCGAAATTGATATTGAACTCGTTTTTTACGAATAAAGGGTTTGAACGTCAAGAAAACTGTCAACAAGCTTCATCAATGTACATATTTTTTATTGGTCGGCGGCAGGCCAAATCGCAATTGTTGTGGCAAATAACCTCAACTATATTTTGTAACCCATCTTATTTGGATATAGAATAATTCCGCTTTATTTTTTAATAGTATTTTCCAATCTCTCGTATTTGTTTTAATTTTATTTTGTGCCTTCTTCCCCTGTGTCGTTAAACATGGACGACAAGCTTTTCCTTTTGCTGCCCACTACTTCAATTTAAATAAAGCCTACTCTATCCGTTGCTTACATTTTACATTTAAGAATAATTTTTCATAAGCCATACTTATGTGGCGCTGGTCCTGTATTTAAAGAAATAAATTGGAGGAGCCGTCCTGTTTCCATTCTTTAGGTCCCGTAAATAGAATGAATTAATGAGTTGCAACAAGGCAACTTCTTCTATTTGATAATATATGTGCATATATACTAATATCAATACTATTGGAATAAATGCAAAAACTTCCTCTTCTGCAAAGTTTAAGCAATTATGTTTGTGTTTGCGGTATTAAAGAACTATGTTCCCTGTTTCGTCATATACATCTTGCAACCAAAGAGCTTTCGTGCTCTGCAATTTATGCTTTAACTATTGATAACTCACCAGACATTTGAAAAGATTGACATTAATAAAGGAACGACTGAAGTTGTCTTAATTACTTAAATCACACCAAATTTTGATGACATTTAATTTAATTTAGATATTGATGTTTATGGAGAGTCGGCGTTTGCTCATGTCATTGCAAGAAATACAAGATGAATAGATGATAAGGAGTTTATCTCGTTGAAACCACAATGCAAATTCATGTTTCTTGTTGCGCTATGTACATCTTACAGTCAAAATTTTCGTGGTTTCAACGAAATTTGCGAACCGAAGAGCATCCTGCAAATTGGGAGATCATTTGCATTTGAAACATAAACAATCCATTAATATATATTAGTATAAATACTATTCAGCTAAATATGAAAACTTTCTCCATTAATACATATTAGTATGAATACTATTGAAATAGATATCAAACATTTCTCTTGACCAATACTTAGCCTGTTATCTGGCCACCAGGCCCCGGGTTTGCGGTACCCAACACCTATGCCCCCTGTTCCGTCATATTCATCTTGCAGCCAAAGAACTTCAGTGATCTGCAATTTATGCTTTTACTAGTGAGAACCCAGCAGGGGTTCGAAAACATTGCCATTAATAAACGGAAAAAAAAAAAAGGTTTTCAACTGTCATATACTTATCCCTTTTCCCCTTTTCATTCTCTCGTTCAATATGGCTTTCTGGTTTTATACTTAGTTGTCTTTGTATGATGGGTGCTTGTAGGGTTCACAGGCTGGCATATCTTTATTTCCATCTGTATCTTCACATGACAAATCCGACCAACTGTTGTTCCTTTGCACACCTAGGCAATTTTATGGTCGTGGTTGTCGAGTTGGCGCATACGAACTAGCCTTTTCTTCTTTCCGCTCGTTATCGCTTTCTTAATATATACTTAGTCACCTTTCTATGGTATCCGTTTCTAGAGTTGGCAGGCTGACATGTCTTCATCTCCATCTATATCCTCACACGACGAATCCGACCGACCGCTGTTCCTTTCCATACTTAGCCAATTTTATGGCCGTCGCTGCGGGGTTGACGCTTACGAACCCGGTTGTTTATCGTTTCGTTATATACATCTTGCACTCAAAACATCCGTGATCTACAATTCCACCACGGGTTCCTCGTATACATTAACTTCGTTCAAAGTATTTGTTGTTTCTTTCCATCCCCAACAACTTCGCATCCTTCCTGATATACATCAACAATGCTCTTACTAGTGACAACTGGACTCAGTGATACGAAACATAGTTCTGTGATCTGCAATTTATGCCTTAACTGGTGAGAACTCGGTAGGGGTTCGAAAAAATTTCCATTAATAATCAAACACTAGATGTTCTTCTGTGAGATACTTAGTCCTTTTTCCCTTGTCTTGTTCCCATGTATTATCGCTTTCTAGTTATATACTTAGTCACGTTTCTATGATCACGGGTTCCAACGTTGACGTGTTGACATATCTTCATCTCCATCTATATCCTCGCATGGCGAATTAGACCGCCCGCTGTTCCTTTTCATACTTAGTGAATTTTATGCCCGTGGTTGCCGAGTTGGCACAATTGAAGTCTGCTGCTTTTTGTTTCGTGATATACATCTTCCACTCAAAATTTGTGTGATCTACAATTCCACTGTGGACTCCTCCGTCCTTTTTCCCTTTTTTTCTTCCCGTGTATTATGGGACTATAAAGTATGGACATGATATTTTATAGAGCATGTACGGATTGCACATTCCATACCTAGCCACATTTTGGATCGCGGGTTCTCGGGAGGGTAGGCTCAAAATTGAGCCTCCATTGTTCCGTGCCCTGCAAATAGCACCTAGAATTCTGCGATATACAAATTGACAAGCGGACTTGCAGATTGGCTGAATGAACATTGCATTTCTATTGTTCTGTGTCCTCCAAACAACGCTCCCAGTTTCGCAATATACAAATTGAGACACAAAATCCAGGGCTGGTGGGGTGGAGATTGCCATTGTTTACGGATGGCAATCCCTGTTAAGTATCTAACAGTATCTGAAATTTTTTTCTCACTACTAAATTAGCTCTTAGTGGTGACAACTAGACAGAGAGGTACAAAATAGTTGGCATCACACCCTCCGCAATATACAAATTGACTACCGGATTCCGACATCGTCCGCTCTTCCGTGTTACAGATTATGCGTTCAAATGTTCGGAGCGATACAATTGGAACCTTGGGGCCTCGTGTCTTATGCAGAGACTTTGTCAGCCTGTTTTGCATCCTCCTATTGTCGGGTTCACGAAATTTCCAACTCTTGGATACTGTTTCGGGTTGGCACCAAGCTTCGTTCTACCACGGTTCACAAATGTTTCAAAGTATCTGTTGTTGCCTTCCATCTTCACTAACTTCCTCTCATTCCTAATATAGATTGGTTGTGCTCTTACTAGTGACAACTGAACACAATGGTACGAAACAGTTGGCATCTGACCCTTCGCAATATACAAATTGACTACCGGGTTCACATCTTCTACTCAAAATTTTCGTGATCTACAATTCCACTGCAGACTCCTTAGTCATTTTCCCCTTTTCTTCTTCCCGTGTATTATGGCTCTCTGGTTATATACTTAGTCGCCTTTCTATCATCGCGGGTTCCAGCGTTGGAAGACTGACATATCTTTATCTCCATCTATATAATCACACGACGAAGCCGACCGACCGCTGTTGCTTTCCATACTTAGCCAATTTTACGGCCGTGGTTGCCGGGTTGGCGGTTTCAAACTCTACTTCTTGTTCCGTGATGTACATCTTGCACTCAAAACTTCCGTGATCTACAATTCTACCGCTGACTCCTCGAATTCGAAGCTTCACTCTACCACGGTTCACAAATGTTTCGAGTATCTGTGGCTGTCTTCCATCCCAACTAACTTCTTGTCCTTCCTAATATACATTGGTTGTGCTCTTACTAGTGACTCTTTCTAGTGACAACTGCACACACTGATACGAAACAGTTTGCATCCAGACCTCCACAATGTAGAAATTCACTACCGGGTTCCGACATTGCCCCCTCTTCCGTGATACAGATTATGCATTCAAATGTTCTGAACTATACAATTTGACCGTCGGGGCCTCACGTCTACTGGGGGGGACCTTGTGACCCTTTTTTGGATTCTCCTGTTCACGAGTTCACGAAATCTCCATTTCTTAGTCACTGTTTCGGGTTGGCGCATTCAAACTCTGCTGCTTCTTGTTCTGTGATATACATATTGCACTCAAAATTTTCGTGATTTACAATTCCACCGTAGACTCCTTGGTCATTTTTCCCTTTTCTTCTTTCCTTGTATTATCGCTTTGTGGTTATATACTCAGCCGCCTTTCTATGGTCGCGGGTTCCAGCGTTGGCGGGTTGACATATCTTTATCTCCATCTATATAATCACACGACGAATCCGACCAACTGCTGTTGCTTTCCATACTCACCCAATTTTATGGCCACAGTTGCCGGCTTGGTGGTTTCGAACTCTGCTTCTTGTTGCGTTGTGTACATCTTGCACTCAAAACTTCCGTGATCTACAATTCCAGTGCAGACTCATCAAACTCGCAAGCTTCACTTTGCCACGGCTCACAAATGTTTCAAAGTATCTCTTATTGCCTTCCATCCACACTAACTTCCTGTCTTTCCTGATATACATTAGTTATGCTCTTACTAATCATATAGAGATTGCCCTCTGGACTGTCCTACCATACCCTCTTCACTGTTACGCGTATTGCACTCAAAAAGTCCCAAGACATACAATTTAGCCCTTGCGCCCTCACCTTCAACGATTGTACCTTGTAACCCTATTTCGAAGCTGTTTTTCCCGTGCCCGCGACCTCATGCAATTAGAAACATTTCATGCTAACAACTGACCATGCAAGAACTGTCAACATTGTCATTAATGCGTGAAACGCTTGAGGAGATCTCCCATTATTACGCATTAAACCAAGATGTGCATAGATTTATTTTGTCCCTTCCGATTGCTCATCTCGAACACGCATCGCCATGTTGGCCCGCTCAAGAAATCTACAATGCTTAATCGCTCATTGCAATATCCGCCATGTTCTCATTTCTATGTATGCGATTACTAGTGTTTAATGTTAACAACACATCATGCAACAACTGTCGAAATTGTCATTAATGAACGAAATTCTCGAGGACATCTCCCATTCACACGCTTTGGACCAAGATTTGCGCAGGATTATATTATCCCTTCCAACTTTTCATTTCATTCATCGTATGGAGCAAACAAACGTTCTTGTAGACTTATGGCAGTAGGTCGGTAGCAATTTTGTGGAGATATAATAAATATCTTCAGATATCAAGACCAGAACTTCTAGTGATTCAGGGCATATTTTTACTATTCATCCCATTCTGCCCAGAATGAAGTGATTTGGACGTCTGGAATCGCTTGTGCAGGCTGCGTCCCTGAGGTTTTTGACTGTAAGGAGGTGGTCTCTTGGTGCGCCGAAAGATATATTCCATGCCAAAGAATTATTCCACTACGCGACCATTCTCCTATTTCTTTGTCACCTCATGCCTTCCGCGAGATGTTAAAATTGTCGGAGCCAACATTGACGTTCAGAGGACAAGACTGCAAGCAGTCTCTAGAAAAACATGATAACGGGTTGGACATCTTAGCTGACTTCCTCGAAGACTCGACAACAGTTCCTGAAGATATCACAAGGTTGCAGGTAAGTTCCTTTAGAAATCCATTATGGGAAATTGCTTGGTTGTTTACGAGAATAATAGGACATGCATCCACGACAAGCGTTTCCCATATAATTAATTATATTTTGTATTTCACAGTCAAGGAACAATACATTTTCGATTGGGGGAAGCTAATTTCCATTGAGCTCTGTTCCCAGTTTTCACGATTCAAAGAATCGAATAAATTTTATATGTCATCCTACTTGATTTTCGCAATAGTGCATTGCTGCCCGTTTCCAAAACTTTCTCTTTCCAATAAAATAAACCGTGGATTCGACCCAGTAACATTTTGGTACGAGGCCCTGTGGACAACAATCCTGCTTTTGCCAATTGCGACGCAGAGACATTGCAAAGCGCGACTGAATTGTATAGACAACATGGAAAAGTATCTGGCGAGAAAAGTACCCAGTCCCCGCTAGCACTCCCAAGAGCATGACATCACGGAGTATCGCTTCGACGACCCACCCCAGTAAGAAAGCAACCCATAAATCTTCGAACGAAGAAGGAGATAAGAACCCTCTTCGCATAAAAATTGATAGTCCTCACAAACTTCCAGTGACGAAGAAGAGAAAAGACAATGCAGGGCAGGCGGAGGAACTCGAAATTGAAAGTGAACAGCTACAACTTGAAATTGAAACTGAGCACATGCACAAAATTGGGTCGTCCGTGGTGGAAATTTTTGAGACTAATTTTTTTTACGAAGATGAATCCTTCGTATTCCAGAGCGTTGTTTTTGACAACCAATCTAAAAGTATGGTCATTGAAAAGAGAGATGTAACAAACAGGAAAGACAAATCTCGCACATAGATAAACTTTAGGAAAATGCGGTCGTCCCAAATCTCCTCATTTCACCAAGTAACCGGTGAAATTCTTTGTGATTCCATTGGAGGAATTGAGACGAAAAATGCCAATCTCAAACACTGCCTCAACGAATTTGAGCAGGCTTTCATTGCAACTCCAGAATTTGCCAGTCTTTTGGCAAAAATCGTGCCTGCTACCACTGCAACTAAGATGAAAGTATCCTCTACCCTCCTTGCATGATCTAGAGCCCTTGTAGAGAATAACATCAACAAAAGAATGCAGCTAGTGATTGAAGCCTAGGAAATATTGCAAAATTTAGTTTCCTTCGGAAAGAAGGCAAATGGTTTCTTGGAACATTTGGAGGCGAATTTAAAAAATGACTAGCATTTCTGTGAACAGGTGCTGACCCATTTTACCAACTGTGCCGTCAACACATCAGAACTGAAAAGAAGACAAGAGAAACTCCCCTCCCCAAAGCGGGCCAAAAAAGTAAAAACATGCTGGAAAAAGAAAGTTAAGAACCTGGAGCTCATTGTCAAATCATGTAAACAAGTCATATCAGAAAAGAAAGATTTATTCACAAGCTTGATCCAAATGGACTTAGTCGGAAGTATCAATGAGGTTCAAGACCCAAACTTAATTTTCAAATACTTGTCAATCACCAAAGAAGCCTTCTAGGAACAAGTTGATATTTTAAAGGGGTTGTCTTTCGAAAAGTTTTACGACATAGCCGAACATCATGTAGATGAGCACGAGCGCTGGGTACTAGAGTATGCGGCACACAATTAAGAAATTGAACAAAGTCTTCATAGTATTTCAATGGATCTAGAGAAATTATAAAATGACCTTTACGACATAGAAATTCAAGATGAAATCAACATGGCCTTCGTGAAAAGATACATCGAAGAATGGTTCCACGAGAGAATGGACAACCTCATCCAGGAAGGGCAACAACCGGTTGACAAGACTCCACTGACCATTGACAACAACAACAAAAACGCATCAGCTTCATAGCAAGTCTATACTGACATCTTGCTTTCTTTATCAATCCAGTTTAAGTCTATACTGTCATTTTGTTTTCTTTATCAATCCACTTATGACCTCTTTAAATTGAAAACTGTAACAAAAAACTCATGACTTCCAATTTCTTCTTTTCAGGTCTTCCTCTCTTCCGTCGCGCACTTCTTCTTTCAACATTCCTAATTCTTGTACTTATTTCTTTTTATGGTCCGCGGGAGCCCCAATCCCAGACTATATGACAAACACATTTAAAATTCCAGAAAGATGTAACACACATTATTGGTTTTTGATAAATTCCAAAGAAAACTGATTCGAGAATGCCTTTATTGTATCCTAAATTTTTGCTGTCCAGGAACTTTTCTCATTTCTTTCAAAGAAAACTAATTCGGGTCTGCTACATTTCTTGTGTCCTAATGTATGCTATTTTTTTTGTCTTGCACGACGTTGTTACTATTCTTTTGTATGCTAACTTTTTGGGTGTCCAAGAACCTATACTTTGATAAATTTCGATTTTTCTTATGTCCAGAAGCCTTTGCTTTCAAACAAACTAATTCAGAAATGTTATTTTTTTTTTGTCTTTTTCTCCACGAACCTATGTAACAGACGTTATTATATGTAACAAAAATTATTTTTTTTGATAAATTTCTATAGTCCGCAAGTCTGCTTGTCAATTTGTATATCGCGGAACTCTTGGTGCTATTTGTAGGCCCTAGAACAACAAAGACCCAATTTTGAGCCCGCCTGCACGAGAACCCGCGATCTAAAAAGTGGCTAAGTATGGAGGTCTGCTACATTTTTTGTGTCATATTGTATGCTTAATTTTTTGTCTTGCACGATGTTGTTACTATTCTATTGTATGCTAACTTTTTGACTATAACAGACGTTATTACTATTCTATTCTATGCCTTTAAATGTTGATGTAATTTCCAAAGATATGTAACAGACATTATTTATTTTTGATAAATTTCTATAGCCCGCAAGTCTGCTTGTCAATTTGTATATCGCGGAACTCTCGGTGCTATTTGTAGGCCACAGAACAACAGAGGCCCAATTTTGAGCCCACCAGCCCGAGAACCCGCGATCCAAACATTGGCTAAGTATGGAGGTCTGCTACATTTTTTGTGTCCTATTGTATGCTAATTTTTTTTATCTTGCATGACGTTGTTACTATTCTATTGTATGCTAACTTTTTGGGTGTCCAGGATCCTATACTTTGATAAATTTCGATTTTTATTTTGTCCAAAACCCTTTGTTTTAAAGCAAACTAGTTCGGGAATGTTAATTTTTTTTGTGTTTTTCTCCACGAACCTATGTAACCGACGTTATTACTATTCTATTGTATACTTTTAAATGTTGATGTAATTTCCAGAGATATGTACCAAACATTATTTATTGTTTTATAAGTTTCTATAGTCCGCAAGTCCGCTTGTCAATTTGTATATCGTGGAACTCTTCGTGCTATTTGTAGGGCACGTAACAACAAAGACCCAATTTTGAGCCCGCTAGGCCGAGAGCCCGCAATGAAAAAACTCGCTAAGTATGGAATGAGGACTCCGTGCATGCTCTATAAAATCTCATCCCCATACTTTATAAAAGTACATATTTCGTATGTATAAAACTAAATATCTACTTTCTAAAATTTGATAAATTTCAATTTCTTTTGTGTCAAGGATCCCTTATTTTAAAGATAACTAATTCAAGAATGTTAATTTCTTTGTGTTTTTTTCCACGAACCTATGTAACAGAGGTTATTATTATTTGTTTGTGTTTCTCTCCACGAGCGTATGTAAAACGTATGTAAAGAAAACTAATTCGGCAATGCTAAATTTTTTGTGTCCAGAAAAGCCTTTGTTTTAAAACAAACTAATTCGAGAATGTTATTTTTTTTTGCGTTTTTCTCCACGAACCTATGTAACAGGCGTTATTACTATTCTATTGTATGCTTTTAAATGTTCATGTAATTTCCAGAGATATGTAACAAACATTATTATTTTCTGATAAATTTCTATAGTCCACAACTCTGCGTGTCAATTTGTATATCGTGGAACTGTGGGTGCTATTTTGAGCCCGTCAGACTGAGAGCCCGCAATGAAAAAACTCGCTAAGTATGGAATGAGGACTCCGTGCATGCTCTATAAAATCTCATCCCCATACTTTATAAGAGTACATATTTCGTATGTATAAAACTAAATATCTACTTTATAAAATTACATATTTGGTATGTATAATTTATGCTGTCCAGGAAACTATAATTTGAAAAATTTCAATTTCTTTTGTGTGCGGGAGCCCTTCTTTTAAAGATAACTAATTTAGGGATGCGAATTTCTTTGTGTTTTTTAAGAACCTATATAACACGTTACTACAATTTTTTTTATGTAACATGTTACTACTATTTTTTTGTGTTTCTCTCCACAAACATATGTAATATTTTTTGATATATTCCGGAAAAAATTAATTCAAAAATACTTTCAACGTGCAAACCAAATGTATTTCAACTTGCTAACCACGTTACTCGGTCGCATTTACTACCATGAAGCACTTGTTTTGACATTAGCATAATAAAATGACCTCCTTTACAAAATGTGATTACTTCACCCGCCATTTTTATGTATGTTCAGCGCGTTCATTTCTTCTTCGAAAGACCTCCGGCTTTCATAGAGAATCGCATATCCACCCATATATGCACGCGTTTCCTGGCTCGGACAAGCTTCGATATCGAGTCCCGCAGCAGCAGAAGGGTTTATAAGGAAGGATGGAGACCATGGAGATGCCTATGACAGTGCCTCCCCATCGCCTGGGCAACGATATTCAGCAGCTCAACATCGATTTTTCCAATGTTGACTTGGGTTCAATACAGCTTCCTCCCGGCGAAGATTTTGGCATCAAAAGGTTCTCACTATACTCGATTCTAATCATCCAGAAAAAATAAGAATGCTGTAGATGCATTTTTTATCTGAAAACCCTAAACGCTTTCTATCTATGGGGCCCGTGGTTTCGACTCGTTGGTGTGCATTTATCTGTCATTTTGTTCTAAATGTATTCTCAAGTCATCCAAAAAGTTAATGTTGCATTTGATTTGATTTGATATGTTCATCCTTTGTCAGTTCTGCATCAATTCAATTCGGAGTGGACTGCTTTATATTCCTTTCATTAATTTTTTTCATGTCTAATTTGCCACTAGTGAGGATGAAGAGGAAGAAGAAGATTCACTGGAGTTCGAGACTGGGTTTGGTAACATTGTAGTTGTAGACAATCTCCCGGTTGTCCCTCCAGAGAAGTTTGAGAAACTCGAAGGTGTTGTTCGAAAGATATTTGGGCAGATTGGTACAATCAGGGAGAGGGGGCTCTGGATGCCGATCCATCCCGAGACCCAGAAGACTCAAGGATATTGCTTTATAGAGTACAATACCCCTCAGGTACAGCCTTGCCATCATCATTCGTTTTTTAATATAATATTTTACAGGATGCTTCCTATGTTCACTGTGTGGCAGCGTGCCCTTCCTGCTGACAATGCTTCAGAAAGATTCCTTTGGCCAAGAAGCCGAGGGTGGGTGGTGGGGTTGTCTATTCGACCAAAGCTGCCGAGGACTTGGTCCTGGCCCCAACCACTTGAAATGGCCCGGGGCGTCTATTCCACCAAAGTCCCCTAGGGTTTTCATCTGGTCCCAACCACTTGAAACAGTCTGCTCGCATGGGTGCAAGAAGGGAAAATTATGTCTCTGCGGGATTTGAACCGTGAGGGGTGGTGTAAAATACCCCAGCTTTACCATCTTAATCAAGCCCCCGCTGTCCTCCCCTAACAATGTTGGTGGGTATGGATGCACTTAATTGGCTGCTGTTTAAGCTCTAGATGGGGTTGCTTCTGCATGATAGCTGCAGAGGAAAATAAAATCTGCTTTTTGCTCACTTACAAAGTTACAATGTAATTTGAAAGAGATGTATTTTGCATTAGCATATCTTATACACCAATTTTTTTTCCTTGAAAAAAATTGTAATTTTATTATATAAACAAAATTACATTTTATAGATGTGTGCACATTTCATATACCTGCAGTGGGTGATTGTAAAAAAAATACATCTAGATAGGATCCCACACAAGGATGTAATCCACCAAGATTGCAGAACAAAGTCCAAAAAATGTTAGCCGATATTGATCCTAGGGTATCTCCAGCAGAATCTCATAATGATCACCCAAAAACAGTATAGTAATCCCCATCAATTGAAATATCGTCTTAAACAAATTGACATTCAACTCCTGCATGATATATCAAAGAAAAGGGCATGGTGATATTCAGTGTATTACCCTTCCATCATCTCCCGTATATGTCAAACACCAGGTCCCATCTGCAACCCAGCCTTAGAAGCCCATCAGCTTCAGCATTTCTTTTTCTGTACACACGGGGAAAATATATTGTACTAAATGCTGATTTTGCAATTTGAGTCTCCTAGAAAATGGGTCTCATTGAATAATTATCCAAATTACTTATTCCTTTCATCCAATTGACCACCACTAACGAGTCACCAAAGATTTGCAAATTTAAGGCACCTTTTTCAGTGGCCAGATTTAGGAGCAACTTTAGGGCGAAATGTTCAGCCTTGTTATTTGGGCCCCTGCCCAGTCCAGTTTTAAACTTAAGCACATGACCTTTACTGCTATAAATGATTCCACCTCCACAACAGAAGGATCTCCTTGACAAACCCAGTCAAAGTACTTGTGGCTTTTCCTTTCTAGTCTGCTTAAAACCATCAAGAATTGACATACGCTGAACAACACATTGAATATGGAGTACAGTCTTACCTTCAAATATGCTGGCATTGTGGCTTAACCATATTTCCCATGCTATAATAAATGGAAGTGCTCTTATCTATTTTACGGCTTTGTTGATGGTGTCAAATCACATTTTAGAAATTGCTGCATATTCTAGCAGCTGATGTTAATGTAGAAATGTAAAGATTTTTCATTTGCAAGATTGCGAAGTGTTCTTTCAAAGTTCTCAAATTGCTACTTATTTTGCAGATGGCCAACCTGGCCTATCTTTAAATATTGTCCTATAAAGGACCTACTGTATGGCCTGAGATTAACCAGTGTCGTCATTGGCTTTCGGGGAAGTTTACATTGAGACTATTAATACCTTTTTGAATCTCCAGAGTTTTACCATCTTCATTTTTTCTAGCAAAGCTTGCTGTATTCTAGGTTGATGCCTATTGGTGCATTGCAAACATCTCTCCTTTTCTCTCTCTTTATTAGGAGCATTCGAATGAGTTTCAATGGCATTTTTTCAATCTTGTCCTCCTAGTGACACTTTTTCATAACTCTCTTTTGTTTTTTGAATGATGCAGGAAGCACAAACAGCAAAAGATCAAACAAATGGATACAAGCTGGACAAATCCCATGTATTTGCTGTTAACATGTTTGATGACTTTGATAAATACATGAAAGTATCAAATGAGTGGATTTCTCCAGAAACAAAGTCCTATACACCTGGGGTAAGTGTCATTATCTATCCCTGTGATATTAAGACTATCTACCAAAGTGAGCATGTTTGAATCTATAATAGTTCAAAAAACATTTCAAAGTTCTTGAAAATTTGTACATTGAACATTCACTTGAACTATATAGGATAGCAGAAACCTTCAATAATATATAATTTATGACTTTTAAACATAACTGTTGATTTTGGCCTACTATAAGTGACCATCACCATTATTTTAGCAAACTTAACCATGCTGAATTGAATTCTTATAAGTTTGTTTTTGCTGAACGTGGTATTGTTAGTTGGCAGGAAAATTTACAACAATGGCTAACAGACGAGAAAGGACGTGATCAATTTGTTATTCGTGCTAACACTGACACTGAAGTTTATTGGAATGATCCTAGACAACTCAAACCAGAACTAGTCTACCGCCGTGGAGTAAGTTCCTCATGTCACATTGATGCATGATGTGTTCTATGAAATACACTTCTTCACGAGTGTGTGATCACTGATGATACCACCAATTCTTTTTTCCAACTGCTAAAGGTGCTGAAGTTAAAGATCTTTTCTTATGCAGTACTGGACTGAAAGCTTTGTCCAGTGGTCATCTCTTGGAACATACCTGGCAACAGTGCACAGGCAGGGAGCAGCTATTTGGGGAGGTGGTACAACCTTTAACCGTCTGATGAAATTTGCACATCCACAGGTTTGTGTTTCCCCAAAGCTACCTGGTGCGTATTAAACATATTATTTGTGAACTACTCTTCTATTATTTATTTAAGACCTATATTAAAAGAACTTTAGTAAATACGAACTTAGAAAAGTAATTGACAGCTGTATTTTATACAGGTAAAATTGATAGATTTCTCTCCTGGGGAAAAATTCTTGGTTACTTACAGCAGCCACGAGCCAAGTAATCCTCGAGACACACAGGTACTCGTTTAGAGCTATTGCATTTCTTTTTAAATATGCTTCAAATTTTTATTAATTAGCAATACAGTATAGGGAGCATATTGTGAAACAGGCTTTGGCTAAAGATCAAGCCACTGACTAACTCATTTGGACAATGACAAACCACTACACCTGAGGCTCTTTAACCAACATTATGAAACTCAGCTTAGTGAAAGACTCAGTGAGGCTGGGGAGTAAGAGTTCGACTCATGTTCGGCAAAAATTCTGCTGAAACAAAAACTTATTATGGCTTTTTTTGCTGATTGAGTTTTATAAAGTGGCTTACTGAGTTTTTCAAGGGTTCACAAGTCGAACTCGCCAGCCCTTAAAAAATGTGTTGAGTACTTGCAGATCAGAGTTTGACTCCCGATTACTCCAGAATCAAAAAAGCTGCTGGTGAGTCAGATTTGCTGGAAGCAAGTGTTACTAGCCAGTGCATCAACTTGGCTTGTATTAGGTCCTGAGCTGGTTTTGACTTGTGAGTTTGATACAAACCCAGTGAGTTATGTTACATCGTCTTAAACAATAACCCTGAAAGTTACATAGAGATTGATGCCAGACAATTGGCAGACACTGAACTACAGAGAGACTTCTCCTTACAAACACTGAAAGCCATGTAGGGGAGAGGCAAGGTCTCAAAATCATGTGTATACAGGCATACAGTCAACATACTGATCAAAACTTTCCCTCATAGAACACAGAGAATGCTGGGGAGAGGCATGGCTCCAAAAATTTTGAATTGATGGCAAAGACCACTGATACAAATAGATCGAGTGGCCAAGCGTGGCTTGAACACGAAACCAAATACAGTAACCCCGATTTGCTACAGAGATGTGTTGGTGAAAGCATAACTCTCAAAGCAATGGACACAGCTCCCTTAAAACCCCAAGTTCCATTCCAATTCACGCTGGCAAAACCACAGCCTCCTTTGTCTCCTATGCCACCTAAATGGCATTCTCATGCTGGAAAATACTCTAATATCATTTTGGGAATGTAATGTATAGGCACAAAGGAGGCAACAGCCTTTCCTCTTCCCTCAACCTGTTTCCTCCGTTTGAAGGCAATTACATTTTTAATTAAACATTAACCAGAAAAATGTTACCATTTTCTGCACAACAAGAAAAATACATTGAAATATTACATATGACTGTTGATTTTTGGTATTTATCTTTTAAAGATCTAGCAAATTTATTCTAACATATAAATGCGTTTTGTTCAGAGGGTTACCCTCAACATTTTTGACGTGAGGAGTGGTAAAGTATTGAGAGAGTTTAAAGGAAGTGCTGATGATTTTGCAACGGGTGGAACTGGTGGTGTTGCTGGTGTGTCTTGGCCTGTATTCAGGTATTTTTTTTTTCTATTGATTTGTAGTTTAAGGACCAGTACTCAAACAATGCCATGTTTGACTTGTTATCCATCATATTTCTGAGCAGATGGGCTGGTGGCAGAGATGACAAATACTTTGCCCGTATTGGAAAAAATGCTATCAGTGTTTATGAAACAGATACTATAAGTCTCCTAGATAAGAAGTCCATCAAAGTTGAAAATGTAATGGATTTCAGTTGGTCTCCAACAGATCCAATACTATCCTTGTTTGTGCCAGAGGGAGGTGGTGGTAACCAACCTGCAAAAGTGAGTATCATATCTTACTACTGTGATACATGGATTCCTAGAATTTTTTATCAAAGATTGTGTTCTTATCAAATATTCTTTTAATCAAAATAGAAAGTCAACTATGCCTGGGGTACAAATTTGACTGGAATGATTGGTGTGTTTCAGGTAAGTCTTGTACAAATCCCTGGAAGGGAAGAACTGAGGCAGAAAAACCTG
Source organism: Picea engelmannii (assembly GCA_009831015.1). Classification (NCBI taxonomy): domain Eukaryota; kingdom Viridiplantae; phylum Streptophyta; class Pinopsida; order Pinales; family Pinaceae; genus Picea; species Picea engelmannii. The sequence goes on along the minus strand of ML782494.1, from coordinate 525,974 downwards.
TTCAGTGTAAGTGATTGCAAAATGTACTGGCAAAGCAATGGAGACTACTTGGCAGTCAAAGTGGATCGCTATACCAAGACAAAGAAAAGTACATACACAGGTTTTGAACTTTTCCGAATAAAAGAAAGAGATATCCCCATAGAGGTCCTGGAATTAGAGAACAAGAATGACAAGATCATTGCATTTGCTTGGGAGCCCAAAGGCCACAGGTTTGCTATTATCCATGGGGATGGACCCAGGCCAGATGTTAGTTTCTATTCAATGAGGAGCCCTAATAATGTGGGCCGGGTTTCCAAGCTGGCTACCATCAAAGGAAAACAAGCAAATTTCCTTTACTGGTCCCCCATTGGACGGTTTATTATTCTTGCAGGTCTAAAAGCCTTCAATGGTCATCTTGAATTTTTCAACGTTGATGAACTTGAGACAATGGCAACTGGTGAACACTTCATGGCAACTGATATTGAGTGGGATCCTACTGGAAGGTGAGACCTTTTTATATCTACATTACATGATACATTATTAGTTATTATGCCTGTGTTTTGCAAATTTCGAGTTACTGCTAATATGTACTGCCTGTTTACAGATATGTATCAACAGCAGTCACATGTGTTCATGAAATGGAAAATGGGTTTAACATATGGTCTTTCAATGGAAAGCTATTGTACCGCATTCCCAGAGATCATTTCTACCAGGTAAGTGTGCAAATCATTTATTGTAAACTATGTTGTATTTCATTTTCTAATTCTTAATGTTTATATCTATTTTCACTATGATTCCCAGCTATTATGGCGTCCGAGGCCACCTTCTCTTCTAAGCCCAGAGAAAGAGGAGGAGATTGCTAAGAATTTGAGGAAGTATAGTAAGAAGTATGAGGCTGAAGACCAGGATGTTTCATTATTGTTGAGTGAGCAAGATAGGGAGAAACGGAAGAGATTGCAAGAGGATTGGCAGGGCTGGGTTAATGAATGGAAACGTCTTCACGAGGAAGAGAAATTATTTAGACAGGAACTACGTGATGGAGAGGCTAGTGATGAAGAAGAGGAATATGAAGCAGAAGAAGTTGCAGTTGAAGAGATAGTAGATGTTACTGAAGAGATTGTTTCATTTGGTTTTGAGCAGTTGGACTGAGTGATTCTATGGTATGCAGCTGCTTGTGCCTCCATAGAGACATATATGTTTGTGCCATCATGCAGGCAGATAGCTAGAAAATGCAGTGGTGTTTAACTGTTTTCCTGCTCATATTCATAATAGCTGAGATACTCATTTGTTGAAATTTTGTAGAATGGGCATTGAAATGCCCACTTTCTGAAAGGAAAAATTGCAGTGTGAAAGGTTGATCTATTATTCATTGAACGATCTAATGTTTTGAGGGTAATTTCTTACATAGTCGGATTTTTTTGTTTAACAGATTTTCAATGTAATAATTTTCCAAGGGGAGATGCATTCTTTTGTTTGTTTGTTAGAAATGTGCCCGTAACTTGCGGGACCAACATTTTTAACCATTGACTAAGAAACTACAACCCAAGGGCATTTAAGCCATCAAAATCACCCGGGGATCGCATCCGGCATGAGCCGCATCAATCCTTAACATGGCTGGATTTTTTGGGTGTCTTTTCTCGACCAAACTGTATTGAACTAGGGTCGCCTAGCAAACGAAACCCACACCTTAACCAATTGAGCTAGTGGGAATTGGCTTTAAAATTGAAGGACATGGGGGTGGGCTTTGATCCACTTATGTGTGCATGGGTCACAATATTATTTATATAATATCTTTTGGTGCAACTACACATTCGACCACTACCTCAAGGTGCCCTCGTGAGGGGAGATGCATTATGTAAAGTACTGGAATTATAATTTAGTTACTCTTTAGGAAATTCAAGTACTATATTTATATAGATATTGCACTTGGATCAAGATTTTTTTCTCTTTGTTCCTCATGGACGTAATGCTATTAATAATAATATTATGTGTGAACCTTCAATATGAGCTCGAACCTCCCTCAAAATTTCCCTGAAATAGATGTTGAGCTTTATATACATACCCACGCTTTGCGTATCTTTCCATGTCCAAAGATCCATCTTTCCAAGCATTTGCTAGACTTGCATGCATGCCAGTGTGATCACAAGGTTTTTTGGGGTAAAAGGATGTCTTGGTAGGGTGTTGTGGAGGGTCCGAAAACGAAAATATCGGCAACATCCAGGGAAATATCGAAAAATAATGTAAGGACGAAAAAAATACAAAAATATTCATTTTTTTTCAATTTTTTAAATATTTAAAGCATCAACAACATCAAATAAATGCATTTCCATATAAATATGAAAAGATAACTGATATATAAGATGTATAAGATGTTTAGTAAACTCGAATACATCACAGTCTACAGATCAACACTGAATCATGTCTAGAGTCTAAAGCCTCAAAATATCATCAAAAAATATAATAAGTGACAAATGTATTTCATCATCACGAGTCATCTACAATGAAATCAAATAAAGTGTAATGATTCCCTCTACCCCTTTTACGGGAAAAAGGTGATAGTTTTTCCTTTAGAGGAAGAAGCCCTTGGGGCTAGCGTGGACTTTGACGTGTTGTAGAAGAAGCATGAGCTAGAGTCTTGTGTCCTCTACTAGTGCTACTGCTAAGTACAGTTTCCTTTGTCGAAGTTCGTGAAGATGGTAGGTGACTTTGCTCTGTAACATCCTCATCCTTCACCGCCTCTTCCTCTGCTGCTGCCCCCTCTACCTCATCCTATACCCAATCAGGGATCAATTCCAAGATAGGCCTCTCAAACTCAACCCTCCATGCAACATTGTTGTCAATCCCATCCAACAAAATGACGTACACATCATGTGTTTTCTGGATCTGCTTCACCAATAATCGAAGATTGTAGTAGACATATACCATGTCATTGGGGTGTTGGGATTCCAACTTGTATGAGGGCCATAAATTATAAATTAATAATAATATTATAATTTATAATACATAATATAGAGTCTAGACTATAGAGTGTGACATGGTATAAAATAATAATTTATAATTTATAATGAATTAAAAATTTAATTTGAAAATTTGTAACTTATTGCGCTTCTTGGTGTGTTTTTTCTCAAAGGCACTCCAATTGTGCTCGCAACCTGAACAACTACGTGTTTGGTTAAGTACCCGAATGACAAGTTTTTGTAGATGGGGTACTCTACCACCATAGCTTGTCCACCAAACAACGACAACAAATTAGAGAAACATAAGAAAAAACATTGAAATTTGAAAGTTAAAAGTTAAAACAAAGTAAGAAACTAGAACTAAGAATTAAGTAGTAAGAAGAGATATTGAAATTTGAAATTTAATGAAGCTTACATGGCATTTTGGTCTTCCTATAAGCTATAACCGTTTGAAATCCAAAAGTTCCACCATATATCTTATATATTTCCATTTATTTGGAAATCTTTGCACGTTTTTCATGACTTAGCACCATTCTCTCAACACATGTGAGGAATCCTTCCATAACCTCAACATCAAATCTAAAACCACATGAGTAAGAGAATGTGAGATTGAGGTAGATACCTGCAACATGAATCGTGTGATGAAGTGTGTTGTTCCATCGTTGATCAATCGCTCCCCCATATATGTAGTCGTTTATGAAATCCATCATCTCCCTTGTCATCATAATAGGCACAAATGGCTTCTTTGACCCTATCCATGGCCTCATATAAGTAGCCCATTGCGGGCTTGTCTCCATCAACCAACCAAAGAACCTTTACCAAAGGTTTGCTAATGGCAACCATATCCACCACTCCCACCTAGAAACTCTCTTGGTATGATATTAGCGTGCATATGGCCTCCAGCTTCGGTTTGCGGCTAAATGATAAATCATCCCACTTATGTGAAACACACATCATCTTTAGGTCCCGCATACAAGCCAAGATAGATTGAAGATATATGAAGCTAGTGGCAAAGCACATGATTGTAGGGTGCACCAACTCCCTATTATTTGTGAATCTTCTCATCAAGCTAAGCACAGATGCATGATTATATATGAATTTTGTGATGCTCTTAGCTGCTTCAACAATGTCCTTGATATAAGGAATTATTCCCATATCCTCTAAAATCAAATCTATATAATGTGCAACACAAGGAGTCGAAAACAAGGTAGGATACCTTTGCATTAGCATCCTACCCACAACAACATAGTTATCAACGTTTTCCGTTATGACTTGGACAACATGTTGTGGACCCACCTCCCGAATGAACTTCTCCAACACGTCACATGACAACGATGCATCTTTAACATGTGCAGATGCATTAACAGATTTAACAAACATTGTCCCCTTGAGACAATTAATCAAGAAGTTAATAAGTGTCCTTCCCTTCTGGTCCGACCAATCATCTTACATCACGGTGCATCTAGTGATTTCCCATGATGCCTTAAGCTCCTCCAATCTGCTAGCACAATCGAGCGTTTCATTTTGAAGGATATGCTCTCTCAACTCCTCATAGGTAGGGGCCTTCTACCCCGGGCCAACAACAACAACTGCATCGGGGCCTTCTACCCCAGGCCAACAACAACAACTGCATCAAACATTGGTTGATATAATGGGTTGTTCTTGGCAATGTTAAAAGGAATGCCACTCCATAAGAAACACTTACCCACCAACTTATCAGCCTCTTCTTCTCCTTTCGTTTTACCATTAACCTGATAGAAGGTTGTGCACCAGGTGTGGTTCTAGGGACAAAAAACGACGAGGTCGAAGAATGGGTTTCACTTCTAATTCCTCCCCCCTTAGATATTTCACATCCTCTTGCAAATCGAGCTTTCTTAGCTTCCCTATATTCTCTGGCTAAACCCATATCTTCAAGTACTTTGTTGGCAATACACATCATTTCCGAGCTTGAATTTGAGAAAATAGCGACTTCATGTCTCAAAATTTTTGCAAGGTGGTATTTCAGTTGGGTAATTCCCCCCATCATTCTCATCTTACACAACTTGCAATACAAAGTTTGTCTATTAACCCCCCCCCCTAGGTTCACCATATTCCCACATAACATCCAATTTTCTTGGCATTTTCAATCTTCAAGTGATCAAAATTAGGGCACAAAAACAATGGAAAAAGATTAAAATCACCATTTAACTTTTAAAGAATCAAGATTCAAGATAATACAATCTACAAGTAATTCAAATTTACAAAATAGGGAACACTGATAAATTTGCAAAAAATATAAAATCTATCATAAATTTGCAAAAAAAAGAAATGTTTGAAATCAATCCACTCTTCAAAATAATTTAATGGCCGCTGATAAAAATATTCCCCAACTATCAAGATGAAGGATACACAACAAAAATTAAAAAAAAGAAACAAAAAAAGGTGCAAACTATTGCCCATACCTGCAAATGCGCCTTTGCTTGACGGGAATCAATCCCAACTTCACAATGAATAGGTTATGGTGCTCAAATCTCACTCGTATTTGGTTGAAAGAAATCTTAACTCTTTCTCCTTTGCTCTCTAAACCCCACACTCTAGTTGCAAAATGAGAAATTAAAAGTCAAAATCTGGCATGTTCTGTGCTCGTGCGACATTTTGCTTCGTCGCGCGATATTATCACGCTGTTTTCCTAATTATTGCAATAATATCGGGACATGAAAATATCATGATATTTTCGACGATAATATCACCAACCTTAGTTTTGGCGATATTATTGCCAACATCGCGATGTTGGTAACAAAGCTACAAATAGTTCTCTTAAACCATACCAACTTGTGATGCAACAAATATCAATGCATTTAAATGTTATTTTTTAAACTGTAAGGCTATTAATAAAAAAATTGTTTCATATGGATATTGGGTTTTCCGATGCTTGAAACATTTTTGAATAAATAATTGGAAAGGGAAAATCTATTGTGATTTCACAACTCTCAATATTATGTCAAATTCAAACGAATTCATACATTGGATACTCGAGTGCCAGGCCACTGAATATTCGCTACTTGTTACACAGTTCTATCTCTAAACAAGATGGTAAATATTTTATAACAAAATCAATAATTAGATTGTTCATCATTTACACAGATGGTAAAGATTTTATAACAAAATCAATAATTAGATTGTTCATCTTTTACGCATTAGATAATTTAATATTTTATAAAAGGAGATCGTGTTGGTTATGAGAAACTACTCGGCGTTTCAATCCCAGAGTAGGCATAATCCTCAGGAATGGGATTGAAACATCGAGTGGTTTCTCATAACCAACACAATCTCCTTTTATAAAATATTAAATAATTAATAATTTTAAATTTTTGTACTGAACAAAATGTTTTAACTAATTCTAAAACAACTGTTGAAACATTGCAGACATGTGTAAACAACCTTCCAAAATTCTAAAGAAAAAATTACTTTAGTTTGAAAATATTACATCTTGATGGTTCTTGCTTAACTACTTGCATGTATAAACCTTAAAGAAAACCCCTAATTGATTTAGTGAACATTTAAAATTACTGAAAAACATGGTTGAGTGATTGCTTCTTCATGTCCATGATTGGATGTAAGAGAACTTTGTTTCTTGAGGTCCATGCCCTCTAACATCTAGGATTGAGTCCCATAACATACTGTACTCGGCCTCCAATTCGTCCACTTTTTGCTTCCGTTGAACAAGATAATGTTAGAAATAATAGGTGTGCTTGTTTCACCATAGACAATATCTCAATATTGTCACCCAACCATAGGTACAAAGGCCACCCCTGAGCACTTAAACCTTGACAGATATAATAATTCCGGAAGAAAACCCTAGAACCAATAGCCAACCAAGGTAGCGTACTTCTCTCCAAATCTAGCGTACCACGCAGAGAGTCCAAGCCATAACCAAGGCAAAAAGTCCAAACCATAACCAAAGGCAGAAAGTCTAAACCATAACCAAAGACCAAGTCACTACTGCAACAACTGCAACTCTCCTCCAATCATGCACACCACTTGCCCTTATGCAGTTGTGAGAGTGAGTGAGTACAAATGATCTCTAATGCCCTCTATTTATACTAATTCAACTCACCTAACTGGGTCGACTTCTCATCCTGGAGGCTAATAACTCAATATTAATTATTCTCTTGAGCCGACTTGTCTTCTAGGGTTATTATCCAACGTTTTAGGGTTTCTCTTGCTTCCCAAAATATTCTAGTCTTCGTCAAAGGTTACACGTAGAGGTTAATAACTCCCACAACTACCATAATATCAATACTCCCTCCTAGCTAGGGAGGTATTAAAGACAATGATCTTGAGCACTAACAAACCATTCAACCGATAACATCATCATAGCCACATAGGCTATCTCATGATCAAATCACGAGCACCATCATCACTATCCAACTAGATAGTCTCCATCGCAATCAGAACAATGCCATCCAGTAGAACACAATTGTGTCTATTCATAATAGTATACGATTACTATCTAGTGGTAGACAACCACTACTTGTAGCACACGATTACTAACCAGTGACACATAGTCACTACCAGTTGATCAAATCCACCACAATAGTATACAACTACTGTCCAGAGACATATAGTCTCCATAACAATCATATCATCTGATATCAACCTGCATCAACAATGTCATGATACAAATTGAGTCATTTGGGCCATTCTTCCCTTCACATCTATGAGATCTGGAAGAGCATATGCCCTCAGAAAGTTAAACATCAGTCACGGGTTGTCTGGACTATTCTTCCCAAGCATAGAAGAATAACTGTCCCTGATTGCTGAACCTGGACCATTCGACCTAACTAGGCCATTCTCCCAACACGATTAAGAGTGAAACCTGGAGAGAATGAGTCTGCCTTAGAGAACAACTGTCCCTGATTGTTGAACCTGGACCATTCAACCTAACTGGGCCATTCTTTCGGAACAATTCATAATGCAACTTGGAGAGAATGAGTCTTCCCAAGGGAATGACTGCCCAGACCATTTCCTATGGAAATGACTATCCTGCACCAACCTCCTACATTATACCATTCTTTGAAACTGCTCACAACTGTGAACTTCGAAAGAATGAATGCCCGAAGAGGTGGACCATTATGCTTGACCACTTCTCAGAGTCACTGCCAAGAAGAATGGCTGTCCTAGACCATTCCCCCACACTGGCCACAAGGGGAATCACTGTCTATGGTACATCAACAATCTGTCAGACCATGACTGTCTGTTCTGGACCATTTTCTGAATTGGAAAATGACTATCCATCAGAAATCTTGGACCACTTTCTGAACTGGAAAGTGACTGCCCAACCTGGACCATTTTCCAAACTGGAAAATGACTGTTCATATATCAATAACATATCAATGCTCCCTCCCAACCTGGGAGTAATCACTTCCCTTTTCAATAAGGAATTCATTTCCACGAGCCCAGATTGTCCCTTAAGTACGTAAACTTTTCATCTTGGACAGAGGCTTTACCAAAATATCTGTTATTTGCTCATCAGTGGAGATATACTAGAGAACCACTTCTCCCCTCTGGACTTTATCACAGAGAAAATAGTTTATCTCAATGTGCTTCGACTTGTCATGGAACACTAGGTTCTCTAAGAGCTTCACATAACTCTAGTTATTACAATATATCACGGTAGAATCCAACACCTGATCAAACAGTCCAAAAACCAGCTTACAGAGCCACACTACTTCTATACAGGCATCACAAGTTGCAATAAACTCTGCTTTTGCAGTGTTGAGTGCAAAAAACCTCTGTTTCTTGCTAGCCCAAAATATCGTGGCAAAGCTCAAACTGAAACATATCCAAGAAGCACTTCTTTTGTCATTTGCACTCCTTGCCCAATATGAATCGATAAATCCATCCAGCTATATATCATAACTCAAACATCCTACAAAGATGTTTCAAGGCATGCTTTGCAATTATTCAATTCTCATGGCTAGATTCCACCTGAAACTATTTTCACAGCGAAGCAAATATCCGGCTGAGTATTCTCAAAATACATTAATGATCCATTCAATTGTCGATACAGGGACGGGTCTACTAGATCAGAGTCTCTTAACTTCTTCAGATCTGTCATCATGGGAGTTTTCCATGGATTTGTAATCCATTATCCTAGACTTCTGAAGAACCATTTTGATACATTTCCTCTGTCATAGGAAGTTTTCACCACATTTCCGCTGTACATGAGAGGCTCTGCACCAAGTTGCTTGAATCCATACAAGGCCTTCTTTCATTTGCATACATGGGTCTCTTTACGGTATACCTCAAAACCTTGAGGTTGCTCCGCATATCCTTCTTCTTCAATTACTTTGTTGAGAAGAACAATCTTTACATCCATCTGATGTAAACTCTAACCCATGGATACTACATGAGATATAATGGCTCAGGTAGAGGTATATCTGGTTACTAGAACAATATGTCATCATAGTCTTCTCCCTCCATCTTGGAGAACCCTCTAGCCCCGAATCTTGCCTTGTATCTATCAATGCTTCCATTTATAAGTCTTTTTCACAATTTCTCACATACATTGTTCTTCGTTACAACTTCCTTCCATTCCTTCTGCTTGACTGCTTCTAGTGGATTCAAATCATGCTGGTAGTCTTATGATTTTCGGTATAGTAACTGGTTCAATTTTGTTGTTCTGGATTTTCTTTCTTTCTTGGAATATTCATGTTATTCCTCGTGTTTCTTTTCAATGTTGGAGTCCATGGAATCTTCTATAGATTCCATGCCCTTCCTTCCCGAAGGTTCCAACTTCTTCCTTTCACCATAGGAACATAAATGTAGATGGAAAACCAATGATATTCAAGGCTCTTTTAAGAAGACTTCTTCTAGAGTCAAGCTGAACACGTACTGCTTATCATGTTTGCTACTTCCAATGAAGAACATGGACAAATACTTCATAGTATTCACGTATTCTTCAATGGATCATATTATTGGGGATTAGCTCCCTCCTAATCTCAGATTTATTCCTGAATGAGCAATATCTAGAACTTCCTTGTTTTTATTCTGAGACTGCATGTTTCTGGAATTCTGCAATCAATTACCTCTATCTGAGAGAGTCCATGCTTTCGTCCGTTGCAACTCTCTTTTCTTTCTGCAAAGTGTCACAMGCATGTTCTGGTTTCCTTTTGATTACYGACTTCTTCTGAGTCTGACTCCCTCCGAGTCTCTTTAAGTTTGTTTCTATCTGTTCTGATTGCTACCCATGTGGCAGTTGTTGCAAGCATTGTGTCATCCTTGTAAACATATTCTATGACAACTTCTGCAAAGAWTGTTCATCAAAGGTTTGTCAACATATTTCACAAGGATACCTGGAAAGATATCTTCATGATAGCCTTCATGAAATAACCCGCCTGAAGTCTTGCTATTGTTCCACTTGAATTGCTTTTCTTCCGAGACAAGTATCCTTTCCGACCTGTCCCTCAAACTTAAAACAATATGCTTTCTTGACAGAAAACCGAGTTTAGAGAATACGGTATCAACCTTATAAGATCTTGACTAAAGTCGTCTTATAAATTTGACTAGAAGTTCATAATTCCATAACAACGAGAGCTATATCAAGTCAAACCTAGAGAGTGTGTTGATCTTCTGAATACACTGAATCCAAGATCACTGCTTTGGACAAGATCCCTTGTACATTCCGTGCAAACACACTCATGTTAATGATACAAATTAAAAGAACATGTATAGGTACATACCTTTGTTATCCAACTATGACGGTAAACCTTAGAATGACTTTGCTGGACTAGAGGTTTCGCTGCTAGAGGATTGGTAAACCTCATAATGTTCCTTTCAATAGATCTCTCTTGGGTTCAACATATACTTTCTTCATGTTAGGTCTTCTGTGTTCATGACTGCCATGTTCTAAGATTCCCTCTCTTTTCCTGCTTCAAACTGTGGTTCCATGATCTTGCCTTTCACGATATCCAACACTTTATTCTCGGCAAGGATGAGGTCAATCCTTGTCTTCCATGCTCTGAAATTAGAAATCTCTTCTAACTTGTTTTCTGACTTCATAGAGTAAGTCATCACTCCTTTGACTTGGTCAACCTTTGAATTTGACCAACAACTCAAACTTAACGTCTTGGCTTGCCGAGATTTCCAAGAGGTGCGCTAGGCTAGGGCGCACTAGGTTATCCATGAATTAGGTCAAGCGCTTCACTTAAGGTGCCTCAACCGAAGGGTTAGGGTTTTGTTGCTGGAGTAAAAAATCTGATTGCAACTACAACTGCAACTGAGAAAATCCTCCCAATCTACCTTCCAGTGGTTAGAATGTTCGAAGATAGTGTGGGCCCATAACCTGTCAGAAATAATAGGTGTGATCATTTCACCATAGACAATATCTCAATATTCTCACCCAACCATAGGCATAAAGGCCACCCCCAAGCACCTTAACCTGGACAGATAGAATAATTCCGGAAGCAAACTCTAGAACCAATAGCCGGCCAAGGTAGCGTACTTCTCTCCAAAACTAGTGTACCAAGCAGAGAGTCCAAACCATAACCAAGGTAGAAAGTCCAAACCATAACCAAAGGCAAAAAGTCCAAATCATAACCAAAGACCAAGTCACTACTGCAACAGCTGCAACTCTCCTCCAGTCATGCGCACCACTTGTCCTTATGGAATTGTGAGAGTGAGTGAGTACAAATGAGCTATATCGCCCTCTATTTATACTGCTTCAACTCACCTAACTGGGCTGACTTCTCTTCCTGGATGCTAATAACTCAATATTAATTATTCTCTTGAGCCAACTTGTCTTCTATGGTTATTATCCAACGTTTTAGAGTTATTCTTGCTTCCCAGAATATTCTAGTCTTTGTCAAAGGTTAAACGTAGAGGTTAATACCTCCTGCAGCTACCATAATATCAACATATAGTTCACAATTGTTGTAGTCTAGGATGTGCATTGATGTTTATTTTCATGTACCTTGGAGGTTATTGAGAATGTTGAGGTTTGGTTGCACTGAATTGATTCCTCATGGTTTCTCAATTTTCTTCTAAATTCCCGCACCTCTCTGTAATCCATGATGACAACTGACTAGGGAAAGACACATAACATATGAGAAAATGGCCAAGGATCAACTCGACATGCAGGGGAGAGAGGCTCAGGGAGTTTGAATGTAGGACCTTCTTTTCCACATTAACCATTGCAAGGGTCTAGACCAAGGTTTAACGATACCAAAATATAAGTTGGATGAGGGACCATGGTGCAAAACAGAGAACGATGGAATAAAGCACAAAACAAACCTCAAAGGTATCACCTAGAGAAGGGAATCCAAAACACTATAAAACCAAGAAAAGTACTAGACTTATACCAACCAAATATTGTGGTAGACGAGAGGCTTGAGAGCTTATTAAATCAAATAAAGCTACATCCCTGAATGGAATCCCATCTTGAGTGCACTTGAGAATAAGAAGGTAGAACCACCATAAGAAATCACCTTTCTAATTGTTAACATAAATTGGAAATGGGCCAAGATACCAAATAGGTAACCGACAACGTGAATAGAGTCTTACTAGATTTGGCCGAGCCAACCTTTCATCTTTGTCCTTATAAGCTTGTTCCCCACACCAATTTTCATAATCCCACAACGATAGGGAAGTCCTACACATGGTTCAAAAGACTGCACACACATACTTCCAACATGGAAGAGGAGGAAACACTCGTCTTCAAATCTGCTATTGTTAAGTGATTGAGAAGTTATTGAGAAGTGCTATTAATGTGTTTGATGATTGTCCACCCAATATATACTTGAGATTATTAAGGTATTGGGTGCATGTTCCACCCATCGTTTTTCCAATTGACATCGGTGTCTTGTTAGTTAACAAATAAGCCTGATTGTTAAATTCTCAAAAAACCTCATGGGATGAGATCTTATGAAAGCCTTCAATGTCCTTTTGGACTTTGGCAACATTTGAAGCTAATTTTCTATCGAGGGGGATTGTCTTTGAGACCATTAGGTTAAGGATTATGCTTGAATCCCCAATGATAAGCAAAGAATTCAAACATAAATATTTAGTGAAGAAGATATCGTGGTAGAGAGCTTAAGCATGTGCTTGATTATTGGATGTCCTCCCGACACTAGGGAAATGAATTTTCTAGATTTCCCTCGGGATCATAATGACCCCCTGCACCTATCACCCTTGGATTTCCTTTGGAAGATCCCTAAAAAAAAATAGCATGTGCTCCTTGTCACTGTTTCCAACAATGAGATTCTTGCTTATTCACTCTTAATTCCCATGTTTTTCTTGAAGTTGGTTTGCATATAGAACACAATGATAGTTGCTTTAGGATAGAGAATTAGGTAATCCATCTTTCCTCATTTGAGTCTAGAGTTTCATGTGTTAAATTTACAGTTTTCCTTGAGTTGAAAAACTTAGCAAGGAGGCCTTCTGCTTTGGTTGCAACTAATCTTGGAATGTCCTTCTGCTTGAAAATGGCTCTATTTTGTGCTAGCCAAATTTTCCAACAAAAATATTTTGAAAGGGCCAACCAAAGCTTTTTTGGAAGAGGTTTATTGTTGAGTATATATCTGTATTTTTCGCTCCATAAAGAAATCATTTCTTTCTAGGTATTATGCTTTTGAGCTCGATGAGTGATTTCGACAAAGGCATATTGCCATACCTAGCAAGTGAATTGGCAATTAAAAAAATGATGACATTTGTTTTTTCTTCCTTAAGGCATAATACCCATCTAGATGCACCATGAATTCCTCTTTTCTGAATATTTTTAGTTGTAAGGATGAATTCCTCTTTTCTGAATGAGAGGGAGCTGATCCAATGGACCACCCGATCCATCTACCAGTGGATTTAAAGCACATTGAAATATCAAATAAAGTGAGCATATTTTTAGTGTCCATCCAATATTTTAAAGAGATGAGCTCTTGATTCGGTTTAAGCGGGTTATTTTCCATGATACCATCGCTCCGTATTTTAATTAACCGTGCATTTACAAGGATCCAAGTTATGTGGAATCCTCTTTTGACTTCCAAAGTGCCATCGATGCATTTGTTTCGATCCCCTTGGAAGTATTTTTCAAGGACCTTCTTCCACCAAGTCAAATTGCCAGTGATCATTACCCATAAATGATTTCCGCCAATTGCTAGGTTCACAAGAGGAGGATCTTTAATCCCCAATCCGTTTTTATTCTTTGGTGCTCTTACAATATTCCAATTTATCCGATGAAATTTCTTTGTATTTTTTCCTTCTCTCCATAAGATTTTTTTCACCTCTTGAGCAATTTACTGCATTATTCCCATAGGGAGCTAGCATAGCTGAGCATTGAAAAATCGAGAGTGGAAAGAAATGGTTTTATGAGAACTACTTGAATTGCGAGGTTTAACGACTCAGAGCCCCATTGCCATAATTTTGATTTTATTTCACCGATGACACTATTCCATGACTGTGCTGACATGTTACTTAATGAGATGGGCATTCCCAACTATTTAAAAGAACTCCATGTTTCTTGGCAGGGGAACAAGAGAATATGAGAGATGGATTAAAGAAGATGAGAACTAACATTCCAATCGAAGATTTGAATTTCCCAATAATTTATCTTTCCCCTTGAAGCACAAGTGAAAAGTGTAGATTTTAACCTTGTACAATTATTTACTGCAAAGAGATTTTCAGTAAAAGAACATAAAATATACAATGACAAATACACACATTACAGAGATATTTTTCCCCTGGAAACCCAAATCGGGAAAATCAACATATTCTATATTCATTCACATCATACATTGTTTACAATACAATAGACATATAGGAGCCAACGACAAACAAAACCCTAATCCAATGACCTAGATTAGTCAACAACCCTAATTCCTTAACTGGAAATAGAAAATCATCGGCAAAAAACCATGTGTAGAAAAACCACCTGACAAGGGACACAAAAATCAAGGCGACACGAAAATCACCCCCCTGCAACCCCCGAAGGGGGGGCCCAGTGACCCCCCCTCAAACCCCCCCGTGCGCCCGACACAACTTAACATACATTATTTCTAGTCGTGCTAAGAATATAACACATACCCAAAAAAAAGGTCCAAAATGTGCTTGAACCTCTTAGCCATCACAGTAGACACTCCACCCAACAACAAAGTATCATCTAAAAACAAAGAGTGATTTATGCTCTTAACTCCTTAAACAATTTAGATTCCTAGAAGGTCTCCAACGACTATTTGTTTGCAACTTCCCGCTAAAGGATTTTTCTATAATGATATAAAGCTGAGGGGATAAAGGGAAACCTTGATTCAATCTTCATCTTCCTTTGAAGAGAGATATGGTCCTCCCATTAACCAAGGGGGATATCCAAATATTACTAATGCAAAAAGAGACCCATTTTATAAATGAAGGACAAAAACTAAATTTAAGCATAACATCAAACATGAAAGAATCCTCGACTGTATCAAAGACATTTGCTATATCAATTTTAATTATCATACCTTTATCTTTCTTCTCCCTGCTTGAATGAATTTCTCCCTAGACCATGATGATATTCTCAACAATCATTCCTCCCTTGCATGAACTTTCCCTAATTTTCAGATACGACTTTTGACAAGATTATTTCTTTTTGTTTGCCATGATCTTTGTCAGAATTTTGTAAGAAGAGTTGTAGAGAGAGATGGGCCAGAATCTAGCACAAGTGGACGAGTTCACTTCTTTGGGTATGAGGGATAAAAATGAGGAGTTTGTATTCCCACTTAGCTTGCAATATTTTTGAACATATTGCAACATTATATTAGTATCAACTATGATGATGGACAAATAGGTTCTATAAAATGAAATTGTAAAACCGTATGGTCTTGGAGCTTTGTCTGTGATCCGGATTTATGAGTGGAATGAAATGAATAACAAATTGAATGCAATAACACAAAGATACAAAGAACACCAACAAATATATAGTGAACAATAACCTCTATTGAATAAATAAAATAGACTGAAACTGTAAAATTGCAAAACTGAAAACAATTTGATCTCTGAGAAGAGATGTGGCTACTACGAGCATCCGTTTGAGAAGAATGATTACAATGAGGCTCCAAACACATTTTTAACATTACTCATGAATTCCAAAACCCTAGACATCCAAAAACCTAACTCTAGGAGATGAAACACCAAAAGTTATCTGGGCCCCGATGGGTAAGTTGGTACTTCAACTTCCCATGGTCGTAACTTTTGCATATGATCTCCGTTTTAGGCGCGTGATATCCCGTTGGAAAGGTATTTTCGAGAAATACACATTATGCTGTCAAATGTTGACTATGTCTGAAGTTCGATTATGGCAGGCAAAAAAAACTGTTTAGGGCCCCAAAACGGCCCTCGAAGTACAAAAATATGTACTGACATGAAAACTTCTAAAATAAGCCAGTTGGATTTGGTGGGCGTCCACCAATCTCCCCTTGGAAATTGTGTAGGGATTCAGACAGAATCGAAAGTGTAGAACCCACAATTACAAAGAATTACAAAAGAACGTGTTGAACTAAAAACTTTCAAGATTAGCCAGTTGGAATAGGTGGGTGGCCACAAATATCCACCTGGATTAGTCCTCCCCCTTGATCTGAAAATGAAAATGATCGAGTCTCTTTAAAATTGCAAGTGAAATTTGTATGTGTTTGGGTAATAGGATCAAGTTACAAACACATAAAACTTAATGAGATTTTACTTAAACATGAACAACATAAACAAACTTAACAACCATCAAAGTAAACACATTAACATAGAAAAATGATAAAGGAGTTCACCTCTCTCTTGGGCTACATTTCCTGGTCCAGCTTCCAATGGATCATTTTCATTAATGCTCAAAGTGTAAAAATCAATGCTTTATAATGCTCATAATGCAAAATATATGGCTTCAATGGCTCCAAAATGTCCAAAACCCCCTAGTTGGGCTCTTCCTGCATCTGTTTTGGCCAAAAACTGAGTTGGAATCACTTCCTGGAAGTTTCTCTCAATTCTTTGTTGTCTCTGCTCCTCCAAAACACACCTGTGTGAACTAAACCTGGCTTCTGGGCATTTCCCGTGCCTAAACCCAACACTACGCAACAAACCTGGTGCGTGGGTGAAAATGATGCATGGTTAACAGACTAGCGCCTAATCGGGCGGAGGTTCCGGTCGCATGGCCCACGCGGTCGAGCACCGGGCTAACCTCCCGCACCTACTGAGCTAATCCTCCGCAAATCCCCATCCAGGTTGTATGGCAGTGACATGTGTCCGTGGGCCGACACTTGTGGTTCCTCGCGCGCTCGGTTACAATGCTAAGGGTTATGTGCTATGGTCGAGACCAAGGGCTGGGGCTTAGCCCCGACCCTTTCTGCACCCGGATTAAATTTGGTTCTAGTTTAAAACAAAGTTTAAAGGATAAGGGGTAAGGAACACATGGTGGACGAGCAGGTAGCTCAGCGTGCACCAAGTCACTCCCATGCCTGGAGTTCACGGGTTCAAAATCAGTGAAGTCCAAACAAAACCTTTTAACAATGGAGGGGGTGCCATGTGGCAGCCCATGTCTGGGCCACGTGGCACCATACTTTTCGCCATGTAGCCGCCACATCAACACATCTTCCCAGTCAACAATCCAGGTCACTCTTCCACGTCAGTTTTATAGTCCATACGAACTGTACGGTTAGTTGCCACATGGCATGTATGGACTATACAGACTGTACAATCAACAAAATTTTGCCTGTTTGGCAAAGTGGACAGAACACGATATCTCTCGCATACGACGTTTGTTTGAACCTGTTCAAGTTGCGTTGGGATCATGAGGACGAGGCCTACACACGAGTCCGTTTTCAAGCAATTCTGAGCACTTTGATTTTTAAGCATATTTTGATCCCCTGGATCAGTCCTCCCCATTGGGAAGCTTTTGGACCTCCAAAAGACTACTTCAGTCCATCTGAAGATGAGAGTACAATTCCCTCACCTTTCCAATCTCAATCCATTTAGCTTTGCTTGGATTTGTGCCTTTAAGACCAATTCAAAGGTATTCCACATTCTCTCGTTTTGAAGTTCTCATCCTCCTGTCAAGAATTGTATCTTCATGCAATTCTGAAAGATATTCTAGCGAGAAATCATCTATGGAAGGAATCTGAACATGCTCTCCTTGATCATCAATCAAAGGAGGCTCATACAATCTCAAATTATCAACATTGACAACTGCATACATTTGCATATAAGGAGGCAAATCCAAACAGAAGACATTGTTACCAATCTTGTCAAGAATCTTGAAAGGTCCATATCTAATTGGTTTCAGTTTTTTACCTTCTCCTTTAAGCCTCTCTTTGTTAATGTAAAGCCAAATTGGATCTCCAACTTGGAAACTGTGATCAACACAATGCTTGTCATGTCTTGTCTTGTACTTGGCTTGGTCCTTTTCCAACTATTCTTGTACCATTTGATGCATCAACTGAATTTGTTCAATGAACTTCTTTGCCATATCAATGTCATATTGACCATCAATGACAATATCCTTCCCAAAGATAAAATCTAAAGGATATTTTGAAAAATAACCAAAGGATGCCTCAAATGGAGATGTTTGAGTCGAAGAGTGCTTAGCCCAGTTGTAAGCATGATGAATGTAGTGTAGGTGCTCATCCCAAAGCTTAAGATGTTTGCTACAATAACCACGAAGAAGATGTACTATTGTTCTATTCACCACTTCTGTTTGACCATCGATTTGTGAATGAAAAGTTGTGCTCTTTTTAAGCTTGGTGTCCATGAGTGCCCATAAGCTTGACCAAAAGTTCCCAATAAATTGAGAATCTTGATTAGAAATAATGGATTTGGGCAACCCAAAATGTACCCAAACATGCTGAAAGAACATGTGTCACTTGTTTAACTGTAATCTGCTTTTTAGAAGGCATAAAAATACACATTTTTCTGAAATGATCAACCACAACATAAAGATAATCATGATTCTTTTTAGACATAGGTAGACCTCCTACAAAGTCCATGGAAATGCTTTCCCAAGGACGAGAAGGAACCAGAAGTGGAGTATACAAAATCAACTTTCTATTGCTAGGCTTACTTGTAGCACATAAAAAACATCCTCTTACATATCTTGAAATACTTTCATTCATTTTAGGCCAATAGCAATAACTTTGCAAATTAGCCACCGTCTTGCCTACACCAAAGTGGCCAGCAATAAGAGAAGAATGTGCTTCCCTTATGATGTTGACTCTTTCACCCTTTGGAATACATAGCTTGCCAAGATGATACAAAAGCTTATCATGCACATGGTAATCCAATTCCTCAACTTGTTTAGAATGACACAAAGTTGCAAAAACCTCTTTAAAATAACATCTAAAGCATATTGTTCAACATAGCTCTCATGCATGGTAGAATTATGCCTAAGAATAATTGAAGCACTAACAATAGGCCTACAAATCATATCAGAAACTTTGTTATAAATGCCTTTTTTATACCTTATAACCAAGTGGAATTATTGTAGAACCCATCCATCTGAAGTGCCTTGCTTGCTGTAGCTTTGTTTGTGATTGTAAGTATTGCAATGGTTGATGATCTGTGTGAATGATAGTTTCTTTTCCCAACAAGTAATGTTTCTAATTTTTCACACTTTGCACCAATGCATACAATTCCTTATCATAAGTAGGATAGTTAATCACAACACCATAAAAGTTTAAAAATGAAAACAAATGGGCTTACCATGTTGTAACAAGACTGCTCCCATTACATGATTGCTTTGATCCATATTATTTTCGGCACAAAATGAGAACGAAGATATAATAAAAAAATGTACAGATATATCTCGGATATTAAATAATATAACATAAATGTATTAGAGATGAAACCATAAACACAGAGATATAGTGATACACAATTTTCTATTAATGAACGAAAATGTACAAAAACTATCAAATACAGAGTGAAAGACTCGCTAGAATGGTGACAAATTATCTATGAGAAGAGATGTGATGGCTACTCGCATCCGTAAAAAGATGATTTTAAAATGAGGATCCAAAGACCTTTTTATCATAAAGAAAACCCAAAACCCTAACCTTGGAAGATGAAAAACCAACAGTTTTGTGGACCTCGTTTTGGGTAGTTTAGTGTATCAACTTCCCGGGGGTGTAACTTTGGCATACGATCTCCGTTTGGGGTGCACGATAGCTCGTTGGAAAGGTATCACCGATGAGATTCATTTATGGGGATCAATTAGAGACTTTGGCTATCATTGAGAAGCTTGATCCCAAAAAACCTTCATTTAGGCCCTCAAAATGGCCCCGTAAATTTAAAACTGCTAAAAATAGTAAATTACCAAAATTGCCAGAAAACTGTTTTGAGCCAGTTGGAAAAGGTGGGTGGCCACCGATATCCACCTGGATCATGCTTTCATCTGTTTGTATCTCAAATGAATGTCTCAAATTAGGAACTGCAAGAATTGGAGATGAACTAATCTTCTCCTTTAATGCATCAAAAAGTTTTGTTGCTTGCCTCCCCATTGGAAAACTTGCTTGATGCTTGTCACTGCATGTAATGGAGCTACGATTGAAGATAAGTTAGCAATAAAATTTCTCCAATACTGGGCTGCTCCCAAAAATCTTCTTACCTCTGTCACATTGTTGGGCTTGGGCCAATCCAAAATGACTTTGACCTTGGAAGGATCAATTTTCAGTTCTCCTCCTCCAACAATATGTCCCAAGAAAACAAGTGAGGTCTTTTCAAACTCACATTTAGATATCTTCAAAAATAAATTTTCTTTCTTTAAGACATCCAAAACTTGCTTTACATGCATAACATGCTCTTCACAAGATTTGCTAAATATCAAAATGTCATCCAAGTAGACAATCACACAGTCATTAAGAAAATGCCTTAAAACATCATTCATGACTCTCATGAATGTAGCATGAGCATTACAAAGCCCAAATGACATTACCATCCACCCAAACAAACCTTGTTTTGTTTTGAAAGCTATCTTCCATGTGTCTCCTTCAACAATCCTAATATGATGATATCCACTTCTCAAATCCAACTTAGTAAAATACTTAACATTTTTCAATTGATAAAAAAAATAATCAATTCTAGGAAGAGGATAACGATTCTTTACCGTAATCTTATTCAAGGATCTGAAATCTACACACATGCACGATGTACCATATTTCTTTAGCACTAAAAAAATTGGTGACCCACATGACGATGTGCTTGGCATGATGACCCCTTTGTCAAGCAACTCTTGGATTTTTTTTTTTAATTTAGCATTCTCCATGTCTGACATCCTGTACATACCAATGTTTGGAAGAGGACAATCTTGTTGCAATTGTATCTCATGTTGGAAACCCCTTTTTGGATGCAATCCTTTTGGTTTCTGAAACATCTCATCATATTGGTTAACAACCTCATATAAATCAGATTTCAACTTTGCATCACAACCTTGGAAAACTTCTTTTTCAACATTGTCTTTGGGTTTGATCATCAAGAGGACAAAATTCTTACTAGCATTGACTAATCTCTTCATTTGTCCAACATTTACAAGTGACAAATTCAACTTCTTTGTATGTGCTCTAATAATGTACTCAATTCCATTTTTAATCAAATGACACGTTTTCTCATGACGATGAAAGATGGCTCTCCTATCATATAAATATGGGCTTCCCAACACAATACAAAGAATTAGGCACATCTGTGAGTGAAAGAGGTGTTCCCCTTCCTCTGGTTCGCTTGGATGGAATTTGGTGGTAGCGACAGTGGCGTTGGGTTTGGCATAGATAATCCACTTCGTTCCTTATGGATTTGATTCGGATTTTGAATCTGCCTCTGACTCGGAAGCTTTCAGCTCGACCACCAGTGACTACTTGGAGCGACATTCTTCGGTGTTGTGCCAAGGGATTTTACGGTATTCACACTACTTTCCCGTGTCCTTCTTCGACTTCTCATTACCCTTCTTGGGTTGCGTCTTGGACTGGTTGTCCTGAGAGTGGCCATGTTTGCTCTGTCCCTTGTGTTGTGGGTTGGGGCCTCATTTTCCTTGCTTTGGCTATGAGGAATTTTCAGATTCAAACTCTCGCCTCTTCTGCTTAAATTTCTGCTCGATCTTGACAACATATCTATAAGCCGCACCTAATGATGCGATGTACATAAACTAAATATTTGTTTGAAAATATCTATGCATATAGTCGCGATATTTGAGCACTAGATGTCGTTCATAGTCTTTGATACCCAATTTGGTGTGCAGGGTACACAAAATATTGGTGAAATCTAGTACTGTCTGGTCCCTTTCTTGACGCAACGTGTTCCATCTTATGTACTAGTCCTCGAAGCTTCCATCAGGGTAGTACTGTTATTTAATGGCATCCATGAAGGAATCCCATGTAGGAGCGACTGCAAATATTGTAGACTCCTCTATGGCCCTTTGCTTAGAGTAAGTATCCCACCAGTCCTAAACATGGGGGATGACCTTGAGGGGTGCAAAAGTAATATTTTCCCTGTTGGAAAAATTGTAGACCAAAAAATACCTTTCGAGTAGATTCAACCATTTATCCACAACATCCGCATCTATCATTCCTTCAAATAATGGAATATCAATATTTATTTGTACCTTGAAGGGGGTTGCATGGCTGCTTGATGAATATGCGTCTCCTATGGGCAACCACCAAAGGATTTGTGTAAATTTATCCATCATTTCGTTCCTTTGTCGCACAAGGGATTCCTCAAGCAACAGTTTAAAAGGATCTCCTACTCCATCATCTTTCTTCTTGTCCCCCATGAGTTGTTGTCAGGTTCGGCGCAACCGATCTTGCAAAGGATCGATTGGTTTGAGTCCCAACTTCTTGTACCTAGATCTTGTCGGGGACATGCACAAAAATAAATAAATAAAGAGGAAACTTCTCTGATACAACTTATCCATATTTATGAGCCGAACAAAATGAATAACAGACTCAATGCAATAACATAGAGATACAAAGAACAACAACAAATATCCAATGAACAATAACTTCTATTGAATAAATAAAATAGGTTGAAACTGTAAAACTGAAAACAACTTTCTCAAATGGTGGTAGCTATCTCTGAGAAGATATGTGGATGCTACTCGCATCTGTCTGAGTACAATGATTACAATGAGGCTCCAAAGACATTTTTAACATTACTCATGAATGCCAAAACTCTAGACATCCAAAAACCTAACACTAGGAGATGAAACACCAAAAGTTATGTGGGCCTCGATGGGTAAGTTGGTACCTCAACTTACCGGGGTCGTAAATTTTTCATATGACCTCCGTTTTAGGCGCATGATAGCTCATTGGAAAGGTCTTTTTGAGAAATACACATTATGCTGTTAAACGCTGATTCCATATATAGTTTGAATATGGCAAGCCAAAAAAACACTGTTTAGGGCCCTGGAAGTACAAAAAGATGTACTGACATGAAAACTTCCAAAATAAGCCAGTTGGATTAGGTGGGAGAACATCAATATCCACCTGGAAACTGTGTAGGGCTTCAGACAACCCCGAAAGTGTAGAACCCAAAATCACAAAGAATTACAGAAGAACGTGCTGAACTAAAAACTGTCAAGATGAGCTAGTTGGAATAGGTGGGTGGCCACCAATATCTACCTGGATCTGTCAGGTTGTAGAGTTCAAACCACATTTAATATCTCATATTCCTCTATCTCCTTCACGAGCTCGAAGTTCTCCCATTGAGTTATAAACACTGGGATGTGATCTAACATGGAGGTTGTGTATTCAATATCAATTCCCTCTTGCTTTGTATACATATTTTTGAGGTGGGATTTGACCGCGTCTTTAATACCCAAGAAATTTTGATCTTGGATCCATTGTCCAAGGTGGTTTCTTTCACGTTGTTCTTGAGGGTTCGAGCCTTTGCCTGCTGATAAAAGTAAGAGGTGTTTTTGTCCCCAAATTTTAGCCAAACATTGCGTGATTTTAGTCTCCATGCTTCTTCCTTGGATCTTAGTGCTTTATGCAATTTGTGGGAGATCATACATTCCATTTTTTGTTTCTCACTACACACTTCTTCTTCCTCCATTTGTTTCTGTATGTGTTCCAACTGCGATTTCATAAACTCTTTCTCTTTCTCTAGTGGGGAGTAAAATAAGTTCACCCATTTTTTAAGAGTTGTTTTGACTAATTTCAGTTTCCAGATATATACTGGAGATCCATTGATCCAGGTCTTCCACCTTGTTGATATGATCTCAATAGATTGGGGGTCTTGTAGCTAGAGAGGGTTGAATCTAAAGGGGAGAGGCCCATAATCTGGAGAGTCCTGAATCATGAGAGCTATGGGTTTATGATCTGAAATAATATAGGGAATAATTTTTAATGAAATGATGATATTATCTATAATGAAGTCACTTTGAATAAGGGAACGATCCAAATGCATAGCAATGTGGCCCAGGCCGAGTCTTTTATTTGACCAGGTAAAATTTCCTTTAGATGGTTTGATGTTTATTAGATCCCATTCTTCTATGAGATCCTCAATTTTTTCATGGAATGGGTATTTGAAAATATTTCTTCGTTTTTTTTCTTTACTACTTAGAGTGACATTGAAGTCCACTGCTATTATAATCCAATTTTGAAAAAACTCTGAATCCTTTAAAGCCATGAGAGAGGACCAACAACTTTCTTTTTTCCCTTGATGTAGACATTGAATATATTAATATGTTTTCTTGTTTTTTGATGTGTAAAGCTTGAAAAGATCCAATGTTTAATTTGATATGTGTATTCCAGGTGGAGAAGTGGAATACTCCATAGTGTGCACAAGCTTCCATAGGCACCCCTTGAGCTGTTTGCTATCCCTTCACACTTTTTTCCATTGCTGCTTGTTTGTTGCTAATGCTTCAAAATTTTCCAATTTGCTCTCAATGAGGATGTTATTTGTTTTTGCGTTGATGAGGTCTCTCAATGCTTCCTCTTTATACCTACTTCCCAAACCTCCGCAATTCTAGGATACAACAATCATTATTTCCTTGTGAATTTTTGACCTCAGCTTTGTGTCAGAGCAGATATACCCATGGTTTTAGTGTTTATTGTTCTCTTGGCCAAGGACCTTTCTATAGTTGATTGGGTGCCCAAATATTTTTCTTGTTGGCAATTTCTTCTTTTTTCTTTGGCTATTTTTCTTCCTTCTCTTCTAGGTAGTTTTTCCTCAGATTCATCCTCTCGATTTTCCTCTTCATCCTACCACTGTTGTGCCTTTTTTTTTGGTAAAAATACTTAAGGGTGGATGCTTCTTTTTAGGGTTCATGTTCATCTCATTCATGGTATTCGATAAGACAATCACAATATCCACTAGAGATAAGGGCTCCTGGTTTACGATTCCATCTTCCATACTTGGAGGAAATGGAATAAAATGGGAGGGATTTTGGGTAACTAGTATTTTAGAAAAGGGAATCAACTCATCCTGAGAAATAACTTCATACCTGTTTGATTGACGAATTGAGCTACCCCTTTGCTGCGATTTGGTGACTTTGAAGATTGAGTAGGATTTCCAAGAAAGGACATGATCGATTGAGGTTGCACTACTACTTGAGTGGATCTAGATGCGGCCGATAGGTCTGAAGCCAAAGGGTCCAATTTAAGATATGTTGAGAGAGTGTTTTGCCTTGGATTAATCTTTTTCTTCACTATTTATCTTCCTTGTTTGGTTGTGGTAGTGCAACTAGGGTATTTTTCTTGCAGTGCTTTGAAAAATGCATGTATTCGTGGCATATCTTTCACTTGAAGGGAATCTATTCATAATTCAAGGGTTGGACATGTTTCTAGTTATCTAGAGTCAATAATATTGCTTCCAATAAACCGTTTTCAAGGTCTACTTCCACAAATTTTTGCACAAGAAAACATACCTGTTAGAAATTAATGGATGTGCTCGTTTAACCATAGACAATATAACAATATTGTCACCCAACCATAGGTCGAAGCCACCCCTGAGCACCTTAATCTTGAAAGAGAATGATTCCGGAAGCAAACCAATAGTCAACCAAGGATCATGCATAAAGATAACCAAGAATGATAAAAAAGTCCAACCATAACCAACAGAAAGTCCGGGCCTAAACCAAAAAACTAGATTGTGGCAGCTGTCGGCTGTAGCTGCTCCCTATACTTGCGCACTAGCCCAGTTCCTGCCGTGCACACTTCTTCCCAGCTGCAATTCTGAGCTGTGTGTACAAAATGAGGTCTGGCTACTTGTATTTATACTGTTTCCTGAGCTGTCTGGGCCGACTTCTCATTCTGGAGACTAAATACTTAATATTAATTATTTCCTTGAGCCGAATTGTCTTCTAGGGTTATGTTCAATGCTTTAGGGTTACTTCTTGCTTCCTGAAATATTCTATTCTTGTCAGGGTTACATGTGGAGGTAAATACCTCCCACAACTACCATAATATCAACAGAAGTACCCATATGAATGCTCATAATAATGTATCTAAAGTTAGATGGATACTCATGGGCATGCTCAGAATGACATATATAAGGGCAGAAGTTCAATAAAGTGAGGAAGGAATAACTCGTGACGACCACCTTAGCAACCTATTCAACCAAACATGATAGATGGCAACTATTATTTGGAAAAGACTTCGGTACCACATTTTTAAGACATACCATAGCAAGATTCAGTAAAACGAGGAAGACATGAGGACAAACTTGGCAACATAAATATGATTTTATAACAACTTTGAGAAAGGTACCTTGATATGAAATATGTAAGACATACAATCTGTTAATTCTTATCCAAGTCAAAATTAATGTGATTAGATTAAGGAAACATGGAACCTGCTTGAAACAAGAAAATAAAAGTTTCATAGAAACATGATCTTGCAAACCTAAGATTTCTATCTTGGTTAATGAGTAAACACAATTTCACAAACCTAAGATTTCTATCTTAGTTAATGAGTGATTCCTTCGAAGATTTATCCACGGTTATCTTAGTTAATGAGTGGTAGCTGCGGGAGGTATTTACCTCCACGTGTAAACTTGACGAAAATAGAATATTCCGGGAAGAAAAAAGAAGCCCTAAATAATTGGTTAAGAACCCTAGAAGACAAGTTGACTCAAGAGAATGATTTGCATTAGGTTATTAGCCTCCAAGAGAAGAAGTCGGCTAAAGGAAATGTTATATACTAAGTAATTAGCACCCAGAATGAGAAGTCGGCCCAGGCAGTCTGGCATAAACAATATAAATATAGGAGGACTGTCTTCATTTTAGCCAGCATTCTCATAACTGCAGAAGTACAGTTGTGTGCATTGCAGTTGGCCAGTTTGTGCGCAAGTCTTGGGAGCAACTGCTACCGATAGTTCTACAATCTGCATTTTCAGTTTTCTGGGTTGGACTCTCTGATCATTTTTTGTTATTCTTGTTTGGTGCGATATCCGTGGAGAGAGGTGCACCACCTTTGTTTGGCTATTAAGCCTAGGGTTTGCTTCCAGAATCATTCTCTGTTAAGTTTAAGGTGCTCGGGGGTGGCTTTGGCCTATGGTTGGGTGAAAATATTGCTATATTGTCTATGGTTAAACGAGCACATCCATTCCTTTCTAACAGGTTATGGGCCCACACTATCTTCAAACAGTCTAACCGCTGGAAGATAGATTGGGAGGATTTGTTGAGTTGTAGTTGCAGTTGCAGCCAGTTTTTTCTGCTGCAGCAATGAAACCCTAACCCTCTCGTTGAGGCACCTTAAGTGAAGAGATTGACCTAATTTCTGGGTAGCCTAGTGCGCCCTATCCTAGCACATCTCCTAGTACTCTCAACAAGCTAAGATGTCAAGTTTGAGTTTTTCGGTCAAAATCAAGGGTTGACCAAGTCAAAGCAATTATGACTTACTCTATGAAGTTAGAAAACAAGTTAGAAGGGGCTTCTAACTTTAGAGCATGGAAGACAAGGATTGATCTCATCCTTGCCAAGAATAAAGTTTTGGATATCATAAAAGGAAAGATTGTGGAACCAGAGTTTGAAGAAGGAACCTCATAACGTTGTAGTTATGGAGAAGTTCAAAGACAATGACATCAATGCCATGAGTATCATAGTGGACTCTCTAAAAGACCACTTGATACCCTACATCTCCCATCTTGAATCATCTAATAAGATGTACGATTCCCTAACAAACCTCTTCTTAGTCAGAAACATTGGACAAGTAATGAGTCTGAAGAATGAGCTCCGTGATATGAAAATGAATGATGATGACAACATAACATCATACTTCGTGAGAATATCTCAGTTAAGAGATCAACTAGAAGCTATTGAAGAGATCATTTCAGAGAAAGAATTGGTAAATATAGTACACAATGGTCTTCGCAAGACATGGGATGCATTTGCCACAAGCATGAACACAAGGAAGAAGTATCCTACATTTGAAGAACTTTGGACTTGCTGTGCACAAGAAGAATCAAGGATTAGTGCAAAAGAGAAACCCCAAAAGGAATACGATGATAAAGCCTTGACAACAAGGTTCAAGAATTTCAGGAATAAAAGGAAGTTTGGCTCTAGGAAGAAATCAAATCAAGAGAAAGATATGTCAAAAATACAATGCTTCAACTGTCGAAAATATGGTCACTACAAGAATCATTGTCCCCAGTTAAAGAAAACGAAGGAAACACACAAAGCATCAGTTGCCGTAGAAAGGGAACCCTCAAAGAAGGCTAAGAAGGACAAAACAAACTTCTTCTTCTAAGACAAGGTAATAATACTCTTCATAGTTCTTGTACATACCATGTTTTTTGTACATATATTGCATATCTATTTCTTAGAAGATAATACGTTCAAAGAGAAAATATACCTATGGAAGAACAACAATATAAGGATTGCTATCACAATGACTACAAGTCAGGCAATACACATGAAAGGATGAAGTACATCAACAACCCCTGGTAACAATTCATGTGGAAGTTATTACATAAGTAACAACTGCAAGATAAGCCAAAATCAGAATCAATCTTGAAGAAACATAGAATAAGTAAAGAAAGAAAGAAGTCAACAATCAAGAGGAAATTGGAAAAAGACTTGTAACACTTTGCAGAAGGCAATAAGGATGCAGACAAAAGCGTGGACTCTGTTAGATGGAGGGAGTCGATTATATATTTCCAAAATAAGAGCATGCATTCATGCATGAAGCAAGGATTAGGAGGGAGCTAATCCTAAATAATATGATCCGTTGAAGATGATGAAGTATCTATCCATGGTAGCAACCATGAAAAGCAACACATGTTCAGTGTGACTTTAGAAGAAGTCTTCTTCGAAAATAAGCCTTAAAGTATCCCTGGTTGTCCATCCACATCCTATGATTAAAGAAAGAAGTTGGAATCTTCAGGGCATGGAATCTATAGAAAACTCCATGGACCTAAGAGCTAAAGAGAAGCATGAGGAAGAACATGAAGATTCCAAGAGAGAAAGAAAATCCATAACAACCAGTCATTGTATCAAGAATCACAAGACTACCAGCCTGATCTGAACTCACTAAAAGCAATCAAGCAGAGGAACTGAAAGTTGTGATGAAGAATAGTGTATGGAAGAATTATGAATGTAAGCATTGCGAGATCCAGAACTAGAGGTTCTCCTAGATGGAGGGAGAAGACTATGATGATTGCTTGTTCCAGTAAACCAGACATACCTCTACAAAAGCCATTATATCGTCCGTAACATCCATGGGTTGGATCTTACATAAGATGAATGCAAAGACTGTTCTCCAGAATAATTGAACAAAGAGCGTATGTAGAGAAACCTTAAGGCTTTGAGGTATACCAGAAAGAGACCCTTGTATGCAGATGGAAGAAAATTTTGTATGGATTCAAACAACTTGGTGCAAAGCCTCTCATGTACAATAGAAGCATGGTGAAAACCTTCTATGATAAAAATTAGAATGGTTACTCATAAGTCTAGGATGATGGATTTCTAATCCATGACAAACTCTCATGATGACAGAAGAAGTGCCACATGGATATGTTCCAATTTGAGCCTTGCCACGATGTTATGCGCTAGCAGGAAACAAAAGAGATGAATTCAACTATGATATACTGTAATGATCAGAGCTATATGAAGCCTTCAGAGAAAACTAGTGTTCCAGAAAGATCGAAGTACATTGAGATCAAGCATTACAATCTTCATGATGAAGTCTAGAAAAGAGAAGTGGTTCTCCAATATATATCTCCACAGATGAGAAAATAAGCAAATATTTTGGTGATGAAAGAGTTTGCGTACTCAAGTTGGAGCTCGTGGAGTCGACTTCCTTATTGAAAAGGAAGAGATGACTCCCAGGTTGGGAGGGAGCACTGATGTGTTATTGATTTATGGACAATAATTTTTCAAGTTCGAAAAATGGTCCAGGATGAGCAGTTCCTTTCTAGTTCAGAAAGTAGTTTGAGATTTCTGACGGACATGCATTTTCCAGTTCGATGGATTGCTGATGTACCATAGACAACAAAAATGGTTCGATGGATTGCTGATGTACCATAGACAACAATTTCCATTGTGGCCATTGTGGGGGAATGGTCTAGGAAAATCTTTCTTCTTGACGATCACTCTTAGTAGTGGTCAAGAAGATTGGTCCACCTTGTCGGACAATCATTCTTTCGAAGCTCATAGTTGTGAGCAGTTTGGAAGAATGGTCCATTTTTGGACGTTGGTGCAAGACAATCATTTCCTTAGGAAATGGTCTGAACAATGATTCCCTAGGGCAGATTAATTCTCTCCAGGTTGCACTTTGTTTAGTGCTGGAGGAATGGCCCAGATAGGTGAATGGTACAGGTTCAACAATCATGGACAAGCATCCCTAGGGCAGACTCATTCTCTCCATGTTGCACTTTGTTTAGTGCAGGAGGAATGGCCCAGATAGGTGAATGGTCCAGGCTCAGAAATCAGGACAATTATTATTCCTTGCTTGAGAATAATAGTCCAGATAGCCCATCGTTGATGTTTTACTCTCTAAGGGCAGATGCTCTTCCATATCTCACAGATGGGAGTGGAAGAATGGCCCAGATGATTCAGTTATATCATGATATTGTTTATGTCCAGGTTGATATCAGATGATATGATTTCCATGGAGACTGTATGTCTCTGGACAATAGATAAATGCTACTGTGGTGGATGTGTTCCATTGATTGTGACTATATGTGACTGATCAAGTAGTTGTGTGCTACTTGGTGTGGTAGTGTACCATTGGATTGTAGTTGTGTACTACTATGGATAGACATCGTTGTGTTCTATTGAATGACATTGTTCTGATTGGCTTGTAAACTATCAGAATTATTGAAAATGATTATCAACGAGATGGATTATCAGTGTACTGATGGACAAAGATTCTCCAGACGAAAAATGGTCCAGAACATCTATTCTTCTAGGACATATGCTCGGATTAGAAGAATGGATTTTGTATCACTCCTTGGAGTGAGTGACTTATTCAACATCATGTCTGATTACTTATATGAAGTATGGTTTCGGGATATGATGCAGTTGATATTGTCAGATGACACTAATAGTGATGATGGTGCTCATGATTTGATCATGAGATAGCTTGTGTGGCTTTGATGATGTTACCGATTCAATGATATGTTTGTTCTCAAGACCACTGCCTTGAAATACCTCCCTAGCTAGGAGAGAGTGTTGATATTGTGGTATCTGCGGGAGGTATTTACCTCCACGTGTAAACCTGACAAGAATAGAATATTCCAGGAAGCAAAAAGAAACCCTAAATAATTGGTTAAGAACCCTAGAAGACAAGTCGGCTCAAGAGAATGATTTGCATTAGGTTATTAGCTTCCAAGAGAAGAAGTCAACTAAAGGAAATGTTATATACTAAGTAATTAGCACCTAGAATGAGAAGTCGACCCAGGCATTCTGGAAGAAACAATATAAATATAGGAGGCTAGTCTTCATTTTAGCCAACATTCTCAGAACTGCAGAAGTACACTTGTGCACACTGCAGTTGGCCAGTTTGTGTGCAATTCTTGGGAGCAGCTGCTGCCGACAGTTCTACAATCTTCATTTTTGGTTTTCTGGGTTGGACTCTCTTATCAACTTTTGTTATTCTTGTTTGGTGCACTATCCTTGGAGAGATGTGCACCACCTTTGTTTGGCTATTAAGCCTAGGGTTTGCTTCCAGAATCATTCTCTGTCAAGGTTAAGGTGCTTGGTGGTGGATTTTGCCTATGGTTGGGTGACAATATTGCTATATTGTCTATGGTTAAACAAGCACATCCATTACTTTATATCAATCTATTCATAATTCAGGGGTTGGACATGTTTCTAGTTATCTAGAGTCAATAATATTGCTTCCGATAAACCCTTTTCAAGGTCTACTTCCACAAATATTTGCACAAGCAAACATACCATCCTTTGGCTCAGACTTGCTAACGTATTATCTTGGGGTGTATTCAATGTTTCTCATCTTTTCTTCAGTCCAACAGTGCAAATAAAAGTGAGGTACATGAATCCAAACTAGGACTATCGATGAAACATTGTGATCATGGCTGAAATATGGAGTCCATTCATTTAGGTACATCCCTCTGGTTCCAAAGAAATATGGACCATTTTTTAAAATGAGATCCCACTTTTCTTTGGCTTTAAACAAAAAATCATAGCATCCCTTGCCACATAAATAATGGCTTAGTTTTCCCTTGATTAATACTTCCCAATTTCTTTCCCTTGAGGTGTAGAATAGTTGGTGATGGAGTGTATTGTTAATGCACTCTGTTATGTGAAGTCACTGATTCAAAACCCTTGAATTACCTTGTGTGCCGATGAGTGTTGAGTTTTTGTACCTTGGGAAGTGGTCCCCTAGTGTTATTGAGTGCCTAACACTAAAGGGGGAAAAGTACCCCTCCCTCACTTTATGTTATAAAGTCAAAGTAACTTTATGAACTTTTAATCATAAAGTGACTTAGGGAACTTAAGTAAATGGTGAGATCTAATCTCCACCCTTGATCTTGGTTGGCTAAGATTTACTCCTAGCCATTGGTTCCTAGGTTAGCCTAATGAGGAGGATAAAGAGAAGATGAGGAGGGGAAAGTACATTCATTGTTCCCTTTGAGAGGAAGTGAGGAGAGGAAGAGGAGAAAAGGGTTTTGGAGAGGAAGAAGGAGAAAGAGGGGCACACCTTGAGAAGAGAGCACACCAAGTGGAGGAGGGCACACAAGGAGAAAGGGCGCACTAGCCCAAGGCAAGGGGGTGAACTTGATGCTACAACATGCACAATTTAATAGGAAGAGTGAAACTCAAGAAGGGTGCAAATCCCAAGGAAAAGGATGCACATTTCAAGCCTCTCATATTTCAAGGGAAAAGAGGCTGCCCAACTTGAGATAAGTTGGTTGTAGCTTACCAGTGATATATATTGTAATTGTTTCTTAATATCTCCATAATAAATATGCTCTTGACTGGTTTTCCGCATGGGGGTTTTTCCAAGGTCATGTTGACAAAAAATCTCCCAGTATAAATTTGTGGTTTGCTTATTTATTTATAACATTTTAAGTGGAAAAGATCAGAGGTGAATATTACATTTTATCACTATTAAAATCTAATTTTGGGAAAAAATATTTTCCTAAATAAACCCTTTTAAATAGTAGCATAAATGAGCATGATATCAGTCCTAAAAAACATAAATAAAATACTTGTTAGGAACCCTTAAACAACTGTAAAATCAAACGTGTTCCTTGTGACAACCAATTTTCAGACATGTGTTGAAATCCTTAAGGAGCCTAAAAAATATTCATGGTATCAGAGCCTAAGGGAACAGGAGGGAGCTGATAAATTGTAGATAATGGGAATATTTTTATGTCACCATGAAAGCTTTATTTTCACACCTGATCTTGGTGTGTGGGCCACATATTTATTTTGTAGTTTTCCATCATTTGGCATCCATGTGAGTTGGAGGGTTGAGGGTGGAGGATAGGCTAGCTGGGGCTGACAATTGGTCTCCATGGAAGGCTAGGATAGTCTTGATATTGGAGGAGGGTGAGTTGTGGGACAATGTGTAGAGTCTTGTGGCTTGTCCTACAAATGTAGTGCTTTTGGCAAAGTTCAGGAAGAGGAACATCAAGGCCAAGAGGACTATCCTAGATGTAGTGAAAGACCATATTATTCTTCATGTTTCTGGTAAGGAATTTACATTTCAGATGTGGCAGTCCTTATGTATCCTTTACCAAAGCCCTAACCAAAACTAAAATATAGTGCTCCAAGAGAAATTGAGGGGCACTAAGATGACTAAGACTGATTCAACCGCTTTATTCCTCACGAGGTTTTCTCAGATTCGTGATGAGTTGGAAGCTGTGGGAGAGATAGTGGATCCACTTGAGTTGGTGATGACAACCTTAAATGGCTTCTCGAATTTCCAAACCACGAGAGAGATTTGTACGAGACATTGTAGCCTGAGAGCATATGTCTACCTGGGAGAGGCTATGGGATGACTTTGTACAGGAGGAGTTCAAGATTGGCTCAAGATCTACTAGTCAACAACATGGTGGGGATGATGGTGAGGATCTTTCTATTTATACAAAGGGCAGGAAGAAGACTAAGAAGTGTCCCAAGGGTGGGGCCAAGCAGTAATAGAAGGGAAGTGAGCGACAAAGGGATATGAGCAAAGTTAAATGCTTTGATTGTAACAATATGGGGTACTATGCTGTACAATGTCCCAACTGTTACACATTATTTTCGTCATCGCTTATGACTGTTAATTATGTAAACTTATCTGTTGTCTTCAGAGGGATAAGTGGCTTGAATTCCCAAGGAAAGAAGGGAGAAGAACTTTACCTGAGAGATGAAATCATATTTTCCTTTATAAAAACTCTAGTAAGGAGGATCGTCGCACCCTGTCCAGTTCTAGGGGTACGATGATCCCAGATCGTCGCATGTTGTACTATACCTGGCCTGCGACATCGTCGCACTCTGCTCAGTTCTAGAGGTGTGACGATTTTCTTACGTGGGAAAAACGAGCATCTTCTTGATGCTTCTAGAAGGAGATGCTTCTATGGTGAGGTGGCCTCCGATCGGTTTGGATCTTACTCACTTTTCTAATTTAGTGGGATCATCCTAACCTCCTCACCTTATCCTCTTCAAATTATAAAATGAGAGGAGATCTCATGGAGAAAGTTGGGTTGGAAATTGGAAGTTTTTTGTAGCTTGGGAAATTAGGTTTGTTAGAGTGGCTTTGAGGTTTGCTTTGTCGATATAGATTGTGAGTGACCTTCATATCTATAGTCACAAAATCCGTGGAGCAAGAAGTGTGTGGGAAGCAAGGAACAGTTCGAAGGGACCTTACGACATCAAGGCTTTGGTTGTAATCTCTCTTTCAATTATTTAATACAGATGCACTTTTCTTTCCTATATGAATCTTATTTGTCCATATTGTATGATTCCTTGATCACATACATAGTTTCATATCAAGTAGGCTCTATTAATCTTGTCTTCGTTGGCTTGTGTTCCTTTGTAGATATTTCTTCATAAGCCTTATGATGGAGCTTGGATTGCATTGACGAAGTCAGATATTCGACATTTAAAAGGTATGTTCTAGATCCATTTCTCGTTTGATAATTGAAATCTAAGGAAAGAGTAGTGTACTGTCTTGTTTTGTTCTAGTTTCGTAGTGAATCTAGGGGGAATGATTTGTGTCTGTACTTAACAATTAGCTTGATAACACCAACATGAAGAAGAAGAATAAAGGTGGTACAACGACATCAACTGAGGACGATGAGTTTACCTCTCAAATTGAGAGGGATATGTCATTTCTTGTTAGTTTGTCTATAGTTGAGATGCCATCCAATTTATGGTACATAAACAATGGAGCATCCAATCATATGTATGGTGTTAGAGAGCACTTTATTGATATTACAGAGTTTGGGATTAAGTTGGAGATAGTGGTTGGAAAT
The DNA here is from genome assembly GCA_009831015.1 of Picea engelmannii. Lineage (NCBI taxonomy): Eukaryota > Viridiplantae > Streptophyta > Pinopsida > Pinales > Pinaceae > Picea > Picea engelmannii. Next base: position 490,203 of record ML782494.1, on the reverse strand, counting down.
AACACCATAGTTAGGGTGGCTGGGCGTGGCACAATTTCCTTTTAGAGGGAGTTGAGGCCACCCATGGTGTTAAGGGATGTCTTGTATGTCCCTGGGCTGAAGCAGAACCTGATATTAGTTTCCATAATTTAGGATAGGGGATTTGAGGTGTCATTTCGAGGTGATGAGATCCTCATTTACCTTAAGGGGTCCAATATCACATCAACCAGAGTGATTGGGACTTGCTATGGGAAACTGTACGGACTCAATTTTCAACCATTACATTCTTTTACTAGTAGCAACAACAACAATCAGTTGTGTGAGCTTTGACATATAAGGATGGATCACTTGCATCATGGAGCTCTGAGGGTTTTGAGGGAGATTTTGATATGATTACCACAGTTCGAAACTGAGCATCAAGAGGTATGCAGGGGGTGTGCTCTTGGGAAGGACTCATAATGTCTTTTTGAGTAGTGACAATAGATCAGCTGAGATACTTGATTTGGTACACTTTGATGTGTGCAGGCCCATGTCATTAGTTTCCTTGGGTGGATGTGAGTATTATGTGACATTAATTGATGACCACTCTATGAAGACCTAGATCTATTGCCTGAAGACCAAGAGTGAGGTCTTCAAGAGGTTCCAAGAGTTTAAGGATCATATGGAGAACTAGAAAGGGAGAAATATCAAAGTCTTGAGGTCAGACAATGGGGGTGAGTATATCTCCACAGAGTTTAGAGACTTCTACACCCATGAGGGTATTAGGAGACATTTGACCATTACTTACAACCCCCAGTAGAATGGGGTTGCTGAGAGGAAGAACATGGCTATTGTTGGTGCAACGAGATCTATGTTGCATGATCATGGGTTTCTATTTTTTTTATGGACTGAGGCTTTCAGTACTGCAATGTATTTGCAGAATAAGAGTCCACATAGATCTCTAGGGAGCAAGACTCCTGAGGAGGTCTTCACTGGGAGGAGGCCAGATGTTGGACACCTTCGCATTTTTGGGCATCTGACTTTATCTCATGTCCCATTCTAAGAAGAGGACAAAGTTGGATCCCACAACAGAGAAGGGGATCCTAGTTGGATACAATAGGGTCTCAAAGGCCTATTAGATCTACACACTAAAACTGAGGATATTTGTTGTGAGGAGAGATGTTAGATTCAAGGTGGATAGATCCTTTCAAATATCTTGTTAGTTGATAGATAGATTTGAGGAGGTCCCATAGATGCAAGATGATATATCACATGGGACACAACCTTAAGTGTCTATTACACCTAGTTCAGGGGTGACTGGTCCACCCAGTACAACTATGAGATCACAAGTGTCAGGTACACAAACCACAGGTGCACGTGCTTTAGGATCTCAGACATCTATGGTGATATATATGGAAGAGACTAAGGGGCATGAGGGCACTACTCCATAGGATGTTAATTCAGGGAAGAGGAAATAGATATGGTTTCATGAGACCTTGAAGGAAGCCAACGAGCTAGTTGGTGAGCCCTAAAGGTTAATGAGAGAGAGCAGAGCACTAGAGAGGTTTGGTTCTTACTTGGCCATGGTGACTAGTATCACAGATTCTAATCCCACTAATTTTGAGGAGGAAATAGACCAACAAGTCTGGAGAGATGCCATGCAAGAGGAGTATGATTCCATTATGCGGGATGATGTGTGGAAGGTGGTGCATATGCCAGATGGGAATTTAGTGGTGACTTCCAGGTGGTTGTACAAGATTAAGTATGTTGTAGATGGAAACATTGATAAACACAAGGCTCGATTTGTGGTGAGAGGATTCTCTTAGGTTGAGGGGATTGAATATGATGAGACATTCACACCACTTACGAGATATACTTCCATCGAGAATATTATGGCCATTGCAGTAGAGATAGGTTGGAAGATCCATAGGATGAATGTGAAGACAACATTTCTGAATGGTATTATTGAGGAGGAGGTATACATTGAGAAACCATAGGGGTTCAAAGTGTTTGGGAGAGAGTTCCACACGTGCCTCTTGAAAAAGGAACTGTATGGTTTGAAGCAAGCTCCATGAGCTTGGTATTCCAGGATTGATTGTTACTCGCTGCATATGGGATTTGTGAAGAGTGAGGTAGATCCAAATATATATTACATTGTTTATGGAGATGATACTCTCATTGTTATCCTATATGTTGATGACTTTTTTATCACTGGAGGGGAGGATCTCATAGTTGATTGCAAGAGGGGTCTTGCTTCAAAGTTTGAGATGAAGGACATATGACTGATGCATTATTTCTTGGGCATGGAGGTTTGGTAGGAGGATGGGCATGTCTTTCTAGGACATGGGAAGTATGCAACAAATATTGTGAGAATATTTCAGATGGAGGATTGCAAACCCATGTCGAAACCTATGGTTACCAACTAGAGGAAGATTAGTGTTTTTGAGTCTGAGTTGGTGGATGCCACAAGATATCAACAATTGGTTGGTTCATTGATGTATCTCATCAACACTAGACCAAATATTTGTTTTGCTATGAAAAATCTCAATCATTATATGGTGGATCCTAGGAGAATGCAATTGATAGCAACAAAACATGTTTTGAGGTACATAACAAGGTTAGTGGAGTATGGTTTGGACTAGGTCAGAGGTGATTGGGTCAAGTTGATTTGATATATAGAATCAAATTGGGAAGGATGTGCAATTGATAGGAAGGGCACTTTAGGGTGCTATTTTGGGTTGGGATCAACATTTGTTTCTTGGTTCAACCTGAAACAGAAGCTAGTGGCACTGAGTTCTGTTGAGACAAAGTATATGGAAGCTAGTCACGACAACTGTGAGGCTATTTGGATTCATAAATTATTGGTTGGCATATTTGGTCATGAGTTGAGGCCTACAATGACTCATTGTGATAATCACAGTTGTTTCAAACTCTTTAAGAATCTAGTATTTCATGATAGGTCAAAGCACATAGAGATCATATACCACTTCATCCATGATTGGGTTCAAAGAGGACCAGTTCAGCTTGAGTACATATCTACTGATGAGAATATTGTAGACATTCTCATGGAGTCTTTGCCAAGGGGAAAACATGTCTACTTCAGAGACAAGATGGGAGTGGTGAAGAACACTTTCCTCGGTAAGAGGGAGTGTTGATTTTTTGTACCTTGGGTAATGGTCCCCTAGTGTTATTGAGTGCCTAACACTAAATGGGGAAAAATACACCTCCCTTACTTTACTTTATTTTATAAATTCAAAGTAAAGGGTGAGATCTAATCTCCACTCTTGATCTTGGTTGGCCAAGATCTAATCCTAGCCATTGGTTCCTAGGTTAGCCTAATGAGGAGGATAAAGAGAAGATGAGTAGGAGAAAAGTAATTCATTTTTCACTTTGAGAGAAAGTGAAAAGAGGAAGAGAAGAAAAGGGTTTTGGAGAGGAAGAAAGAGAACGAGGGGCGCACCTTGAGAAGAGGGCGCACAAGAGAAGAAGAGGGTGCACCTAGAGGAGGATGGTGCACAAGGAGAAAGGGCGCATTGGTACAAGGAAATGGGGCACACTTGGTGCTACAACATGCATGATTTACTAGGAAGAAAGCAACTCAAGAAGAAGGGTGCAAATCCAAAGGCAAAGGGCATGCACTTCAAGTCAAGGATGTCTCATATTTCAAAGGAAAAGAGGCTGCCCAACTTGAGATAAGTTGGTTGTAGCTTACCTGTAATATATGTTGTGATTTTTCCCTAAGATCTCCATAATAAATATGCTCTTCATTGGTTTTCCCCATGGGGGTTTTTCTGGGGGTCATGTTGACCAAAAATATCCAAGTATAAGTATGTGGTTTGCTTATTTATTTATCAACATTTTAAGTGGAAAATATCATAGGTGAATATTATGTTTTATGACTGTTAAAAGCTAATTCCGGAACAATTTTTTTTCCTGAATAAACCTTTTAAACAACAACAAAAATGAGCATGATATAAGTCCTAAAAGGCAGTCCTAAACGACAGAAATAACAAACTTGTTAGCAACCCTTAAACAATTGTAAAATCAGACCTATTAATGACCTTGTGACATTCAATTTTCAGACCTGTGTTGATAGCCTTAAGGAGCCTAAAAAATCTTCAGTGAGGGGCTATGTTGGCAGGCTTGGAGGTTATAGTGGTAGCAATCGTATATCTCGACCCTGTGGTATGCGAGTACGAGCTCGATTAGTTGCTGACTCTGCTAGTTAAAAAAAAAAAAACTTCCCAATTTCTTTGAATCCAGTTTTCCATGGATCTAGGAGAAGGCCACATCCTAGCAAATTTTCTCACTAGACCTTCTTCTACCAATGCCAAATCCATATGTTAAGAGGAGGAGATAGGCAAAGGAACTTCATGGATGTTCTCTAACTTCTTCACGAATCTAGATGGATGATTTTTTGGGGCCTTTCCAATGGAAAAAACCAGAGCTCAGAAGGAAAGTGCCTCATGATTTGGAGTGGGTGGCCGCTCCCCTCCAAGATCCAGATCCATGAATGGACCCTAGCCTCAAATGAATGTACTCACACAGGTTCAATGAATGCATGTTCTCCAAACGTAAGGCTAATAATTTTTTTTCCCACTATTTATTACCAACCATATTGCATATGCATATAATTTCATATGCATATATTATTGCATATGATGTGAATGAACAAGAGTCGATATGGAATTGTTCTCCAAACGTAAGGCTAATAAATTTTTTTCCCCACTATATATTACCAACCATATTGCATATGCATATAATTTCATATGCATATATTATTGCATATGATGTGAATGAACAAGAGTCGATATGGAATTGCAAAGGTGAAGTCCAGGTTGCTCCATGTTGAGGAAAACACAAAGATTGATGCTTTACTTTTCTTGAGATGTTTTTATACTTTTTGTGTTATCCCTTACATGATGTTATGCAATTAATTCTTGTGGAGATCATCTGTAAAATTTCTCAATTTTATTGAGGTGTCTTTTCAATTGGTGTGAGATACCAATGGTTGGTTGTATGCTGATATGAGTACCTCTTTTCAAATACTAAAGATGCCCAATTTTTTATAGATTTGCATAGAATATAAAGGTGGTATGATCATTGGGATATTACTAATTGTTTTACTAACCCATTGATAAAATCAAGTCACCAGAGTTGGCCTATCCCAAGACTTGTTTTGGTATAAGGTCATATTTAACTTGTGACTTGATAGATATGGTTAGCCTAACAAAGACGCTATAATGTTTCCACAATTTGCTTGGCATTGTATACATATAAGCATAACATTAACATTTTCGTTATATATTATAAAACAAAAGAATAAGAAATACACTTTTGGTAATTAGATAAGACTAGTGGTGAAAAAATGTTTCTAATTTTCTCAATATCCTCCAAAAATTCTCTTTATATACAATATTTTCCTTTGACATAAGGTATCATGATATGATTATAAATAAATTTGGGAAGGGAATTGTTTTCTCAAACTAATAATTATCATATATATTAAAAGGAAGTTATGGTTGGATTATACAACAGATTAACACAAAACAAAAAGAGTGTCAAATAGTAGAGTGTCAAACAAAGTTAAAATTTCAAAATCACTATTAGTTAATCATGCAATTCTTACAATTTTAAAAATATAACTCAAAATTTTGTGGGTATGTAACCTAATGAATTGATATAGAATGAAAACATAGTTTTTTTTAGGTTATAAAGCTTGGGGAAAACCACCAAGTACTTCCCCTCATTTTGAGGATGGTACCTAGGGTAAACCCTAGAATCTCCAGGGAACAAGGTCGATCAACAACAAGGCTCGAAGCCACTCAATATGTCACTTGTGGAAATTGAACCTGAGTGGGGAGGATAATAATCATTCCTCCCAACCCACCAAGCTAAATCAAATTGATTGAACGAATACATAGTTACCAACTTGATAGGAATCCTTCAGAGTTCTATTTTTTTTAAAGGTCGCATTAAGTGACTATTTTGAATCCATTTCAAAAAGTGGTGTTACTAATAGCCCCATTTTTTTCGAGATCAAAATTAACACCTTTTACAACCATGACCTTAACAATGTCATAATATTGTTGACAAAAACCTTCAAATAAACCCTTGAATAGAAAAGTGGTGATAACCATGGTGTTGATCAAAAAATTTGATCACCTAAATTTCTCGCTCTTGAAATATTACAAAAAAAATTCATATTAGAAGAAAGAAATTTGAAATATTATCAGTTCATAGCATAGCCCTCAGTCTCAGCTTCATCACACATTTTAATGATTAAAAATCCGAGTCCGTATGCTCAAGATATTCAGGTTTTTGTTCAATCACCCAAAGAGCGCTTTTCCATGTGCAACACTGTTAATTTTTATCGGAACTAAGATTTTCTTGGAACCTCTATTAGATTCTTGGAACCACACTTAGTCTCATTTTCTTGGTTCTTCATGCCATACTTAATCTCATATTCTTTGCGAGATCACTCACCCCATTTCCCTTAGTCATATTTCTCGTTTTGGTGCAAACCTCCTCACCCTTTCTCCATACATCTCTAGGTCCGCAGGTCCGCATTCACTTTTGACTTTTCACTTCTTTTCATACTTAGGCATATTTATCGTTTTGGAGTGGACCTCCTTCCTCTTCCTCATATCCATGTTCATAGGTCCGCACATCCGCATTGACTAATTTGCACTCTCCATTCCCTCTTTTCACCTCATACTCAGTCATTTTTACCATTTTCTACCCTCTCACCTACCCATTTTACCTCCACATCCTATAACTCCAAAAACCCTACATTTATTGTTTTTTTTTTTCTATCCTAAGTTTCTTTCCCCTTTTCATGGACCTACCATATTGTGACATGTGGTGGTGACATGGACATATCCTCAAATGACATATGGCAATGAGGTGGACCAATACCATAATGACACATGGCATTGACATGGAACAACCCAAAGGTGACACATGGAGATGACATGGGCACTGAATGGGTTATGACTGGATGCTGACTAGGTCATCAAAATTTTATTAACTGATGAAATTTTCCTAAGGAACGAGAGCTACACCAAAGTCTCTATAGTCTTCTTTGTTCCACATGAGTACTATGGTAAACTTTCCATTATAAATATTTAAAAACTCTTGATCACAATGCATGTGGGATATAATTTTAAAGGAAAAAGTCAAAATTTTAATGGAGTGGAAGAAATTAGATCAAGGGCAAATATTAACCCATGAGTTAGATGAACGACTATTGAGTGATGAATTTCGAGAAGCCATAACTCAAAATACATGTGTCCATTTGGGGAAAAATTTGCGTTGTTGGAAAGGTAATTTGATGAGGAAGATGATGGAATATGTTTCAAGAGGAGATATTGGACATAACATTCCCACAAAATTGAAATAAAAGTCAACTATTTTTTCATGGTTTGATGATAAATTTTCTTAGAACCTCAACTTTCTGAGGTCATATCTTTAGATACAGAACTCCAAATTGCACCCAGGAGGACTCGTTGGAAAGATGAAATGATGAATATTTCATATAGAATTTTTTCAGTGGATGAAAAGACAAATATATAACTCATAAAGTTAAAACACAGTCCACTTTTGTTAAAGGCAGTCAAATTGAAAATTTGAAAATAAAGTTTATTAAATAAAGTTTATTAAAGGAATAAGTGGGCCCTACTTGGAGGCATGAATTTAAATGAAAAAATCATTAATGAGACTTCAATAAATGATTAATTAAAATTTCTTTGATCCAAAAAGGAATCATGGAAAGCTCTAAAAATGAAACCCTAACTACTTCAAGAACATGGAAAACTGATTTTAAAAAGGAAAGACAAGGCATTAATCGAAATTACTGAACTGAAAAATCAAGAAACAACTAGATCAGTTATGCCACCTCAACCACAACATGTACCTATAAAGGAGATAGCTCCAAGCAAGTGAAGGTGACAATATTTCTCCATCACAGTGAGTCTAACATTAACTTTACCTTTTCAGTTTTTCTTCTGCCCATTTTTGCTACAATCATTTATCAGATTGCCTTTGTCTTCTCGTTTTTTTGTTTGATTTAGGCTGATTCTTGGTTGTTATTCTTTCATGTTCCATGTATTTTCATTTTATGGTCCACGAGAGCCCAATCCCAGTCCTCTTCAAAGGGCGAATGCATTTCATTTTCTTTAAAGACATTTACCTTTGTATTTAAAGGCTCATTATTATTTTTGAGACTCCAAGAGAGCTACTCGATATATTACATTATTGTATTCTCAAATTTTTGATCCGAAGCTTGAATTACCCAATATTTTATCGATCAAAATCTTTTTGGTGCTTTACAAAATGATAATTTAAAGCTCTTTTTTATTTATGGTCCAAATTCTATTCTCTCTATTTGTGGTATTGTTAAATGCTCTAATAAATACCGTGATGGATATATCAGTTCTATATATTCTGTATGCATCTTAATCTATCCACGCTGTAAATATTATACATATGAGTTTCCTTTAAAACACTTGGTCCCAAATCTCAAGTGTTGTTTTCCTTGAATGTGAATGTAAATGCAAAGTCTAGGCCTTCTCATATTTTATTTTGTTTCATTTTATTTTTTTGGAATCATAAGAACAAGAGGAGTACCACCTCTCTAAAAATGTAGGGGGATTCATAGCCTCGTGAGATTGACCTCAAAACCATAAAACAACCTTTTAGATCAACAAATGACACTATTTTATTTATTTATTTTCGAGTCTAAAAATACAACTTCTTTGAAACCTCCAGAGTCGACAATTGGTACCGTTGCAATCAAAGCCTTGAATTCGACTCTCAAATTGAAAAGTGGTGCTCCCAATAACATCTCCATTTTTTCCAAGGATAAAATTGCAAGTTTTTTGAAAATGTGGCCTTGACAACTGGTACACTTAGAGCATAAATTTTAATATCAACCGATGAATAAAAAACACGCGTTATCATTAGTACCTTTTTTTTGAGTTTAAAATTGTAACATTTTGGAAACCATGGCATGAAATTCCAACACTGTTGCAAACACGATCATAAAAAGGAAAAAGAAGAAGAAAAAAAAAACCTTAAACMAGGAAAAATGATTTTATTTTTCAATAAAAATTAAAAGAAATTAAAAACCATAATTGGGAAAATATGTAGATTTTTTTTGGAAAAACAAACAAATATTTATTTACTTTAAAATGTTTTTTTTTTAAACTAAAAAAACCCCAAAATATAAATAAAATTAAAAAACATTAAAAATAATTAAAAAATCATATATATTTTTTTTGTTTGTTAATTTGTGCGGAACCTGTTGGCTACGCGATTAACCTGTGGCTTGAGAAACCGCGACTCAGGGGCATCTAAGCCGTCAAAATCACCCGGGGATCGCACCCGGCCTGAGCCACACCAACCCTTAACATGGTTGGATTTTTTGTCCCCGCAGGTTTCGAACCGGTGACTTTAACATCACGGAGTGGCTTAACAACACACTCCATCACCGACTGTCCTACACCTCGGGGACTAATTAAAAAATCATATATAAAAACATATAGAATTTTTTTTAAAACAATTAAAAACAAAATTAAAAAGCATTTTAAAATTAAATTAATAATTTACAAAAAAATTATGGGGTAAACTGTGGGTTCTGATTACGGGGCCTAACCCCAAGGAGAATTAGAGATTCAAACCCGTGATCTCCTCCGATGGAGATAGCTTTACATATGGCTCAAAACCACTTGAACTAACTCTTGGAATTGATATAAAATCAAATATTATAAAACAAAATACAGTGCAAAACTTTGGTGAAGTGCTCACCAACCACCAAAATTTTAATCTTTCTGATAAAAATAAGAAAAAACTTTATATAATGCAAAATTTTGGTGATGTGAGGGCCAAGATCACCAATTTTAATGTTTGCTTTTTATTATAATTTTTTTAATGTTATATATGTGTGTTTGTTTTTATTATTATATAGCTTTTTTAATGTTTTTAAGTTTGTTAATGGTTTTTTTATTATAAAGTTATGTTAATGTTTTCTTTTTACTATAAAGGTTTTTTAATGTTTTTTTTTTAATATAAAAGTTTTTTTAATGTTTGTTTTTTTCTATTATAAATGTTTTTAATAATTTTTTTTTTAATTATTTAAAATTTTTGTTTTATTTCATAGTTGTATTGGAAAATATGTTCTTGTCGTTTTGATGTTTTTGGGAGCTTGGGAACATATGCGAAACATTCTCAATTGGGTGGGAATGGTTTTGAGAACTTGAAGCTTTTTGGGAGCTTCAACCTCAAGGAAATGAGAGTTTCTTCGTTATAGAAAACTTTAAATTAAAATTATATTTTTTGTATGAATAGTGTCAATTTTGGATATTATTAAATTAAAATGTAAATATTTTCATTCCATTATTACAAACACCTAATTTATTACAAATATTTTTATTAAATTTATTTAAAATATCACTATAAAACAAAGACTAAACTACACATTGTTTCAAAAATTATTTAAATGAAAAAAACTTAATAATACTCAGTTTATAGTTGTGGATATGAATAACTTTTAATGAATGTATGATTGAGTGGATATGAATCAACACCCTCTCCATGGAAATCGATCTCTTGTTTAGCTATTTTCCAAGAAAAATCAAAACACCGATTCAAATTTACAAAGATGTTTCTCATTTACAAAGAAGTTTATATATGTAAAGTTTAATTTTAAAAAGTTGTTAAAATTATATATATGTATTTTGTTTCTCATTTTCTAGTTGAATCTTTTTGAATATTAAAGTTTCAATATTTTTTTTTGTAAGTAAGAAAAGACTATATTAATATAAACAAGATGTACATCTATGCCTGAGCTGTGTTGGTTTCTAGAGAGACCATGAGTGTGTTCTGTAATAAAAAAGGTTGAAAATTTTTCTTACCCCAGAGGGGAAACCAGACTATAATAAGCATAATATGTCTGAAAGTATGAAGAGTGTATAACCTACTCTTATGATCCAAATGGATGTCGATGGCCTCCCACCTATTCCAACTGACTCATTTTGGCAGTTTTTTCCTAGTTTTCGGGTCCCAGACTTCTGGGGTCATTTTGAGGCCCTAAAAAATGTTTTTATGGCTCACCACAATTAGAAAATAAACAAAGTCAGAGTCTGAAGACAACATGTGTAGTCTTGGATAGACCTTTCCAACGGGCTATCGTGTGCCTAAAATGGAGATCATATACAAAAGTTACGACCCCGGGAAGTTGATGTACTAACTTACCCCAACGGGGCCCACATGACTTTTGACGCTTCATCTCCTAGGGTTAGGTTTTTGGATGTCTAGGGTTTTGGAATTCCTGTTTATTGTAAAAAGGGTTGGAGAGCCTCATTGTAACCATCTTCTTGTGAATGAGCACATCCGTCACATCTCTTCTCAGAGATACACCACCACCATTCTAGCAAGCTTGTTTTTTGCTGCATTTTACAGTTCCAACACATTTTATTATTGAATATAAACTGGTTTTACTGTATCTTTGTTATCCTTGTGTTTCTGTGTTAATTATAATAATAATCTGTATTCATTTCGTTTTTCTCATAAAATGCAGATCAGTGGTATCAAAGCGGTCTCCTCCTTGTCGTTCTTAATGCATGTCCCCGAAAAGGTCAGGGTACAAAGAATTGGGTCTCAAGCTTGTTTCTCTTGAGGAAAAAATCTCTCGCATGCCTAAGCGACCTCTCATGGCGGAAGAAAAGAAAGATGACGGGATAGGATATCCTTTCAAAATTTTGCTCAAGGAAGCCCTCATGCAACAGAGGAATGAAATGATGGATAGTTTTGTGCAAATCCTTCGATGACTACCAACATGAGACGCATCTTCCTCGAATGGAGGCGCCGCCCCCTTAAAGGTACAAATCAACTTTGATATTCCCATATTTTAAGTTTAGATAGACACATATGCTATAGACAAATGGTTGAATCTGCTAGAAGGGTATTTTTCTGTCCATAACTTTTTGAACAAAGAAAAGATTACGTTTGCGCTCCTCAAAGCTATTCCCCTGTCAAATATTGGTGGGATACTTTCTATGAGAAAAAGGAAACATATGAACCCTCATTATTTTTAGTTTTGGTCACTTGGGAGTCCTTCAGAGACGCTATCAAGGAACAATACTACCCTGTCGAAAGTTATGACATCTGATTCACAAAGAGACCAAGAAGTGCTAGAGTTCACAAATATCTTCCATACCTTGCGCACCAAGCTGGGTATCAAATATTCTAAGCGACATCTGGTGCTCATGTATCACGGTGGTCTGCATAGATACATCCAGGCCAAAATGGAGTTTTTGGACATCTCATCCTTGGGTACGGCCTATTAATATGCCGTCGAAATCAAGCAAAAGCTTAAACAAAAGACATGGAAATTTTGGCCTGGGAACCCCTCACTCAAAAGAAAGTAAAGGGAAGCCCCAACCCGCAGAACAAAGGACAGATAAAAGATGGACAGCCTCAGGACAACCAATCTAGGCCACAAGAAAAGAAGGACACCGAAAAGACAAAGAAAGATACCGAAAAGTGGTGCGAATTCCATAAGATCCCCTGGCATAACACCACTAATTGCCCCTCCAAGAAATCACTGGTGGATGAGGTGAAAGCCTCTGAATCAGATGTGAATTCTGACTCTAAGTCAGAACTAGAAAGGGGGAGACAGATCATTGACGTGGAACCCAGTGCCACCATTTTTACTACCAAGGTCCAACCCGGTGAACCAGAAAAGACAGAAGAAGGCGAGCACCTCTTCCATTCACAGATGTGGGTAAAAGGCACCCCGCTGCACTTTATCATTGATAACGGTAGCCAGAAGAACTTCATCTCAGAAGAGGCCATCAAGCAACTACCCATGCCAACAACGCCGCACTAACAACCCTACACCATTGGATGTTTCTCCTTTTGAAGTTTGTAATTTTCTTTTGGGCCAACCTTATTTATGGAAACGTCATGTTGTATATGAGTCTAGGCCTCATAGTGTTATTATTACTTTGAACAATAAATCATATAGGATACTCGAGGCAGTCCCACCTAGTGCTATTTCCTTGATCTCTACCAAGCAATACAGGAAGGTCATCTCTGAGACCGAGAATTTTGTCTTCTTCATGATTCGCTCTCAGAGTGAGAGAAAGATTGCAGCCACATCCAGGGCCTTCACAACCGACCTCTCCACACAATAGAAGAAAGTGGACAAGGTCATGGAAAAATACAAAGATATCTTCTCCTCACCTACTAGGGTACCTCTCCACTGTTAGGTCAAGCATCCCATCGATCTGACCCCCGATGCACCGCTTCCCAATGGGCCAATACTGCGTCGATCTTTATTAGAGAATGAAGATATCAAGCGATAGATCAATTAACTGCTCCACAAGGGGCACATCCATCCCAAATCATCACCTTGTGGGAGCCCAATCGTGCTGGTGCAGAGGAAAGATGGGACCTGGCGAGTCTGCATTGATTACCGGGGCCTAAATAAAATCACAGTCAGGAACCGGTACCTAATTCCCAAAATCGAAGATCTCCTTGATCAACTCAAGCGGGCCAAATACTTGAGTAAGATTGATGTGAAGTCTGGTTACCACCAGATACCCATATAACAAACAAATGTATGGAAGACTGTCTTCAGGTCAAAAGAAGGTCTTTTTGAATGGTTGGTCATGCCCTTTGGTTTGACAAATGCTCCAACAACTTTTATGAGGATGATGGATGATATCTTATGACTTTTCACCAATACTTTTGTAGTGGTGTATCTAGATGACATCCTCATCTACAACAAGACTTGGGCGGAACACTTGCAACATATTCAACAGGTTCTGCACACCCTGCGACAACACAAGCTATATGCCAACTTGTAAAAATGATCCTTTGGCATGGACAAGGTTGAGTACCTAGGATACATCATGGATCAACATGGCATGCATGTGGATCCAACCAATATCCAGGTCATCCGTGACTGGATAGCCCCAACCACACTCATTAAGATTCAGAGCTTCTTAGGCCTTGCCAATTTCTATCGCAGGTTCGTGTTGGGATTCTCCCATATTGCATGGGCCCACAGCCAAGTAACCAGAGGTGGTGGTAAGACAAAATTTGTGTGGGGATTGTCCCAACAACAAGCGTTTGATGATTTAAAGAAGTGTTTGTGGTCATCCCCAATACTTTCATTATTGGACCTGCAACATCCCTTTGATATTGAGACAGATGATTCAGACTATGCTGTGGGTGCAATTCTCACTCAGCACGACCACCCCGTGGCCTATCATAGTGAGAAACTATTAGATGATGTCAACAAGTACCCTACTTATGAAAAAGAAATGTACTCCATTATGCAAGCCTACCTCTAGTGGAGAAATTACATTCTCGAGAAGGAGAGAGTCATCCACATGGATCATAAGCCACTACAATTCATGCAGACACAAGGCAAATTGCAGAATGACCGCCATCAGAAATGGTCCACATACTTACAACTGTTCCACCTCAACATAAAGTATAAAACATGTAGTACCAATCGAGTCGTTGATTTCCTCAGTCGAACTCCATTCACGCCACGGTGCTAGACTCTTAGGCCACAAGACCTTAGGATGGCCCAACCTCTATGAGATAGACCCTGACTTCGCCACCACATACCAAATGCTGGGCGCAAACTCAGTTGTCGCTAATTTCCATCTTCATAATGGGATATTGTGCGACTAGGCCATCTCTGCATTCCATCAAGTGAGCAAGTGAAGTTGATTTGGGAAGCCCACTACAATCAGGTGGCAGGATGCTTCAACATCGAAAATATAGTGGCAATGTTGCAGAAACATTTCTACTGGCTGAAACTTCAACAAGATGTCAGCAAGTATATTAGGTCTTGCACTGCCTGCGCTATTGCCAAATTGATCACTAAGAAACAGGGCCTGTAACCCCCCTTGCCTACTCCTGACATGCCATGGGAATCCATATCAATGGACTATATGTCAGGCCTTCCATCCACCAAGAGGGGAAATGACCGTGTCTTTGTGGTTGTTGATCGCTTTTCCAAGATGGCGATCTTGGCCGCCTGCAAGAAGAGAATCATAATAGAGGCCACTGCCAAGCTCTTCTTTGAACGAGTCTGGGTACATTTTGGAATCCCAAAAACCATTTTCTTGGATCAGGACAATCCGTTCCTCAACACATTCTTGTCGAGCCTTTGGTCACTGCTGGACACCAAGCTCACAAAATCCACTACCTTCCACCCCCAGAAACATGGACAAACTAAGGTTGTCAATGGGATGATCATACATATCATGTGCATGTACAATTCCAAGCAGCCCCGCACATGGGATGGGAGTATTCCCTATGTTCATAATAACTACAACAGAGCCCTACATAGCTCAACCGACCACAACCCCTTTCAGGTCAGGTTGGGATTCCAACTATTGGGTCCCATGGATATTGCACTACCTCTTGCGGCCACCCCGACCGATTCATCACGTGCTCCAACTGAAGTTGGAAAAGCCTCCTATTTCATTGAGAGAATCTAACACATCCACCAACAGGTTTAGGATATTTTACAGAAGTCCAATGCCAAGTACAAGCAACGCCATGATCAACATCAGGTGCCACATAAGTTTCAGGTGGGAGACAAAGTGTGGTTACACTTGTAGAAACAATGCCTTACAGGCCCCCATCAGAAGCTTCACTCACTCTGTTACGGACCTTACACCATCACCAAGGTTGTGGGTGACAATTATTTTGAGCTCAACATCCCCCTTTCCTTGGCCTGCACCCAGTGTTCAATGTGGATCTCCTTCGGCCATATTTCCCACCATTATTGGACGCCTAAGAGATAGCAGAATAGTTGAAACCAACAGAGATCAACCCTGACTACATGTAAAAGGAATTCGATGATCATATTGTGGACACACATGTCAAGGGAATTCGCCAACAAAGGATCCAACTTTATCGATTTGTCAAAGAAGGGTAGCTCCTGCACCAAGGCAAGTGCCCCACCCCGGGCCAAATTCAACAAAAAATTCCTCATTTGATGGGGGCACTCAACGAAATGGAGACCATTGCTTCCTAAGAGGGGAGGATTGATCTATATGGATCTTTGTGGCCTCCCACCTATTCCAACTGTTTCATTTTGGAATTTTTCCAGTTTGGTAGTTTTTTCCTAGTTTTCGGGTCCTTGACTTCTGGGGCCATTTTGAGGCCCTAAACAATGTTTTTAGGGCTCGCCTCAGTTAGAATAGAAACATAGATAGATTCTAATGGAAACATGTGCAGTTCTTAGATAGACCTTTGCAACGGTCTATCGTGCGCCTAAAACGAAGATCGTATGCAAAAGTTACAACCGCGAGAAGTTGATGTACTAACTTACCCCAACGGGGCCCACATGACTTTTGGCGCTTCATCTCCTAGGGTTAGGTTTTTGGATGTTTAGGGATTTGGCATTCCTATTTATTGTAAAAAGTCTTGGAGAGCCTCATTGTAACCATCTTCTTGAAAATGAATGCATTTGTCACATCTCTTCTCAGAGATAAGCCGCCACCATTCTAGCAAGCTTGTTTTCCGTTGCATTTTACAATTTTAGCACATTTTCTTATTGAATAGAAACCGATTTTATTGTATCTCTGTTATCCTTGTGTTTCTGTGTTAAGAATAATAATAATATTTATTCATTTCATTCTTCTCATAAAATCCATATCATATTCCATAAAGGACTGCCAGGACTGTCCATAACAAAAAAAACCTGATATAAAATTAGACTAAAAAAGTTGTGAAACATGCTAATTTTTGGCATGAGAAACCTGAGAAAAGGATGGGCCTGCACCCTCCAGACGAGCAACAAAAATCGAGGATCCTTTCCATGGATGATTTGCAACAGGAGGATGGAAGGTGCCGCTGTGACATTGAGTGATCCAAGTGACCACATAGAGAAGATATGAATTATGTTCCTCAAGGGTCTCCATTTTGTGCTTTAATTGACGATTTTTTTTTTATCCTTGGGTAACATTCCCAGAGCCACCATGGTTTTGGTGTGCCAATAAATCTCCATGGTTCTAAGAAACTTGGAGTTTCTTATTCTGGTACAACCCATATATGGAATTAAACCACCCACTTGTTGCTCAATTTCCTCATCATCTTTGAACTCTCTGACCAGCCTGATCTCAACCTCCATCACTAGCATTATTGAGGGGTACAAATGGAAGAAGAAAAGGACAAGGACGAGAAAGAGGGTAACCAAAGAGAAAGAAGATATTTCTCATGTGAGGAACATTTGATGTCTTCCAGGTCCCATTTTTCTTTCAGTATAGTCTCCTCAATGTCTTGCTTTATCATGTTCTGGATGAAGGTCAGATGCTGAGACTCATTCTTGAAGATTCTGTGATTTCTCTCCTTCCAAATATCCCATAATAAGAAACATGGGAATAAATTCCATATGCGATTTTGAATGGGATTCTTGAATTAGTTATCACTCCAAGAGTTGAGGGTAGATTTGATAGAATCTATGACGTGATCCAGTTGTTGGAAGGAGGTGGCTCCTTGGTCCTAGAGAGAATTGATGAAGGTACAAGTATTGAGGAAATGTTCCATGGACTCTTCATTTTGGAAACATAGCATGCATACCCTGGGACCATGGAAACCTCATTTAAGGAGATGGTCCCAAGTGAGGATTTTTTTGTGAGAAACCTGCCAGAGAAAGGTGGATACATTGGGCCATAGATTCGATTTCCAAATTCCCACTCGAATGTGATCAACCTGAATATTCGAGTGGTGCACTGCTAGATGATATACCTCTTTTAAAGTGAAGCAGTCAGCTGGTTGATATCCCCATATCAGTTTATCTGATTGAGAATAGATTTCTATTTTTCGCTTATTGAGGATTTCCATCAGTGAGGATAGAAGGGGGCGATCTTGGATAGGGATGTGATCTTTATCTAGACTCCATGAGTACCAATCAGAATCTACTAAGATTGGAGATCAATAGTCCCAGACGAGCCCTCATTTAATTTATTGAAAGGAAAAATTCAAGGGGGGATAATTGTTGATTGGATTTAATAACCGGGAGTTGCTGCCATGAGTCCTCCAAAAAGAAGGAAGATCAACCATCTCAAATTTCCCAAAAGTTGTGTTGTTAGATGAGGGTTCGGTTTTGCCAAGCAGTGTTCCAGATAAGACAACCTCAAGGAGCATCCATCATTAGGATAAGGTCAGAGGAGCTGATTTGATTTGTACATTTATGTTTCCAAAGGATACTCCATAGTTCTCATTTTTTCTATAACCATCTCCAACAAGTATTTTCACCAATGTTTTATTAAGAATTTCGGGATACCAGAGGCCAAGAACCCCTTTTAACTTGGGAAGGCACAAACTATTCTAGGTGACCAAAACCCATTTTTTGGAAGCTTGAGCTCCCTGCCACAAAAAAATTCCTTTGAAGGGCTCTGACGACTTTGAGGATTCGATTGGGGGAAACTAAAGCTGAGAAGAGATAGAGATGGATTGCTTGGAGAAAAAAATTGAGCAAGATTAGGTGACCAACAATGTTGAGGGGGTGGAAGGTCCAGTTGGAGAGATTTTTACTGATCCTTGATATGAGAGCTTCCCAAGAACTATTGCACATTGCAGAGGTGAGTAGGGGGACCCCAAGGTATTTGTATGGAAGGGCTATCTTGTAATAACCAAGAATGAGGAAGACATGAAATTTAATCGAGAGAGGGGTGTTGAAGAAGAAGATCTGGGACTTTAGATGATTGATCGAGGTGCCATAAGATTCCATGAAGTCATCAAGAAATTTCTTAAAGGATATTTCTTCTCTATTATAAGGAACACCCATCAACATGGTGTCATCCACAAATTTATTATGGGTCAAGGGATCATTCGAATGGGGGAGAGCTAGTCCTTGTAGCTTATGGGTTGTGGAAACAACCTTTAGACTATGACCTAAACCTTATACCATGAGAAAAAATAGGAAAGGGGAAAGGGGGTCCCCTTGGCAGATTCCACATGAAGGAAAAAAAGGTGATGAGGGAGCACCATTTATTAGAAGAGAAAATAAATCAGAGGATATGAGGGCCATGATCAAATTTACCCATGCTTGATGAAATATGAAAGCTAAAAGAACTTCCCTTATGTATTTCCAACTTAGCTTAGAAAAATCCTTGGACATATCCAACTTGATGAGCATGCTTGGGGTTTTTGAAGTTTTTAAAGAGTGGGAAATTTCATGGGATAAAACTATGTTGTCCAATATTTTGTGACCCTACACATAACCAGACTGTTTAGAGGTGACTGGAGTGGGAAGAAGGGGTTTATGACGGATGGAAATAACTTCAGAGATGATATTATATATGACATTGTAGAGGAAAGTGGGTCATAATTTGTTGGGTCTGCCACCATGTCCTCCTTGGGAATGAAGGAAATGAAGTTGGCATTCATAGCTAGGAGCATACTTTAGGTTTGTTGGGATTATTGCACAAGGGCCCATACATCTATTTTAGTCACAAGTCAACAATGATGGAAGAATTCAGAGGTAAATCCATCAAGGACTGGAGATTTTCCTGGAGCTCTCTGAAGTTGGCTACCTCAACTTCCTCTAGGGAAATGGGCCTCATAAGGTTGGAATTTTGATCCTCAAAGATTAAGGTTGGGTTATTTTGAGTGACAGAATTAATGGCAGTGGAGCGGTTTGATTGAGATTTAGTGAGTAGATCCTGAAAGAAGGAGGTTAGCTCTTGTTCAACATCAACATGAGAAGTGAGCTTATTACCATGGACTGAATTGATGTGAGTGATTCAATTGGAATGGTGCTTGTGTACCATGGAATGATTGAAGAATTTGGAGTTTCACTTTCCTTCCTTAAGCCATTGGACACATGATTTCTGACGACATAGGATTTACTCCTATTTATACTAGTCCATGATTTAGTTAGTAAGAGTCTTCTCCTATTGGGATAGCTCTGGCGAGCGACTCTCAGAGATGATTTTCTATTGTATCTCTTCCATTAGGGATTCTAATAGTCACTGAGCTTGAAAATGTTCCCAAAATTTGTTTTGTTCCATACTTTGATCTGTTGCTTGAGGATCTTAAGACATTGTTGAAAGTGATAGATGAGAGATCCATTGGCTACTCAAGATTCCTCCCACCAAACTTTGACATTATTGAGGAAGTATGGGTGGGAGAGCCAAAATTTCTCAAACCTGAAGGGTCTTTTGCAAGGCTTACTAAGGGTGTTAATGGAGAGGAAAATTGGCCAGTGATATGATCCTTCCGCTTAGAGAATTGTGGCCTCCATGTGCATCCCAAAGAGCATGATATATTCTGAGATTAGGAATATATCTAACTTGCAAGCAACCCCATGAGAACCCCCTTGACAATTATCCCAACTGTAAATACCACTACTTGTCTCCAGGTCTACTAATTTCCAATTTTGGATGAAGTCCTTGAAGTCCAAGTGCTCTGAATCTAGGTGCGTAAGACCTCATTTTTTCCTCCAGAGAGGTTATTAGATTGAAGGCACCACCCATTAGAAAGAAATGTGGATGCACTATATCTGAGATATGTTGTAGTTGTTGTAGAAACTTAATTTTTTCTCCAAGTCGTTGAGGAACATAAACATTGGTGATGAACCCCGAGGTTTCTTCTCATAAAGGTTCAAAACTAGTTGTAATATTGTACTTAGTGCAAAATAAATTGCAAACAAGAATCTTGTGCGGATTATACATGAGTGCAAGGCCTCCCGTTGAGCCGGTAGAGTCAATATCCATAAAGAAACCATTTTTTGATATTTTAGAAAGAATGTTGTCAAGAACAACTCTAGAACATTTAGTTTCCTGGAGAAGGATCAGATCTAGTGATTCTGAGTACACCTTGGTTCATAAGATCTTGTGCTTGATATTACTATTAAGGCCCCTAATATTCTAAGAGACAAATTTCATTGGAAATCAGGGGAGGGTTGGAAAGAGTCCATGATTAGAGAATCCTTCCCGAAATTAACTAGGATATCACTTATTTCCTGGAAGAGTTAAAGATTGGATTTCTAGCCTCGTCGCTTGTCCTCCTTGGGGTTGTTTTTTGGATTAATCTTATTGGGTTAGATATAAATATTTGGGTTAGTATTTATGGCCACAGAAGACCCCAAGACCTCCTTTATTCTTTTGTGAAGGGTTATTCGAACACATTGGATGTGCTCTTGAGGTATGGATTTCATGTTCTGCCTTCGAACAACATCGACAATGATTTGCAAGTCTATATCATCTAGCTCCATTTCATCCTGCTCCGAGTCCAATCCATCATCGATTTCTTGTAACATGGGAACATCTTCCAGGGGAGGCAAAGGTTTTAGGTTTTTTAGGGTCTTTAGGGTTGGGATTAGAGGATTTTTTACTTTAGGGATTGCTGGAGGTGGGGAATTATTTAATAATAGGGTTAGAGTCATAGGGGAGGTTGTTGAGAGAATCAAAGCTATTTTTGGGATAATGATTTTTGGTAGAACCAGAAGTACCTTGAGGGACAATGTTCCTATTGGATTTTCAATGAGAGGTGATATTTGTGAAACCCTTGTCATCTTTCTCAAGTTTATATTTAGAGGGTTTGGGAGGATTCAACAATGGGTAGTCCTTGTATAGATGGCCATGCTCATGGAAGTGACGACAATAGAACATGATGAATTCATAGTCTAGGGTTTGAATCCATTGCATGTCTTAGAGGCTCAAGCAGATTGAGTTCAATAGAGGGAACAAATACATTCATGTAGATGCATATTCGAGCATAGGCTATGTAGCGGCCTTGTTTGGTTTCTTCAGATGATTTCACATAGGTACCCAGGGTATTGCCTATGCATGTTAGGATTTTGTCTTCCCAATACTGCTAGGGAAGGGAGTATAAGAGAATCTAGAACGAGGTATAGGATAATTCCTCCTTGCTAGGTTTGAAATTATATGTCCAAAACTGTAGGTGTAGACCAATCAAACAAATTCTCAAAAATTCATTCTCTTTCTTGGGGGTTCAGAGGTAGCAGTGAAGAAACCCTTGGAACCTGGTTTAAGTTGAAAATGGAAAGTGGGTTTCCAATGAGATTTGATCTAGGCAACCAGATCCATATCGATCGACCAAATCCCAAGAAACTTACCGATGATCGCATGAACCTTCATGAACTGCACATACATGCCGAGTTGAGTCAAGCGGATTTCATATCATGGTGTTTCGGCTGCTTTCTAGATGCATTGGTGGCTCCTACTTTGTGGCTTCTATAGGAGCCTTCTGAGAGTCCGTCATAGGTTCTTCAAGTGGGGATGCAGAAATTCCAACGGTGCCATTGCTTGTAGAGGCTAGAGAGGGCGTCTCTTGTCCAAGAGGACTAGAGCTAAGGCCATGGTGACCCGAAGAGGAATGGGAGGGGGGGTCAGACCCCCCCTGCGACGACATTGGAGAAGGTGTGAGATGAGAGAATATGCGGAGGAGAGATAAACCCTAGTAGAGATAATCGTAATCATATACAACCACATCTAACTCATTATTAAAGTTTCAATATTGTGTTAAATATGTTCATATAATTACTATCACAAATTAAATTAGTAATTTCAATATTATAGTTGTTCCTGTATGAGCAAAGCTATTCTGGATTGGCATCCAATTTTATTGAAACAAAAATTAAAACACATCATTATTTGGATACATTGTAATCTTTTTTTTTTTGATATTTTTTTAATATATATTATTGTTGCTTCCAACTTGACGTTTCCTGCAAATTTTGGTGAAAGTTCTAGCCCAAATTGAGGTTCCTTACAAATTTGGGTGAAAGTTCTAGCATACTTCCCAACGATCCACCACACCATAGACTGATGCAAAAAAGTTTTATTCATGTTGTTTTTTGTTTTTTTTGTTTATGTATTTTTTTTAAAATAAAAATAAAATTGTTTTTTATATGTTTATTAAAAAAAAATGTATTGATTTTTTTATTTTTTTATTTTTTTAAATCACTGAAATTTAAATTTTATTATGTGCTTATAACGTTGCAGTCTAGGTCAACAATCCAATCCATAGTGCTCATTTAAATATTTTTAACAAACATAAATAGTTGTATAAGGTTACAAAAAGAAGCTTATATNAACGTTGCAGTCTAGGTCAACAATCCAATCCATAGTGCTCATTTAAAGATTTTTAACAAACATAAATAGTTGTATAAGGTTACAAAAAGAAGCTTATATATATATATATATATATATATATATATATATTTCTTTGAGGTTGCGGCTAGGGGAAACCTTAGCCGCAGACTCGTGCTGCTCCTGTATTCCTCGACGACTCCATAGGTTGGACTGGACTTGCATGCATCTATGCCATCTATTCTAGAGGAGGATCTCTCCTTTCATCTCCCCTTTCTTCATTGTTGTTTTCTGTGGTGATCGTGATCTTAGTTTTGATGGTTCTGGTGCCATGTGGGATGCAGATCCATGACTCATGTGGTATTCTGGTGTGGGTGCAGATATGACTTCTTCAAGCCGGATCTGATTTCGCTTGTCTTGGCCCTTCATCTTTGTGCTGCCAGTGCTTCAACTTTGGAGCTGTCTCTCCCTCTTGCGGGCTTCCATGGATCTCCATATGATTTCTCTTTCGTGTCTCGGGGTTGTGTCAGGATTTGATGCATTCCATCTACTTGGTGTCCCTGGGCTCAAAGGTTGAGTCTCAATTTCAACCTTATGGTAGCTTGGGTTCAGAGGTTTTTTCCCCTCTTTTTTTTTGAGAGGTTTGAGTGGCGCTCAGATCTAGTCTGTCCCGCATGTGGGTCTTGTTTGGAGGTTTTTCTCTGTTTCGCGTTCTCTGTGAGGGTTTATGGGGGTTTCTCCAGCTCATGTTTATTCTCTCTAGAATTGTTGGATCGTTCAGGGTTTGATGTAAACTCAGATCAGGGTCCTTTTTGTTTAGGGTTCCGATGCCATGTTCTCTCCTGGTTGGTGATGGGGTCTATGCTTTGAGGTCCTTAGCTTTGGGCGTGTGGTGTTGTTGGAAGAGTCAACACTTTGAGGTCCTTATATTGGGTGTGCAGCTTTTGACCGCTCCTTTCCGGATGTCTCGTGGTTTGCTTGGAGATTTTGAGATCTGGGGCTGCTGGTATGAGAGCTATTTACCGCTTTGACTTGGTTCATCTAGACTCCAAAGTTTTATTTTGGGTTTAGCATTATCGACTTTTATTTTCAGTGATGGGGGCTTTGTTTATTATGATTTTTGTTTCAGATTTTGTGTGGTCTTTGAGACCTAGAATGCATTTTACTTCGGTTTTTGTGTGGTCTTTGAGACCTAGAATGTATTTACTTCGTGACTTTTTAGTCTCATTTTTTTTTCCCTTTTGGGGTTTTCATCCTCTCCAAGGATGATTCATTCTTAATACACATGCATAATGTAATTTGGTTCTCTTCGGATGAATAAAATTATGCTTTTTTTTCTGAGAAAAAAAAAAGAAAAAGCTTATAATAAGTTAAGAAATATATATCCCAAATTAATTTACAAGTGCCCTACCTCACAAAACCACCTAACAACCTTATAACACATAAATATATAAAAGTCAACAACAAAAATGAATACAATATATTTCTTTTTCTTCTATATTTCCTTTGAGCCTTTAGCTAGTGCACTTTCTTCTCTACTTTAAACTTGACTTGGACTAAGTTCTTTGTAGCCTTGTCATTTGGAGATAAAATATCCTTTCAAAAAATAAAAACGAGGTTACAGAGCATATAACAATCTACCTAAACAATATCAATCCTTTTCAAAATAAATTTAAAACAAAATTAAAAAAATATATAAAAAACCATTAAAAATTAAAAAAACCATTAATAAACTTTATTTAAGAACTTAAAATAACAAAATAATGCTTTATTCACCCACCAAGTGAGAGCTGCCGTTCAATTCGGCCGTAGGTGACTAACAATCCTTCGATACTAACAATAGAATAAAAAAAGGCATTTCGACTGGTCTTTCGCGAGTCCAGTCACCTTTATTGTGTCTCATGAGTTGACGGGGGAGATTGAAATCCGTTTTCCATAATGGAACCTATAGCAGAATCTCATGCTTTCCATCGAATCTCGGATTAAAGCTTTGGATTCGGAGTAGGATTCGGATAAGCTTTGAGCTAACGATCCTGCTGACGATCCAGCTTTTGCTTTTGTGCAACACAAAAAAAACTTAACAAACATTACAAAACTTTATGCAATGCAAAATTTTGCGATATGGGGCCAACATCACCAAAAATTTGCATTTATTTTTTTATTTTTTTTTTATTTTTTATTTTTTTATATATAGGTATTTTAATGTTTGTTTTTAAATTATATAGGTATTTTAGTGTTTTTTTGTTTACTTATAAAGTATTATAATGTTTTTATTATTATAAAGTTTCTTTTAATGTATTTTTATTATAAAGTTTTATTTAATGTTTGTTTTTAATTATAATTTATTTTTTTAACATAAACTGTTATATTTTATTAGAAAAATTGTTTTAGTCTGGTTGGTCATCAATCTAATACATCATAATTTTAAGGCTTTCAACAAAAGTCTATTCCTATACAAGATTACATCTTCACTATTTGATGCTCTATTTACTAGTCCATAGTACTGCTTCATGGTATTTTTAAAAGTATAAATTTTAATAAAGTTTCCTAATAATAGACAAACTTTACAAAACATAGGAAATTGTTGTGTAAGCTAAACCAAAAAAGCATAAGATCAATATTCATGAAATTTCGATAGCCATTTTCTTTATCTTTTTCTGAGAGGAGTTGTTGAACCGACTCCCCTTACTTATCTACAGATGACCCAACAGAAAGAAAGCGAGACTGAGTTGTGCTATGCAAGTACACCATCTCATTCACTGCTAATTCAACTTCTAGAATCCCCCCCTCAGCTTCAAAATTTCTTGCCCCTGATTATGCGCGATCTCCATGACCAGAGTTGTTGCCCAATCTCTTTCTTCCTCCTTTGCATTGGCCTTCACCTCCAAATCAACTACAAATATCCTAATTACCAATATCTCAACTTTTTGCATCCTTAGTTGCGGGTGAACCTTAGAAATTTTGAACCCTACACATCATCCACCATGATTATGACCAAGATTCATAGTCATTGATTTTGGAAGAGTAGGGGAGAAGACAACACAAACATTCAACTATCAAACTCTAAAAAAATTTCAAATCTGCTCCAATTTCCCCTGGTCACCTAACAAATGAACCATGAGATCAACTAAGAGTAGCCAAAATCAACTAACCCCTTAATTCCTTAAAATCCATAGTGGAATTCCGCAAGTCGATGGACCAGAGAGAGAATCCCACACCAAACCAAAACTAGAAAAGGTGAAGAAGCACCCTGCAAAGTGAGTCCTCCCTTCAGAGCACCTCTAGAAGATAATGAGCCTCCACCACCCAAAAACATCATGACTTCGTGCGACCACAATATTTCACCTACAATACTAATTGTAGGAGGGGAAGACTGAAAATCAATCACATGTAGTGTTGACCCTAAAATACCCTCCACAACATGAAAATTTTATAGAAGAGCATGGAAGGTAACAACCCCATAAAGTGACACATCGACCTCCACTAATCCATTGATTCCACCTTGTTGCATTAATAAACTAGGGAGATCCCCCTCCATTTTATTTTAAAACTCATGATTAACTAAAGGATTAATACCCTTCCAATGCCTTACTTATATTTCAACATTCATTGGTCCATGTGGCATCTTGGTTTTGCTAGCACATCCTCTTTGTTATTGAGAGTCCTCAAGACATGGTAATACTCCATCTTTTCAAACTGCACTTCTTTTTTCCTTATTATTTGAATAGATCGTGTGAAATTGGTGTTGCATTTCCCAAATCATTTTCTCATGAGTTTAATGATTAACTCAAAGTCCCCAATTGAATTATTTTTGGATTTCTAGCTGCATTGATGGATCTCAACTCCATGTAGAGGGCCATAGATTTTGCTTGATTAATGGAGCATGTGTCAATTCCCCCTATGAATGTGTTTCCTTCTTTTCCATCAGGATCAAAGATGACCCCCCTTACTCGTACAACCCCTATTTTTATTTTTTTATTATGAAGTTTTTTTAATGTTTTTTAAAAATTGTTTTAATTTAATTTATTTATTTTTAATAATTGTTTTCTATATGTTTAAAAAAAACATGTTGATTTTTTTTTAATTATATTTTTTATTCTTACAACCAAAATAGAAAATTTATTATATACTTAAAAAATTACAGTTAAGGTTAGCAACATGTTACATAGTGTTGATTCAAGGATCTTCAACAAACATAAACAATTGTCCAAGGTTACAAAAATAATCTTATAGCATATTAAGAAGGATATGTCCCAAGTTAGAATACTTCTTAGAAACACCTCACATCCTTATAACACATAAATATATAAAAGTTAACCATAAACATGATCACTATCTGCTTCTTCTTGATCATTATTAGACTATGGGGAGCTT
This sequence comes from Picea engelmannii, assembly GCA_009831015.1. NCBI lineage: Eukaryota > Viridiplantae > Streptophyta > Pinopsida > Pinales > Pinaceae > Picea > Picea engelmannii. The sequence continues at coordinate 462,778 of ML782494.1, read as the reverse complement.
TGCTTCTCAATTTCCATTGGGTCCTTCAACTAATGGACGGTCTCATGTTCTTTAATCTTGATTTGTACTTGAGTTCTATGTAGCCTTGCTCTTTGAAGCCACAAATAAAGTATCCTTTTGAAGATTAATATCTAGGTTATAGATCATATTTCACTCCGCCTCAAGAATATCAATCATTTTCCTCTGTTGAACTAATGAACTCATGATGTTTTCTTGATAAGAGATGCATATATGCTCATTCTCATTGAATTTGGAGGTCATAGAGAGTAATGTGCTTTTGTTGGAGTGGATGAGATCCTCGTGTCTTATAAATACTCTTCAAAATTCTTCCACATATCTATTCTCCATGTTGACCAAGCCTTCCATATGAAGTTGATGTGGAAAAACTAAACTAGCACTAGATGCTTTGTCCAAAGGAGCATAGGAATTAACGCTATACCTTCTAAATACCTAATCAAAATTTAGAACATCAATAAAGAAATTTCTACACAAAGGAACTGATGTCTCTACCTTAGAAACCAAAGAAGGAAAGAAATGACAAGCCCTAAGGCTAGATTCCATGCACCTCTCCTATCTGTAAATTGATGCCTAGCCTTCACTATAATTCAAAGATTCAATTTAAATCCAATATTCACTATATTTCTTCCATAAGACTGAACCAAAAGGGAGAGTATCGAGAAAATTACCTTGAAAACAAATGCAAACCAAACAACTATAATTGAACCTTCTAAACAATAGAGGCTGGTATTTTCCTCAACGCATGGTCTTCAGACTTGACCACTTTCAAATTACAAACACTTCAAATAAAAACACAAAGGCCGACACTGTAAGTACAAGCTTCAACTAACACCCAATATTTTTTTTGGTAAGTTCCAGAACTTTAATCTATCACTGTATAACTAAAAACACAATCAAGAGAGCTTCAAAGTATTAGGGTGGTTGAAGAGAAGCAAGCCCCCATTCAAGTCCAAACCAAGAATATACTATCAACATCAGGCCTTCCCATGCAAGGGAAACCAAGTGCTCGAAAACTACGTTTAAAAGCATGCCCATAAGTGGGAAACCATGCATAGAGTGGCCAAAATGATACTTGAAAATGGACTTCCTAACAACTACTGTAAACAAAATTCTAGCTAAGCAGTCTGCCAAATGGCTACTAATGAAAACCAAAACCATCAAATAAGAAGCTAGGAGAAGCAAAGATTCCTTGAGAGGGCGACTGGAGGCCGCATCCTCTGGTTTTTCCTCGATAAATGGATAGCAATAGGTTCCTACACTGGAGGATTTGTCCTTGTGTTCCTTTTTAGGTAGACTGACATGCTTGCAAAATGAAGAAGAGCCTTCCAGGTCTTGGCGCTCAATACTCTTCTTTTGTAAACACTAGTATTCCCAATTCCAACCATAACTTGAGCTTCCTGGGGAGCCTTTCCTTGCTGCGGTTCTTGGTGCTTTGGAGGCTCATGAGCAAGAGAAGAGCCTTCCAAAGAAGAGGTATGATTAGAAGGAGAACAGGTTAGAGAGGATTTACTCTCCAGTGGGATGCCTCGAGAACACAATAACACTTGGGAAAGCATGTTCTTCATAGACCAATAATGCTTCCTACGAGTCTGAGCCCATTGTATAACTAACTTTTGTACCAAAATTTATTCTTCCCAATCATCCAACATGTCCCTTAGATTCCTGGGAACTGAACTATCATAACCTTTTGTCATCGTGGCTTTGAGGCTAGAATGACTAGAGTGACCATGACCAACTCTTCCACACCGAGGGGTAGCACACAATTTTCTGGGCATAGTCTCTTTGGGAGGTGGATGACCAAAGCTTCTCTCTTGAATACATAGTCTCATAGGGAGATTAAATCCATCCTAGTTTGGTCTTAACAAAATAAAATAACAACACACAGACCTTGGAGGTGTAAACCACCCGGAGGAATTAACTTCACAAAGATGTCGAACAAGAGTGCAACAAAGAATCGAGATAGAGTAAATCCAACACCAAAAAATTCCAAAGTGAGAATGAATGTTTCCATCCACAGGAGGAGCCCATATCCAACACACAATCATCATGGTTTCCATTGTATAGATAGTAAACCTGAGCAGAGGTTGAAGAGCTAGGGAATTGAATGGTCTCAACCTTGAATTGTGCGGGGATTTAATTCGCATGAGGTGCGATTGGAGGGGGATCCATGTGGTGTGGATCTAGATCCCTCATCCCAGCTCCCATGCATGCACCTAGGCATCCTCTATCACCCACATTTGGGGCCTAGCATTCTTGAAGAGCCAGAGTAGTGGAGTCTTACTTGAGATTTGTATGAGAAAGCAAAGCAAAATCCAGATCTTGATGAGGAGAATTTATTGGGACTCCTTTGTTTTCTAGTCGATATTCTATGCCATTAGATTTCCACTTGAAATTTTGGAGAGTGATTTCCCCAGAGAGGGGTAATAGTTATTCTAGTTGAGATAAACGATAATTGAGTCTCCAACTTCGTGAAAGTTTTCTTATCTGAGAATCACATTTTCTAGGCTAGAGAGATGATCAACTGGGAGTCTCCTTCACCTATAAGGGGATAGAGAGCCCATTTGTTGGATATATAAATACCACGAATGAGAGCATCTATCTCTATGACATTGTTGTTGTCGAGGCCAAGAGAACAAACAAATATTTGGATGATAAGTCTGTAGTTGTTCTTGAAGACTCTTCCATATCCTGCTGGCCCAGGGTTTCCTTTTGAGGCTCCATCAAAATTGAGTTTAAAGAATCTCATGGGTGGCCAACTCCATTTATTCAGACTTTTTGGGTGACTATTTTTTGGAGTTAATTGATCTTTTTTCATTGGAGATTCTATGCTGTAGTTTTGCAGGATGATGGTCTCTATTTGGTTGGATTTGTAATCCAACTCTATCCACAAATGGAGAAATAGAGTTTCAAGAATATGTTTTTTGCAGCTGGCCCAGATGAGATCCTAAGAGTTCTAACATTCCTCAAATATTCATTGATTGCGCTCCTTCCAGACTTCCCAAATTATAAAACCCAGGATCAACTGTCACATGCGATGGAGAACGATATTTTGAAAGGGTTTTCCAGTCCAGTTTTTGAAAGTTTGGACCACATATCCATGATCTATGCCCGAACTTTTGCATAAGAGTGCCATTTTTTCCCAAATAATGCTAGTGAGAGGGAATGTGTCCAGGAGGTGATCGATGGTCTCAGCTTGATTATGAAAGAAAACACATCGAAGGGTCATAGAACTCACGTTTGATGATGTTATCCCATGTGAGGAAACGACGATGGATGATGAGCCATAGGAAGGTAGTCACTTTTGGCCATGATTTCATATCCCATATTTTGTTGGACAACTAAGAGGGGGGGGGTGAATCAGTTGTTACTGAGCTTAAACAATTATGCTTCTTTTAAAACTCTTTGCAGAAACACTGAATGATGATTACACTAATGCAGAGAAATAAACACATGCACATTCAACATCAGTCACATATACGAGAAACACAGAGACATATATTTTCCGAGGAAACCCATGCAGGGTAAAAACCTCTTTTTCTTTATATGATAAGTAATAATTACATTCTTTACATTATCATACATATGAGCACCAACTCATAATGAGGCTACAACCTCTGTTTTGCAAGCTGCAACTTGCT